>JANIJH010000225.1:82035915-82046126 GCA_024520975.1 Erythroxylum areolatum | reverse complement strand
CGTTTAGCACCCCAGGAAAAGACGACTTCATTCACGGGCTTAACTTCAGGTTTCAGACACAAACCTCGAGCTTCAGCAACGAGATTGCGACTTCGAACTCTTCCTTTGTAACATCGAAGAGAAGTTCAAAGAGAGTGTGAAGCTTTTAAATCCGGTTATCAAATAACCGGTTTGTCAGAAAACCGACCGACCGGTTCTATGATAAACCGGCCGGTTTTTATATACAAAAGTTATTAACTAAAATCGAACCGGACACATGGTCGGTTCAGACAAATTTTAGTCGGACCGGCCGGTCCGGTCCGATTTTAAAACCCTTGATGATAACCATCTGTGATTATGTTGAGGATTGTGTTTTTATTTAAGGTGACTAAATTAGCATACCATGTGCATTGCTTAAGGATTTCTTACTTTTGAGGTTACATATAGATGACTTAGTTGAACTCTGTATAAGGGATAAAATTATTACTTTGGTTGAGGAAATGAAATACTTCAGATTCGTGCTAAGCTAGACCATAAAAACTAAATTCAAGTCTTGCTCAAATTCCAAGTTAAAAAAGCAGTCCAAACTCATCTTGAAACCTGATTAACTCAGGAAAAATTTATTGACTTCAAGCTAGATCATATCGGACTTAGCTATATTTGCTAACTTTATTTGTAAACCTAGATCCAATGGATGTCTTCTTGATTTGCCTAATACATAAGTTTTAGCCAAGTTTTTAATATAAAGAATTTAATACTTCACCAAAACATTTTTTAAGTCTCTTACTTTGCTTTTTAGTGTATTTACAACTGTAGCTAGCAAATATACAACTTTAGTGGCTTCTTTACAGCCAATATAGAAGTGAATGATACCATCCTTGAAGGTGAGTTTATGACTGCAAAAGGTTATTTTTGTTACCTTCATGTCAAATGGAGTAATCATCTTGATTTTGATATTAATTTGATTAAAAATGACAAACTTCACCATTTTAACCCATTTTTGTTAGACATGTATCTTTCTTTTCACTTTTTTATAATAGAATTTTTTTTCCAACCTATAGAAAATGATGATGGATAGAGTAGATCCACGTCAAGGCATAAACATAATGTTTAAGCACAAGTCCTATGGTACCTAATATTATTGTTCTCTGTTTTAATCGCAAGCACACAACATAATTATAATTAGCATAGGTGAGTATGGGTTAATCCTTGAAGGATAACAAGTTAACAACCCATTATACTATAAACTTAACAAGTTTGATTAACCTTTATCGATGGATGAATAATGAAAATAAAATAACTAAGAAAATATCTAAATACTAGTGCAATCAATAATCAAGAATGAACTATGAATTAACTAGATTTATGTCAGGTTCTCCTAAGACTTTATTATATTCACTTTCACCTTTGATTTATGAATTATTCTACAGTTTTGCACTAGTAAAAGTTCTTAACTTATATTACATTCTCTCTCGAAACATATAATCGCTATTTAGAGGTCAATCAATTAAATCCCTTTCAGATTTAGACAAACTAAAGATGCCTTAAATCTTTCTATTAATTCTCTGGATAGGTTTTATTCTAACCTAGGAAGATCATATGACTTTCTCTTAAATATCCATGCTCAACCCTCTTTATTCACAATACAACCTAAGCGTACAACTCATCTCTCAAATCTTTTATTCTTGAGTCATATATCGAATCTTCTATTTTCACTCACAATACAACCTAAGCGTACAACTCATCTCTCAAATCTTTTATTCTTGAGTCATATATCGAATCTTCCGTTTTCACTCATTCGATTCAATCAATATAAAAGCATAAATAAGCTACAAGAAAAACTAGAATTTTATTAGTCTTACAATGAATAGAAGTATATCACATCTTAAGTTCTACCTTCATAAATTTATATCCAATTAGTTTATAATATCACAAAGAATATTCACACAAAAATAATAAAGAAAAAAACATGTTCTTAAATTTTGAAATCTCTACGTTTCAAAAAAAAATTGAAATCTCTAAAGAGTTGATGAAGTCCTCCTTTGTCTTTAAAGAGTGGTGAATCTTTGACTAATATTGAAGCAAAACAACTCTAAAGAGTGGCAAATCTTTGGCTAAAAGACACTTATTTTCTGCCTCTCCTTTGTAAGAAAATTACAAAACCTTAATTTGAATCAACTATACAGTCTCACTCATCTGTTCGTGTAGCTGGATATGCACTTCATATAATTCTTTGAAAATTAGTTTCATCAACATAAGTCCATATACAGGACTATGTATTGCATCGTATTTTTCATATAGGTGGTAATATGGGGTGTGGATTTTGTGTTGGAGAAATAGAAATAATCATTTTCATACACGGCCCTTAACACAAGACTGTGTACTGTGTCATAATGAGTGATTCTTTTTCTAATCTTTCAAAATTTACGAAAAAAATGACCTAAAATGACAAAACTTCTCAATTAGACTTCAAATCTTTCAAATTTATACAAAACATAAGTAATATGTTATAAAAATAGTACTAAAAATAATATATATTTAGTATACATCAATTGCGACTAACAATTGTTAATAAAACTTATCAGGTAGAATTTTCTATGAGTGTTTATTTCTTATTTATGCCTCTAAATAATATCTTATATTTAGTTATCAAAGCATTTTAGATGAATAAACACTAAAATACCATTAAAATTTTTGTTCTGCGTTTACTCTTATTACATGCAATTGAGATACTTTTTTATTCTGCATCAACTACTAAACCAATTAGGGATGGCAATTGGCCGGCTCAGTCAAGTTTTTTAAAATAATTTTTTAAAATTAAAAATATAAAATAATTTATTTTTAATTAAATCAAGATCTAGATTGGTCAGACTCAAGCTTACCTGAGATCTAATTCTTTTAAGTAAAATAATGTTATTTTACTTAAAATAATTAGACCTCAAATCTATCTGAGCCTAAACTTAACCAATGAGCTAGCCCATTAAAAATAACTAAATTTAAATTCATTGGTTAAAAATTGTCATCCCTAAAAACAACATTATTCCTCCTGCATTTAAAAAGTATCTTGATGTTAAGTTGAAGACAATAAAAATACAAATTAATAGACAAATAAACTCTTTATTACATTAAAAATTTATGATGGATAAGAAAAAAACATATTACTTCATATTAACAATGAATTTCAATGAAACATTTTTTAATGTTTATTTTAATTCTATATTCGTAAATAAATTGATTAAATATTATTTTTTAAGCTTTTTAGTTTTAAAAAATTATATAATATTTTTTAAACACATCTGAAATTGAGGCCTCAATTCTAAGTCCAAATCTAATCGGTAATGTGCCAAACGCAGCATAATTTGAATGATGTGGAGTTTTAACATTGAATCTCAACACAAGTGAATGAAGTATGCACCTCTAAATAGAAGCCGATACAATTCATCTTGTTTCTTATAAACGTAAAGGAACAGCTTTATTCATACATTAAAGAACAAGATTAAGGCTTTATAATCATGTGCAGGTGGAAGTATGTCAGATAGAGAAATATGAGAAGCAGTTCTTCCTCTAGTAGTCATATTCAGCTTGCAACCCAGCTAAAAGCCTGCTGCAATGATCTAATGGGCAGAATTTGAGTCATTGTTTTAGAGAAACATTTAATGAAAGAGCAGATACATGTCAGAAACTTACCTGAAAGCATGATAGTGTGTATTGGACATCACTTTCTGAAATTTGGTAGTGAAGGACAAGTCTGATGCTGAAACAACAGCAAAAATCAACATAACCAAACCGGTTTGTTTTGAGATATTTACCCATAATTTAAATTGTCCATCTTAACAACTATATGACTACAGATACATTCCAATTAATCTTAGATTATGTTTGTGAATAACAGACCTGAGTGGACCCTCTGGAAACGCAAGTATACCATGTTGTTCCAAATTCTTGCATAGCTTTTCTGCTGTTATATTAGAGCCCTCTACTATATCCACATAAATCTGCAAATGCTCGCACAAAAGAGGTCAATACATAGGTCATTGTCTAAAATCTCAATAGAAAGAAACGTGATGTATTAGCAATAAAGGGAAAATTGATTAGATACGTTTTGAATGATTTAAATCAGAGCTCAAGGAGAATTTCCAAAATGTTGCATTACTATGATCATTTTAAATTTTGGTAAAATCTCCGATACTCACAATATTGGTTTCTACAGCATCAACATCCACTTGAAAACCTTTAATTTGACAGAGCCCCTCTGAACAAAAAAAGGTACCCCATGAACTTTCAACCAAAATTTACTGTTGTAGAAGAAGAGAGCAGAGAGAACAAAGAGCTGAAATATGAGCTTTGAATGAACGGGTAAACTGTATACCTGCTAGCATCTTAGCCTTCCTGTGATCATCTACAAGCTTTGCAACATTCTCTTGGATGGCAACTAAAGCAGCAGCACATAGGATACCGACTTGTCTCATCCCACCACCTAAAGTTTTCCTGAGGATTTTCGCCTAAAAGAATCGACAAAGAATAAGTCAACACTCGGTTTATACAGGAAAGAAAAAGATCTACTGTTCATCTTCCATGCCAAATTTAAACACCTTTGCAATAAAGCTTTTTGAACCAACAATGACAGATCCAACTGGTGCACCCAAGCCTTTGGATAGACAAACCTAATTCATAAATTTAAAGAGAATTATTAAAATTTGCTGAGACGTTAGAAAGAAAAGAACAAGTGTTGGAAGAAAATGATAGGAAACTTTGGTTCTCAATCATACCGAAACTGAATCAGCAGCTTCAACAAGCCGATGAACAGGAACTCCAAGTGCCTAACAGACCAACTAGACAAAATCAGATAACAAGAGGAGTATTTTCTGTATATTTCCGCCAAAATTCCCCCTTAAAATATCATATTTAGCATAATTAACATGTCAGGATGGAAGGACAATGTGCATTTTATGTAAAATTTTGTGCAGTAATGGAATGAAATCTTAAATTATTGAAAGAAAATCTACTAACTTATTTTGTTACACTGTCTCTACAGTCAACCAAATTATGCAATGAGACTAAGTCTACCAGCAGTGACCATTGAGAGATAGCTAAAGCCCTTGAAAACCAAGGCAGGAAATTTAGAAAATCAAAGGCCAATCTTAAGTTGCCCAAGTAAATAGATCAAATCACAATCATCAATTGGCTTAAAGCATTACTTGCTGCTTTCAATTGTTTCATGCAAGGAATTTCCAACCTGGAGCTAGAACTCCCTTTCAGCATTTGGTATTAGTTTGCAAGTGGGAAGGAATGCGTGGTAGCTGCGCAATAACCTTCTTAACTAATCCCGGGTGAGCAGTAGCATCACAACCATGCTGCATGATTGTGACTAGGTGACATGATTAATGATCATACAAACTCTACAGGAGCCACACCCTAGAGGCACTGTTATTCAGGTAGGAGAGCCTAATTCCAAAGAACTCCATATTAGAACCTTGTACTTTGGATAGGGGATCCATACATTAATCATCCTAGTTTCGTTCTGGATAAAGATAAATCAGATTAATCAAAGCATAACACTTTTGACCATGCTACACCAGGGCTGACGAAAAAGCAGTAATACCCATTTACATTAATTTCGGGAGCCTCATTGTCCTCATCAGAGGACAATCATATCCAAAAACTGATCACATACATCTGGTGCAACATCTTAAATTTAGGAAATCGTAGTTTCTTAAGTCAATCTACATAAGTATACATCAAACTATAGCATGTCAACCAGCTGTATATGGTTGTCATAATGAGTGTAGTAAAAAGTCTTTATTTACTTACCACTGATGCATTGAAAATGCGAGCCCCATCAATGTGAAGCTTGAGACCGCGCTTCTTAGCTAATTCCCCAACTCTATCAGTATATTCTACTGACAGGCATCTACCACCACAGCTGTAAAAAACAACCACCCATAAGACATCCAGAAGAATCTTGAGAACAGACCAAATGAGTTGCAATAGAAGACAATATATGAGAATTTCGTAGCACAAATAGTAATCACGAGTCACTGACATTCACAAACATGGACTGCTCAAATGTTGGACCAGTGCCAAATAATTGGGTTCTAAAAGTGGAATGATCTCATATTGAATGAAGAACACGAGGAAGAAATAGTTTGTACACAAAAGAGACCCATAACTACATTGCTTTAAAGTTTTGGATTGAAATAGTCCTTTTATATGCAGTCACTTAAAACTGGTTGATGTTCTCCTTTATAATGTTGTCAGCCACTTGGAGGATCCAACAACTGGTGTAAGAGCTAGGTGTGATGAAACCCAAATGATTTGTTGAGGTAAAGTGCAATTAGTACAATGTAGTTAGACTCATTTTTAAGGAGGACAATGTTAGGAGTTTATAAATGAGAGATGTCTCAAATCAAATGAGAACAGTAGGGCTTAGTAGTATCATATAAGAGTACCCATAATCCAACATATTAGAGGTTTTTGTTGAGACATGATGTTCTTTCTTGTACATAAATTCACTTAGACCTAGTCATTTTGTTCGACAATAGTGTTGCTGGCCCCGTCAGTCATCCAAAACAAGTAATTCTAGAAAATTGTAGCTTATACTGATTTCAAAAAAAGTAGTAAAAACTATGGCCATGTAAAAAACACACATGACGCAACTTAGATGTATGAACACCAAAAGCTAGTTTTGAGACTGAATCATTTACTATCAATTACAGGTAAATGGAGCGAATTACTATGATGAGTCAACCTAATTAAGTCTCATCCCTCCCATGAAGAGTGAATATCAAACCAAATACTTACTCATTTTGAACCATGTCAAAGATGTAGCAGTCATTCATAATGCACATAAAAGAAAAGAACATGCAACAGATTGAGTTCTTTGGGAAACAACAAAGAAGCAAGTAAAGGTTCTGTGGTTCCCTTTTGGTCCCAGAGCCTACTCACTTTTGTCCATATTTCTAGTCCAATCCTGAGATACAGTAATTAAACTTTATTCTTGTTTATACAACGTAATACCTTTATTACTCGTAAATTTACAATTAAAGGACCAATTAAAACATGATACAGAAAAGTTACTGGAGAAATGAGGTCAGAGTTTGTAAATATGTAGGTTCTATCTGCAAGTGTCAAATTTCCTTGAAGAAACCAGCATGGTTAAACAAACAATACATTTAGATTATAAAATGCCTCGTTAACTAAGATGAGGAAGATAAAATATTAGCCCACATTCAAATGAAGGGCAACCATTTACATTGCAAAGCCATATACTCACTAAAATACAAATTCAGCTGCGCCAAAGCAACAGAAATTGCATATAATATAACCTATTTTTTATAAGCAGATTTAACTTAGAAAAAGAGATTACAAACATGAAATGATTAAGATATTGAAGTTAGAATCGTGTCAGCATCCAGTTTAGAACTAAAAAAATCTCATCAAACCATAACAGAACTTACTTGGCTTGTGAGTTCTCCAAACAAATTAGCCTAGTAGTTGGATACACAAGGGTCCCTGCAGGATCTCTAATTGCAGCTTCAATTAAGTTAATGTCCATTGTCCCATCCTTGTTATTCTTCACAGTCCTTGCATGCACACCTCCAATGGTTGAAATACCTCCATTCTCATAGATGTGGATGTGAGAATTATCTCCAAGAATGACTTCGCTTCCCCTTATATCACAGTGTGTAAGCACACTAATAAGGTTACCCATGGTGCGTGATGGAACAAAGAGAGCTGCCTCCTTTCCCATGATTTGAGCCATTTGAAATTGCAAACGGAAGGCAGTTGGGTCATCACTCAAAACAACATCATCCACCTCAGCATTTGCCATAGGAGCTCTCATTGCTTCATTTGGTTTAGTGACAGTGTCAGTCCTCAAATCTACCAATCTTGTTACCATTTTCGCTGAAAATATTTCCATAGAATTAGAGTTAAATACTCCACTTATTTATACCACCGTCATCATCATGGATCCATTTCCAAAAGTGTAAAATAGGACTTCAAAGAAGTAAGTATGAAGCTATGTTCTTTAAAACCATTTCAATGATGAGACCGCTCAAAATGGTCTGCAACTAATCACGTAAATGTAATAAACATTAGATAACAGAGGAGATAGAAATTATTTTGAGGATTGAAGGACACAATCTTCAAAATACCCATAAACCAGTAAAATTAAAAGGAACTCCAAAACCTACATGT
This sequence comes from Erythroxylum areolatum, assembly GCA_024520975.1. NCBI lineage: Eukaryota > Viridiplantae > Streptophyta > Magnoliopsida > Malpighiales > Erythroxylaceae > Erythroxylum > Erythroxylum areolatum. The sequence goes on along the minus strand of JANIJH010000225.1, from coordinate 82,037,948 downwards.
ATGAATTGGAATAACAGTAGAACTTGATTTCAGTTTCCTAAATTTTAGATTAGAAAACCTACTATTCACCCGATTACCATCACACATTCTCCTGAAGCTATGAACTTCACAATCATTACCTTAGGCATCAATAATCTAATTCAGCCACAAAACTAAACACCACATAGTAACATCAGAAAGCTAGACATGGACTGAAATATAAGCCGTATCATCACCAAAGCCTAAGCATTCAAGAAATGTTTACCTTCTCAATAAGGACCCGATTGCCAATGCCAATAGTAGGGCTCATGGAAGAAAACGTGATGTATCGAATCTCAGAAAAAGTAGACCACAAAAGTGCCAGAACAAAAAGTAGAATATAATAGTAGCTTTAAAATGGGATCAGATAATATCAGCATCTTAAGGATGGATTCCGTTGATGCAATTCATAACAACATAATCTCTAGTATTACCATTCTTTGCTAACAAAATGAACTTATAGAGAATTCCAAGGACTAACATGGAGTTCTATCTATCATTTCATTATTGTTTAGGATGCCATTTACTAAATTCCCATGGCAGGACAATTCCCAGGATTCTAGTAAAACAATTTGCAAGGGCTGGTCATATCATTAAGCAACTATCCAAAAGGGTCTTTGGAAAGCATGATGCTACATAACACAGGTATTGAATTTGAAAAGCCTTTGGTTCCAAGTTAAAATATACTACCACAATGCATGTAGAACTGCCAGTGAACATCATGGAATAGTTCTTTACAATGCATGAAGTCCATGGAGTAATATGATCGTCTCACTACTTAAAAATCCACGCTATTACGTGAGAAGTCCATAGAGAGGATAAGTCTTCAAATTTACTACCATGTAAAGTATCAGAGCACCTTATAAGGTAAACACTGCATAGGGCAATAGTAGTAAGGTATGCAAGCAGATGCTGGTACAAATTAGACCAAATAATATGAAGTGGTAGCTCTTCGCTACTATGTAAAGTTTTCTATTTTGTGTGTGCTTGCACAGTAAAATAAGATAGCACAGTAAACTCAATCAATTGTAGCACTTCAAGGCAGTGGATCAAGTATCTGTTAATATTCAAAACATCTTTTTCAACAGTTGTGTAAGAATTGGATGAACCATATATTTGTAGCTAAACAGACACCATAGAACCGTCAGTTTACAAGCTTATTCTAACAACATTTTGCAGTTCTAAAGAAGGGCAGGTGAAGGAGGAGGATTCAGGCAAAACTGTACAACAAGAATAGCTTACATGTTCCACATTATAGTTTCTACTCGACAAAGGAAGAAACTTGCACACGCCCAATCGAAGTTTCACAAAAGAAAAAAGAAAGAGTCGTCTTTCCATTTGAAACTTGAATCTCGTAAATCACCACATAAGTTGGTGAACCCAAAATATCATTACTTCAACATCAGAAATCCAAATGCAGATTCACCTCAATGAAATCCTAGCAGATAAGATTTACATGTACTAGTGACCAATAAAAATTAGCACAATCAAGCATTATGTTGCACAGAAACAATAAGAACAAGTTCTAAGGAAAGAAAAAAAGAAAAGAAAAACATATGCCTCTTCACAGCTTATTGAAAAGGTATAGTCTCATAACATTAGCATTTGAACAAAGCAAAAAGAAATTGAGAATCTGATTCACATCACAAAGCTATCAATTGAAAGTAACAAGCTTTGTGTATAATCAGCTAACGTAAAAAACTTATTCCACCAAGTCCAAAATGGAAAATTTCGAGAAAAACCAACAAAGAGCGACACGAGCTTTGAATGTTAAACAAGGGTCTCCTTCTTGGCTCAATTAACATCATTTGAAGGCATTTTCCAATTGTGAAACAACGGCATTGGCCGATTGGCTAACTTCTTGACTCAATTAAACTTGGATTCAAGAGTTTCACACACTCTGTTTTTCATTAATTCATACATACCTCTTACAGGGAGAAAAAAGGGACTAAAATAGTCCATCATTGCCTATTAAAACGAAAAAGGAAACTATCAAGTGATTACGGAAATCATGT
>JANIJH010000225.1:81965238-81978178 GCA_024520975.1 Erythroxylum areolatum | reverse complement strand
TTTTGCAATTTTTAAAAAGTTTAGGGACTATTTTATAAATTTAAAAAATATCCCAAAACGGTACCCGGTACCGACCGATACCGGTACAGTTCCATTCTAGAGCCCAATCCGGTACCGAGCCCGGTACGGTATTCATAACATTGGTTGGAAGACTTGGTCACTGGTGAGTCTTCCTCTTTGTTGAAACCTTCTTTTTATCCTATTTCTATTCATTTTTGAATTTTTTGACAATATATATATGTTTCTTTTATTGTTAGATACGTTTTGTTTTGGGTGAGGAGATTGTACTTTGTTTTGGTTCACTTTACATATGGCTTCACACATATGGGTTTACCCATTGTTCACTTTATACTGAAGTGAACATTATCTATTATAGGTTGAGCTGCTAAAAATATCGATTATTTAATTTGAAAGGCACATATATATAGGTCAATGCTATTGCATACTCTTGCAATCCATTCATTTTACTGTATGTGACTCATTTTATATGTTGTGTTGTCTGAATTTGAGGTATTTTTCAATTGTCGATGTCTTCTTTGTCTTTGTTTTCCTATTACTTTGCTTGAAATTTCAGTGGAGGAATGGTTTAGACGAAGCTTCCCTTTTACATTACCTCTTATTGCTGTTATACCACCATATATAAATGGACATATCTATGTCATATTTGTTATATTTTGATTTTCACAATCTAAAAACTACTCCTAATTTTATTTTATTTTATATATGAATGGTGAAGGTAATCGAATGAATAATCAAAAAGAAAAATTAATTCGTACACATCAATTAGTGCTTGTTCATGTTACTTGTCTTGTGATCTATTGGTGGGTGTTACGTAAAAGACGTGTGAACAACAAACTTTAAATGTTTACACCATCAGAGAGATTGCAATCAAGAGAGAGTATCATGCGAAGAATTTTATTTCATTCAGATAAGAGAAATATAATTAGAATGCAGCCTACACCATTTGGCGAATTATGTGATTTATTAGCTAGAAAAGGTGTGCTTCGACCAACTGTACATGCAACTGTTGAAGAACAAGTAGCGAATTTTCTATACATATTAGGACATAACGTTACCAATTAGGAGTTTGGGTTCTTTTGGAGTCGATATGGGAAAACTGTAAGCCATCATTTTCATAGCGTTTTGAAAGCAATTATACAACTAGAGGATACGTTTCTAAGACAACCTGACGTATTAGAAACCCCATCGGAAATATTGAACAATAGTAGATTCTACCAATTTTTAAAGGTGATTTTCTTTTCTTAAATTAGTATAATTATATTAAACACACAAAATATTTGAGAATAATATACTTCAATGTCAAGATTATATTAGTGCAATTGATTGTACACATATCCGTGCGAAAGTATCTGCTCGAGATACTCCTAGATTTCGTGGGAGAAAGGATTATCTATCACAAATTGTGTTGTGAGTTTGTTTTTTTGATATGAAGTTCACGTATGTATTAGTTGGGTGGGAAGGAATAGCATCCGATTCACGGATTATGAAAAGTGCACTAACCAGGCAGTTCTTACTTAAAATTTCCTAAGATAAAAATAGGACTTAAACTTTATTAACTAATAAATGTCATCAATTATATTTTGACATAGTTTTATTCATGATAGGAAAATACTATCCTGTTAATGCTAGATTCATGTTGAGAAGTGGACTTATTACACTGTATAGAGGGGAGTGATATCATTTGAAAGAATATTCAAGAGATCCTCCACGAAATGCTTGTGAATTATTTAGTCATCGACATTCATCATTGCGTAAAGTTATCGAAAGGGCATTTGGTGTGTTGAAAAAATGGTTCCCAATTATAACATCCACCATAAAACCATCATATGGCATTCAGATTCAAAAATTATTATCATGCCTTGTGTCATTTTGCACAATTTCTTGATTGGTGCAGATCCAGATGATCCATTTCTTAATGAAGAATACGATAGAGGGGAAAATGATAACCAAGATGAGTACGAAAATGACGACGAAGATGATGTACATAGTGGAGAAATGTTAAGAGATAACATGGTTGCTTATATGTGGGCTGATTATGCTTTAGGATAAATATTGCCGCATCGTAATTAATTTATGTTTTTCATGATTTTATATTGCTTTAAAAATAAGTATTGGCTATTTGTATCTAAATATGACGTTATTTATTAGTACTGTTAATGTTTTCACATCCAATTGTGTCTTTATAATTCTTATTCATTATTCTGGCCTTTTATATTAATTGGAAAATTTTGAAGCTTCAATATTGTGCATGCTTTTGATATAAATTTCAGATTTTGTAGTTAAATTTGTAACATACAAAATGCCACCTTGAAGAGAGTCGTACTTTTGGAATCAAGCTATGGATGATGCTTTGGTTGACGCATACTTATACTAGCATCAACAAGGCAATCGTGTTAGTGGGACTTTCATTATGCATGCACTTGATACAATTAAAGCTGAACTAAAGGAAAATTTTCCAAATAAAGCAATCGATAAGGAAAAAATAAAAAATCAGAATAAGTGGAGTAAGTGTTTTGATTTATTTTCAAATGGAGGTAGTGGATTTGCATGGAGTTCATTAACAAATATATGGACCGTTGAGCCAAAAGTGGGAGGCCTTGATCCAGGGGAACTTGTTTATTATTTTGTTGGAAGAAAATATGATATATGTTGTGATTTGGTTGATTCATTAATAAGTTTTTTTTTATAATATACTAAACCAGAAGCTGCTGAGTGGAGACAAAAGCCTTTTCATAACTACAAGAAGATGGTAGAGATTTATGGACGTGATAAAGCAACTGGCGAGCATGCTAAAATAACATAGGAGATAAGAAGGCACACTATTTCTGTCGATAGTGGGTTTTCCAACACCATAGATGAAAATTTTGAAGACAATGTAACGATAGATAGTGATTGCACTGAATCTCCAGTGGGAATGCCGGCTTATTCACAAAATGCAAACCCAGGAACATCACAGAAAAGGAAAAACAGGCAGATGATGGTGAAGACGTAATCAAAGATGGCCTTCAGATAGTTGCAAAAGCTATTATAAAATCTACTTTATTGTTAGTTAAACCACATCCCATTTCAGAAGAAGAACTTTATAATCATTTGGTAAAGTTGGGACTGGAAGGATTAAAATTATATGAAGGTTATCTTTTTCTTGCTCATAAGCTTGATAAAGTTAGGGCATTACTTGGTGCACCAATAAATATTCGGAAGAACATGTTCGATTTTATGATGTCTTCTTAATAAAAGACAGGTGTAGTTTGTGTTGATGACTTGGTATCAGCTCCTTTTTCCTTTGCTCAATGTGTACATTTTGTCAGATATTTTTGTATATTTTATGCATGAATTTATCACGAAGCCGTGTAATTGAGGAAACTATGAGAAATTTACTTAATGAAAGGTGTTTATGGTTATTTTGCTTCTCTTTTACAACAATCTAGCAATTGTATTTCCTTGGGAAATTTACTTTTTATCTCTGTCATGATCGTGCAGAATCACGATCGAGCAACTCTCGTTGTTCCCTCTTTGTCATGATCACCCGGTGACTGTAAAGGGCACTTGAACAAACTTATCAGAAACATCTCCAATTTTAGTCAATGACAGTACTTCCAAACATTCCAGCTTCGCCAGTGTTGGCAATATAGTCGGGGCATCAATCATTAGGCAATCATCAAAGTGTTAATGCTAGCAGACATAAGAAGAAAGCATTGGCACAAGTGTATAGATTGTAAAGCAGGGGCAAAATAGATAAGTGATTGAAGCCCAACATCTGAAAGTTGGGAACCGATCAAGGATAACGTACTGAGAACAGGAAAGTTAAAAGGTGAACGACTAGCATTAGTGTCATGGGGTCACCCCCTGACTATCATATAATTAAACTAGCATTTAACTTATTAAATGGTAGTCATGCACAGTGGTGCATGGCTAGAGTTGGAGCAATAAGGTTGATGACAGGTAGTTAGCAGATAAAATGAAGCTTCCTAGCATGTTTTGCAAAATGGTGGTTGAAGAGTTTGGAGTTTTAAACAAGTATCGTATGGTTCTTCATGATATGTAAGATGAAACGTGCATCACATTAGTTAACAGTTAAGTGTTTATAATATGAGGATATATATTTGCTGAAACGTGAGTAAGAATTTTGGGTATGCTCCATGTCTTGCTTTTACATATTTGATTATCAATATTTCGTAAGATGTTGTTGAAGTGATTTTTTAAGTTAGAAAGAAATTCAAAATGTGAATAAAAGAGTGCAGAAAATTTATGAAAGGTGAAATGTGTTTGTTATGTTTTCACTGTGTTTGCGTGAATCTCGTTGGATGTTTTAGGAATGAACTAAAATGAATTTAGAGTTAAAAAAAGGTGTAAGGTAATGTCGTGATATGGGAAAAAAAAGTTAAAATGAGAAGTTAGAGATGAAATGAAGATGTTCAGGAAGACGAAAAATACAGAAAGTGTGAGGAATGCATGTTGAATATGCGTAAATGAATAGTTCAGTATTTGATGTTGTGATTAATCATAAATTTTGATTTGTTTGTAAATGAATTGAGATGAATGGAAGTCGAAATGAAGAGAAAATAATAGACATAAGCTAGGAATGTTGGATTTAGCTAAAGAGAGAAAGAATAGACAAAAATATGTTGGGTTTAGCTAAAGAGAGGAAGAATAGACGAAAATCTGTAGTTTTGTATGAACCTGCAGAATATCGTCTGTCACAATCGTGCAGACGATCATGATAGAGGAACTCTCTGTGGAGTCTCACAATCGTGTCCGAGATAAGAAATTAGGAATTGTACTATCGTGCTATCATGACAGTAAAGAGTTATTCGAAAAAGCACGATCGTGACAATGAGATTGCGCACGATCGTGCAATTCGTAATTTGTTTTTAATTTTTTTGTATATATTTCTATAAAATAAAAATAAAAATAAATTATTTTTAAATATAAATCATATATGATAGAATAAAATAAAATATATTATATAATTAATAATGATATTTTTATATAATTAATAATAAATTGTATATAATTAATTATATAGAACGTTGTAGGTTGTATATAATTATTTTCATATAATTATATGAAAATAAAGATGATAACGTTGTAGGTTATTTATTAATAATAAAGATGATAACGTTGTAGGTTATTTATAAGTCCTTACAAATCATGATTGCTTTATATTTATTATTTAATATTCCCATACTCCTTTTAAACATCTTCGTTGATAGCCAGCACAGAATTAACAAATTCAATCGAAAATCAGTAACGATTTTAACCAAGGTAATATATGCCTATATATTACCGCATTCCGTCAACGAATGATGCTTAGCACTTGGTTGTCTTCAAGAGCTTTCCGGAGAGCATGCATGTGAATGTTGACGGCGAAATACATATTCGGCTTTGTTATTGTTACGCACTATAGTGCTCTTACTATACAGCCAACTCCTAACGATTATTTGTGGTGTTTGAAATATAGGAGAGTTTTGCATTCCCGTCCGTTAACATACTTGCTTTACGATAAGTAGAGACCACTAGAAGCCATTTGCACCTCAACAACAATAAAGAATAGACAGGAAATTCAACCTTAATGTTGCAGTGGCACCCCTGATTAATTCACTTTTGGGTAGCAATCATCTATGTATTAATGTAGTGACGTTAGCAACAACAGTACAAATAAAAGGCCAGGTCGTTGTTTGGTAAGAGCAGTAATAGGTCGTAGTAACATTATTGCACCAGTCCGGCGGTTGAAAATATCAGATGAGGTTAGTTAGTTACAATAAGAAAGTAGGGGGATGGGACAGGGAAGTAGAGGAAGAACTATAAATGAAGAAGAGTAGGTGGTTCTGCCCTTACTATTTTTTTATAGATTAGCTGTCCTGTAAGTTTACATCTTCTCTGCTCATAACAGCTAGTTACTTGTGCTATATGTCGTAAAAGCTCACTTATATGACTGAAAACTAGAGCTTATTCGAGTAGTTAAGAAGCTTATCATCAAAATATGAATGACAAAACAGGTGCTTTCTGTATTCTATCTGTTTCTTGATAGATCTTGTGGTTAAATTTGGTGTTAGGTTTTACCGATAATGACCAGCAAAACATATCGTTATTCTTAAGTTTAATATTGAGCTATAATTAGTATTATAAGAATAAAGATACGTAATATCAGACTTTTTCAGATCACATTTTATCGCAAAACTTTAAATTGGATACAGTGAATTAGTTTTCCAAATGAAAAATCGATTGGACTTGTTAAGCGTGTCAGATAATATATATATGAATGTGGCTCAATGAGAAACGCAGCAGACTGAGAACTTCCCTTCTAGCATTGGAATCTTAAGCCCACTTAACAATTGCAGAGAAAATGGAGTGTACATGATGTTTAGCCCACATGGTGGTAATTTGTTCTCCAATCTCGATCTCGAATTTCAAACCATTACAATATCTTATCTACTTACTGAATTTTTGGGTACGCCAATTTTATTAGAACTAAGACAGAATTAGAATCGTAATAAGAAAATATTAAGAAATTATTAAATTACATTTTTAATTTAATAATTAAAATATATTAAAATAAATATTATTTTTGTGCAAAATTTACTAATTGAATTATTTATTTTAATAATTTAGGAGATTATAATTTTTTATTATAGTTTAATTTAGTATGTGAATATGCATTATTTATTAAAAAAATTGAAGACAAATAAAAATATTTTAGTTTTCTAAATTTAAAAATTATTTATATTAATATTTATTGTAAATATATTTTAAAACTTAATAAGTTACGCTTGAAAATAATTAAAAAGACACCTAATTTAATCAAATTTTGGGGTTTGAATGTAAATTTGAAAAATGTTATAGTATGATATATTTTGCTTATAGAAACTTGATGAATATAGTTGATTAGGTCATGAAAAATAGAGTAGCCAATATATTTCTCTATTGGACATAACATATAATGAAATCCTGTCACGCCGTTTATGGCTGCAGCTGCACAATTCCACACCTGTATCCCATGACTCGTACATTTCCAATGTTTCTTTCCCAACTCTGAGAAGCAAGAATCATGCGTGTTCAACTCAGTGCAAGAAAATGTGTAATGCTTTGCACCACAATTCTAGCCGCCACATAAAAGAAAACGACGGGAATTGGTGGAATCCCTGGAGCTTAGAAATGTTCTAATGCTTGTGGAAAAATGGATGTTGCTTAAAGGGACTGGAACATCAAAGAAGCTTCCGCCCTTTCATGACTTGGCTAATGATAGCGTTCCACCGTCGCCACCACCCGCACCGCCACGCCAGCTAGCTTTATTTGTCCCGGAAGTTTCCCATCCAATGCCCACTTACTATGGAATAAAGAAACAGGAACAGGGACAGGGACAGTTGCGCTGGACTAGGATTGCGTCACTCTTACCTCACCATTTTACCGCCCTTTTCAGAAACAAAAGGGTTGACATGGGAGCTGTCCAAGCTCCCCGTAAATATTCATTTAGACCAAATGTCCTCAAAGCCGATTCCGAAGAACTTTCTCTACCTGTCCGTTTCCGCCAGAACTTATCCAGAAACAGAGCATTGCAATACGTTGTATTGTGTCAACTCGTTGCAAATGGATTTAGTTTTGACCTTGGAAAATGTCAATTAATGGGATTAGACGAATGTTGAGCGAATACTAAAGTTGAATTAGGCTTGTAAAAATGATATTTTCCTAGAACTAAGGAATCAAGACTATTTCTTTGTCCCCATTTACAAAATCATGGATCCCAGTATCTACAGTCACCCCAAAATTCCCTGCTAAACCTACCGCTCATCTCCTTATCTAAATCGTTAAACAACTCCCTCTACCAAACCGTAGTCAACCATACCATCTTTGGCTTCAACCTTATCACCTGCCTCACTTGAATTCTCTCTAACTGTGATCCAATTCCCATCACAGACCCAACTGGGCCCCTCTGACAGCGCCGACAACCGTCTGATCTTATCACCAGCTGAGCTCTCGTCACAGCTATGCACCAGGTTCTCCAGGCTTTCTGATTCGTCCCAAAGCCCCTGATCAAGTATACTTGTAGGAGAATTTGAAGGTGATTTAGATTCTTGAATTTGGTTGATAATTTGAGAATTGAGTTCTCCCAAGAAGGGATGTTTGAGAAGTTGACTAGCTGTCCACCTCTCCTTTGGATCTCTCTTTAAACACTTGTCCAAGAAATCCCTTGCTTGTTCTGACAGACAACAGGGGAACTCCGGTAACTGGTCCGAATAACCCACTCGGTAGATAACAGAAACCGGGTCCCCAACATCCGGCCATGGCGGTCCTCCGGTAGCCATTTCGATGATTGTGCACCCTAAAGCCCATATATCACTAGGAAACCCCTGCTCCTCCCCACGAGCCACCTCCGGAGCCATAAACATCGGCGTCCCTGTGATGCGTTCGGCCGCAACGGACTCCACAGGGTTGACCCGTCTTGCACACCCGAAATCAGCAATTTTAGCGCCACTCTTTCCCACGAGAATGTTGCTACCCTTGATGTCACAATGCACCAATCCATTTGAATGCAAATAATCAAGACCCTGCAAAATTTGAGAAGTGTAGCATCTGATGATTGGTTCTTCGAATCTACCTCCGTGTTGGCGGATGGTATCAGAGAGAGTTCCGGCCGGCACGTACTCCAAGAAAAGATTGAACAAAACTTTATCCTTCTCTCTAGTAACGTCACAGCCCTTGTAGCTAACTATATGAGGGGAGCTTATGGAAGAGAGAATTTTCTGCTCCCTTTGTAAGAACTCTGATTGGAATAACTCGGTGGACTTGACGGCAAATACTTGACCGGAATGGATTGAGGTGGCGAGGGAGACGGCGGCAGTGGAACCGTGGCCTATGGCCTGACCTCTAATCCAATCCATTCGGTCGATAACAGAAAGAAAGAAATGAAGCTTGATGGACGTTCTGAGGATGGTGGGAATGGCAGGGCATATATATATAAGTCCAGTTTAATTGGTTGGTTGAGTCATTCTCGTCTTTCCTCCAGAGTTTGACACTTCCTTTCAAGCAGAGTATACAACGTGTCAAAATAAGGGTGGGGATTGAAAACCAGTGGCAGGCCCTAACGTGGCAAGTGGGAAAGTGAACACGTGTCTAGTTAGGGGTGTATACATTATTTACCATTTAATTAGTGTACGACAAACAATAAAGGAGGCGTGTGGTAAGAAACTTTGTATTTGGATCGTAGTTTAATACGGTGAGGATATGATTGGATTGGATAGGATAGGGTAGGACAGAGCGTGGTAACGGAGAATACACCACCTCCAAGGTTTTGTTTTGTATGCAAGATGAAGATGTAACAGCAGCAGTACTACTTGGCCTTTGAAAACCAATTAAGTTTGGTGGCTTACCGTAATGGCTGAACATTGATGGTGGGGGGTGGGTTTAACCACCAAAAGAGAGTTGATTTGAGGGGATTGTCAAAACTCAAGTCTTCTTTCGAAAAGTACAAAGCTCCTTGGTCGTTTGGGCTTCTATCAAAAGTCAAAATTGGAACAATGAAGGTCAATTGCAATTGGCTTCGTTACATATCATGCATGACGTGATGTCAATCTCGGTGGATTGAATCGGACAAGTTCCCACCTATTATCCAATTGCCCTTTGTTTTCTTTTACTCTTTCACATTTTATATAAGTACAGTTGAGATGATTATGGTCTTCATCCCAAAATTTACTGCCATGTACATGAATTGTCTTTGTTCTTTGGTAGAAAGTCGTTAGTATCTCTTCCTGTTTGGATAGACTTGTACTGGAGTCGTGCTCTCTTTAGTATATGTATACTATAGATGAAGTTCCAGTAACGATACATATCCCTCAAAATTAGATAACTTTATTCAACCATCTATTATGTCCTTCAAGCCAAGTAACCATCATAAATTGATCATTTTCCAGTTTACATGTGTCGTTACAGCTGATCTAATCTAACCCTCCTGTACTTCTTCTAGAAATTAATCAATCATGGCCTAAAAGAACATAAACGACGCCTAAAACACCATTACTCAAAGCTTTCTAAACTCAAGGATCTAATTGATTCTTCACTCATGACATGATGAATTGAGCAACGGCTAACAATAACAAAATATGGGTTTGACATGCTGTTCCTTAAGTTACACGTCCCTCAAAAGTGTAAAAGAAACGAACACTTGAGTGAAATAAAGCCAGAAAAGGAGGACCAAAAACGTTGCAACCAATTCCTAAAGTCCTAACAGACTAATTAATTAAGCAGGTGGGTGTCATTAGGAAATGCTATCATGTCATAATACCAGCACTCAACAGTTCGTCTGCTTTGTTGGGTCGTAGTAGTTCCGTTAGTTGGAACCAAAAGTTAACGCTCATAGTTTAGTTAAGTGAAGTGAAGGAAAGGGCGATTGTTGTACATGATCTTATGCGTGGCTTATAAGGTAGATTATCTTGAGACACCCTTTCTTTCATCGAAAGCAACTCCACATCTATTATCTATTATCTATTATTATTTGTTTTACTTTATTTTTTTGGTAATTTTGATTAAAACAATTGAATCTGCTCATTGGTTATCCGTAATTACGATATAACTGGCAAAACATGAATGGAGAGTATAAACAATTATGGTAAAAAGGCAAAATGGACCACATAACATGGAACACGTGCATAATGAAACTAAACGAACACAGCACGCTTCGATTCGGGGACGTACTTGTGGACACGAGAGTGGCTACGTCTATATTATTATTAACATGCTTGTGGTGCAACCTAAGAATGACAACAAAAGAAGGAAACTGGTAGTTCTCAAGTTGAACGGTCACTGCCTTCCAGTTCTTGTCATGCCCAGGTGGCACGCCACGTAGACTCTCACGCCTTTCTCTCGTAACAACCTTATATACATATAGAATAGGTCTGTACGTAACTCTTCTGCGTGTCTATAATTTTGTTCTCTTCTTTCTCTACGTGGCCTCTTTTTGACGTTTTCGTAGTAACGACCCTGTCGCCCCACGAAATGGTTCATCTTTTGTATATGCCTTATCTTTGGTGAAATGGGTAAGCGTAAGGTTATTTACTTGATGATTGGTTTAGGGTTGAAGGGTTCGGTCTGAGTGTCCGTGATGAGTGGGGAAGCGGTAGGAAACTCGTAGGGGGCATAATAAGCAAATCATATTGGTTGGAACGATCGTGCTAGGCTCAGGCATAGACGGCCTATTTATAGATGGTGACTTTCCACTCATAAGGGAAGACCTAAACTTAGTAGGTATTTTTCATATATAAGTTCATTACCTCATCATAAAAAAATGTACGATTTGAAAACCCTATTATTCTTTATTCTTAACCACCAAAACCCTCACAAGAAAAAGACTAACTTGAGTCTTGGAGGAGCCTACCGGCAGTCAATCCCTGGTGTGTCTTTATTGTTTTGCAGGTATCTCTGAACCAAAGTCAACCAATCTCATGGATCCAAGCAGCAGCGTCCTATCAAATTCAAACAGAACCACATATATAGATAGAAAGTGGACCCATTTAAATTTAAATTTGCTCATCCTTCTCTTCTTTCGCTTTCTTATTATGTGATAGGATTCGATCACTTTGGTTGCTTTGGCGTTCCGTCTTGATCTTGAAACGGGAGTTGATTCGTTGGATTTCTATTTGTTATGTGTCGCTTGTTTGTTGAAACTAAACTTACCCTTTTAGTTGTTCAGATAAGAGTTTGGTCCCCTGCTTGATACACGTGTGTGTATTGTATGTAGTCCAAATTATGAGTCGAGTCCCACTTCTAGAGACCATAGAGATAGAGTAGAACCAGCCAATCTTCATAAATTTCCTACAAATGGTACACAAGGGTTTGGTTTCAGTTATTAAAAGGGTCGGTTTTGTATTCATCTGCTTTCTATCTTTAAAACAAAAAAAGGTATGTACTCAGAAACAAGCATAAATTTTGACCCAGATAAGCATAATTTGAACCATTTCTTCAGTATGTAATCAAAGAGTAGGAATTGAATGACTAATCGGGGAGGAGGGTGATACAATAGAACAGGTGGAAAGGAAAATTGATAACGGTTGGGGTGATGTTGATTGTTGAACATCCATTTCACAAACATTTACGAGTAACAATAGGGATGTTCTTAATATTTTATACGTTTTGGATAAAATAAAAAAAGTATATCGAATTTACTTCTTTTTATCTTTTATAAATGTCAAAATTGACCTTCATAAAGAACAAAATGAGAAAATATAAGAACATAATAAGAATGAACTTTGCATAAGTTTCCTTTCTACCTTACCCGGGGTCGGGCCTGAGTAGCAACAATGTTTCAGCTTGGATGGGATTTGATGGTCCAATCGAACTCTCACCTTTTTTTTTAGAAATTAAATAATTTTATTAAAAATTAGAGAAGTAATACATCTGAATGGCTATCCCTCTGTGAATAGACCCAGTTGGCTCACTAGATACACCTAAAATAGCTAAAACGACATCGTTACCAGATTTAAAGGTTCATATATCTTCCTTTCTTTGACTTTATCATGATAAAGTGTTAGCTGGCACTTTTAATAAGGTACCTTGGTTTGCTGCGTATGTTGTCTCACGTTTTCGTAGCTTTTTGAAGGAATCAATGGCACTACTTCACAACTAAATAGTCGGTCACCAATCCTTCAATGTGAACGTTTTACGATTCATACGTATTTACTCTCATTTTTCTGGTGGAAAAGCGAGAGGAAGCGGAGTGTACTGTTTTAGCTGTTGGAGTGTCTCATTCTTTACAAGTGATTTTAGATTATTATGGCCTTGTTTGGTAAAGAGCTGATAAGCTTTTTTTTAACTGTTTGACTCATTTTAGCTTATTGACCTTATGAAAAAGTTCTTAGAAGTGTTTGGTTCTTAGCTGGTTGGGTTGGCTGATTCAACCCAACCAGCTAATTTCGGATAAGCTGCTATG
>JANIJH010000225.1:81920490-81935036 GCA_024520975.1 Erythroxylum areolatum | reverse complement strand
GAAGAGATCCACGAAGAAGGAAGGAGAAATTTCTCTCAAAAATCAAAGGAGCATCGTGGAAGCAAGGATTTCAAAGGTTAGGGTTTAAATACAAAGAAGAAATAAGGCTTGTTTGGCAATTTTAATTGCCACAAGGTCAGTCCGAACAACCTCAATCCAATTCCAAATTCTAATTTCTCCCGAATTTCAATGACTCTAACCCTAATTCCTCAAATCAAATTTCTAATCTGTCCGTGCCATTGGATAATCAATTTCGAAATCGGAAATCAAATTAATCGATCATTAAGTCAATTTTTCGGTCCGGACCTATTGCTCCGAAAATTTCTATAAATTCTCAAAATTAAAAAACTCATGATCGTACACTCCAATTTCATAATTCAAACTCCTAAATCTCATTTCTAACTCAAATTCAATTCTCAAACCCAATTTGACCTAATTATCTCCAATTTACCAATTTACCCAAATCAAATCGGGAAAATGCCATACATGTATGTACGTACGTATGCCAGTGCAATAATTGCCCAATTAGCCAATTTATACATATCTAATAATGCATGAACATGCCACAATGAATGCAATGAACTGTACCCATCCCATCGGTGACAGGATGTTACACTGCATCTACCAAGAAAACCATACTTCAAAGCACTGAAACCCACATAAAATCTTTTGAACATTAGTCTCCCAGATTGTTCATCAAAATCACATTTAATAATAAACTTTCCATCTTTGTCAGCTCGCATTAACTCATGTCCATAAGACCATAACTTCGTATAATGTTGATCCTCGAAGCATAGTAATTGCTTCCCACTTAGCTCTATAACATTGAATTTTAGTGACCTTTCGTGCATATTTTGATTGAAGATCATCCATCATTTCACTAATAGGCCAATTGGGGTTCCTCCTGAACTTGTGTATAAATTCATTCGTAATCCATTTCTGACTAGTTTGTTTATTCCTCTACACTTTATTGTAGGTATGAGTGTTTTCAACTCTCTTCACAACAAATATTTTCTCATTTCCAATCTAGCTAGCATACACCCGAAAAGGAC
The DNA here is from genome assembly GCA_024520975.1 of Erythroxylum areolatum. Taxonomy (NCBI): domain Eukaryota; kingdom Viridiplantae; phylum Streptophyta; class Magnoliopsida; order Malpighiales; family Erythroxylaceae; genus Erythroxylum; species Erythroxylum areolatum. Next base: position 81,933,984 of record JANIJH010000225.1, on the reverse strand, counting down.
AATATGCATCACAAACTGCTTTTATTTGTATACCAGATCTCGCCATTGAAACATTATACCCATCTGTAATTGCATATTTCCTTATAGTTTTCCTCAACTACTTCTTGTATTTAAACTTTATTCCAATTTCAAACTTAAAATCTGTTATTTCAACTTTTGGATTAAAACTAATGCATTTTTTCTTTGGTATTGATGCTTCATCATCACTAGGAACTGGTGATTGAATTTCATCATCACTGTCATCATAATCACTATTTGCACAATGCGAACTTCTTTATATTCTTCTCGTATCATTCGAATGATCACCAGCTTCATTGAAATTGTTTTCACTTCCATCGACACCATCGACAACATTGTCGAATTCAAACCTACTTTGCAAAGTCTTCGCACACCTCGTCTCATTTATTCTAGCATTAACATATTCTTCATCATCAATTCCAAAGAACTCCTCCTCAACTAAATCATCACCAGAATCATTATATTACATAACAGTGAAGTTCTCATCTTGCTCCAATTCAACTTGTAACAACCCCTCATCTTGCTCCAATTCAACATTTGAATTTGACTCCTCACCATCTGTAACAAGATTCTCATAATGATCATGGTATAGTTGAACATTCTAACAATTCATTTCTTCTATTTTTTAGCATATCCAACATGTCCCTGTCATGCTTTAAGCGTAACTCCGTCAAGCATCTAATGGAGTCGTATGGAAATTTGTAAAACATAAAGATTACTTTATGTCCTTTATCCTCGAAAATTCCTTTTAGAACTAGCATGCTTAGTTCATCAATACCCATATTCTTTTTTCTTTTAATCTTACCTCTAACATATTTGTTTTCCTGCCTTTCTAACACTCCACCATAATGAAATTCAAAATTGATCAACATTTGCAAAGACAAATTGTGACTAAATACAAAATGATAAATTGTGACTAAATACAAAATGATAAATATTACAAGAAGAAAAAAAGAAGCAACAACTAAGATGAGCAACAAATAAGAAGAAAAAAAGAAGCAACAATTAAGATGATTCACTTCTATCCCATTAACTAACAGTGCACAGAAATAAGTTAGTATGATTGCATCAGAATAATACACCCACATTTTCAGATGCAAGGAGCTTTTGACTAGTACTACATTAGAATAATACAAACTGAAATGTTGGAAGGCACCGAAAACATACCTTCACAAATTTCCTAAAGTTTTTTTACAACACTTTACAACTTAGCAGCCTCACCTATTGAAACGATCATAAGTCATTTTGAGGATGTACCACTTAAAAAAAATGTATCCACAACATACAAATAAGAAAGTACACTCAAAAATTTGAGACAAACAAAATGGAATGCATTCAATAATTACCAAATAGAAATCATATTTTTTAATAATTACCGAATGGAATGCAAGTTGAACCAAATATTAAATATTAGAGCATAGAACAAGCCAAATAGAAATCATATTTTTTCAGTAATTACCAAGATGTAAGGCTTTATTATTAAGAAAGTAAAAGGAGGGTAGAAGCTCTTCCCTTCCCATTTAGGTTCATATATTCTACATATAACACAAAGCAAGTATGAATTGACCATTATGCATTTAGTTACTCTTTTTTTTTATTTAGCTTGCATTTCATACTAAAAACCAAGTGTAGGAGTATTCAAGGTTTTCACTGTTCAATTTGCTATGTACACATACAAGTCAATCCTCCTTTTCAATAACAAATAAATCGTACCTTAGCACAATTTAATTTGAAACCCTAAGTACCCTAGTACATTACAAGTTAATTTTCTGGAAGCACAAATCCAATTTAAATCCTTAGTACAACAATTTGGATTTGTGCTTTTGGAACCCTAGCACAATCCAATTTGAAACCCTAGTATAATAAAATACTATTTCATACAAAAACTAAATCGAAGTGGAAAGAACAATAGAGAGAGGATCAATCGTACCCTAATCGACCCTACAGGAAGTTTGACGATGAAATCTTCAGTTTTTACCCAACGACTAAATCACTCTCTTATGAAGCATCTACACACGAAATCAAAAAGAATACTTGTTGATCTGATGGAACAAATAACTTTGCGATAGAAGAAGCAGCAATGTACAAATTCACTCTCTTATAAATTTTGGAAAATTTGGGGGATTTTAGGTTACAGATTAAGGATTTCAAAGTACGAGTTTTAAGCGTTGATTGACATAAAAGAGACAGAGAAGAGAAGGGAAGGAGAAGGAAGGAGATTGACCAACATTTGCAAAGACAAATTTTGACTAAATACAAAATGATAAATATTACAAGAAGAAAAAAAGAAGCAACAACTAAGATGATAAACAAATAAGAAGAAAAAAAGAAGCAACAATTAAGATGATTAACTTCTATCCCATTAACTATCAGTGCACAGAAATAGGTTAGTATGATTGTATCAAAATAATACACCCACATTTTCAGATGTAAGGAGCTTTTGGCTAGTACTACATTAGAATAATACAAATTGAAATGTTGGAAGGCACCGAAAACATACCTTCACAAATTTCCTAAAGTTTTTTCACAATACTTTACAACTTAGCAGCCTCACCTACTGAAACGATCATAAGTCATTTTGAGGATGTACCACTTAAAAAAAATGTATCCACAACATACAAATAAGAAAGTACACTAAAAAATTTAAGACAAACAAAATGGAATGCATTCAATAATTACCAAATGGAAATCATATTTTTCAATAATTACCAAATGAAATGCAAGTTGAACCAAATATTAAATATTAGAGCATAGAACAAGTCAAATAGAAATCATATTTTTTTTAGTAATTACCAAGATGTAAGGCTTTATTATTAAGAAAGTAAAAGGAGGGTAGAAGCTCTTCCCTTCCCATTTGGGTTAATATATTCTATATATAACACAAAGCTATTATGAATTGACCATTATGCATTTAGTTACTCTTTTTTTTTTTAATTTAGCTTGCATTTCATACTAAAAACCAAGTGTAGGAGTATTCAAGGTTTTCACTGTTCAATTGGCTATGTACACATACAAGTCAATCCTCCTTTTCAATAACAAATAAATCGTACCTTAGCACAATTTAATTTGAAACCCTAAGTACCTTAGTACATTACAAGTCAATTTTCTGGAAGCACAAATCCAATTTAAATCCCTAGCACAACAAATTGGATTTGTGCTTTTGGAACCCTAGTGCAATCCAATTTGAAACCCTAGTACAATAAAATACTATTTCGTACAAAAACTAAATCGGAGTGGAAAGAGCAATAGAGAGAGGATCAATCGTACCCTAGTCGGCCCTACAGGAAGTTTGACGATGAAATCTTCAATTTTTACCTAGCGACAAAATCACTCTCTTATGAAGCATCCACACACGAAATCAAAAAGAATACTTGTTGATCTGATGGAACAAATAACTTTGCGATAGAAGAAGCAGCAACGTACGAATTCACTCTTATAAATTTTGGAGAATTTGGGGGATTTTAGGTTACAGATCAAAGATTTCAAAGTACAAGTTTTAAGCGTTGATTGACATAAAAGAGACAAAGAAGAGAAGGAGATATGATTTTAGTTGAAACGACATCTTTTTACTATTAAAGCTAAACGACGTCGTTGTGTTGAGACTAACGTTGAATTAAAATTGAAAAAAATTAAAAATTTAAATATTTTATTGCTACTTTTTAAAGTTCAGGCTATAATTGAAAAATTGAAAAAAAATTAGACTTTTTTAACAATTAACCCATTTTTATCAATTAATATATTTTAATTAACAAAATTATATGAATATACTATAATTAATTAATGAGAATTTCACAACATGAATATGCTTTTATCTTGTCGATTGGAAATGAATGGACGTAGACATAGTCACCAGAAAGTCTTATCCTACTAATTTAGTAGCCGGTCATTAAGTAGACTGGAAAATCTTCCAAGTCCTGACAACGAAAAGTTCCTCATCCTTACTTTGAGCGTCCTTTTTGAGTAACCGCCTTTTCACCCTATGACAGTAGACGCTATTTTTGACTTGTTCCTCCATTGTTTGTACCCATTTGCTGCACGCAACTCCAACTAAGGGCTAATTTCAATCAATGCGATTCTCCATCTTTATCTCTTCCTTTGTTTCCATCTTTCTACCTGGTTTGGCTTCACCTGTACAATACTTAAAGAAGGGTGGAGAGAAATTAAAACAAAACAACCTTTCTTTAATGCATGGGACCATGTGAAAATCGACTAATTCAGATGCTTCCTTCTCTAATGTTTTTTTTTCTTTTATTTTTTGTCTTCTTTTTGGACTTGATTTGTATAAGAAATACAATTGAACAGAGTTTATTGGACATACCAAAAGAGTATGGGATCATACTAATTCATATCCTAGATCTCCTTGAAGAAAGAAACCAAAAAAGGATGTTACTAGCTAAGAAAGGATTAAAAAAAAAAGGAAGGAAGAAGAAATTCAAAATCTTCATTTCCCTGTAAAACTTGAACTGGGGATTTTATTGTTATCGTTGCTAGTGCTATTGCTATTGCTTGAAGTCAGGTTTCCATTGCTGTTGCTGGTGGTTGCGAGGTTGGCAATGGCATTACTATTAGGGGTGTTGTTAGGGTGAGAAGCAGAACCACCTATTATAGAAGTAATGGCTGCAACTAGAGCTGCGGTGAAATTAGGATCAGACGTAATGGCAGCTGTTGCAGCGGTTACGGTATCAGTCAAGGAATTCTGTTGCACTGGTTGCTCTGATTTGTTAGATTCCATATCTTGAGACATTTGCAGGCCAGAGAATTTTGATTGGTTGTAAAGAGCCTGTCCAAATATTTGAGGTAGCAATGTTGCCGCTGCTGCTGGAGCATTGCCAAAGTTTTGAGGCAAGCTTGGAAATGGAAGTTGGAATTGCGTTGATTGCCTTGGAACCTGTAAGGGGTTGGGGTTCTGTGTAAGGTCCAGTGTGACGGTGGGAAATGGAGCTGAAGCTGAAATGGTGGCCATGCTAGAGGAGCATGGGAGCAGAGTCCTAGTCAGGAAATTTGAGTTCATTAGTCCATCAGCACTAGACATTGAGCCCGACAGCAGCATTCTCGCCGCCGATGAAGTGGTCGATGCCATTGCCATGGCCGCCGGTGGTAAAGGATGGTTGTGGTTGCCCTCATATGTTGTTATAAGGATTGTTCTGTCTTCTGCACATCGTTGTACCTATTCACCAATAGATTTTGATCAAAAGAAACGTCGACTTGTCCTAAACGGCAGCACTAAATCAAAAAGGCCCAAGAGATCTTCTAATTCTTTACGCAACAGTAATCGTCATTAAAGGCCACATGGTACCTGCTCCTTTTAAAAAGTTATCATCTGGATATGACCTGACAAGCCACTAAAATAATATACAGTCTTCTGGTTCAAAGTACATGTAACAATGGAATAGAATAGAAAAAATTACCTGTTTACGTACTGGGCAACCAGCAGCCATGGTGCACCGATAGTAAGCTCGAGGACATGGATTACCCTTTGCCATCTTCTGTCCATACTTCCGCCATTGGCATCCATCGGTGATCTATATATAAAGAATTAGTTCCTTTTCTAAGACACAAAATACATCTCAAGATGAAGTTTTTTTTAATCCAATTGACAGTACCAGAGGAGCCTCTGATCGAGCTCTAACAGATACACGAGCTTTTCTTATGGTAGCCTCTGTCTGATCAATATTTTTGGAAGAATTGAATCTGGCAATCTTATTAGGCGCCCAACCGTGAGATCCCTGATCCGGGCTATCCTCTCTCTCATCAATTCCTCTACCCAACCCCTTCTTGTCATTATCAACCACCACCGACTCTTCATTGTTATTCCCGTTCTCTGCATTATTTCCAGGAGATCTTGACCTCTCCTCTTCAGATGAAGATTGCGAAAGCTCGTCAGTGTCAACAGCACCGGCGGCAGCAGCTAGACCAAGACCCATGAACTGTTTAGGAACTACTCCATTTCCACTATGTTTCTTTTCTTGATCATGTTGTCCTTCAGCAGTCTCAGAAGTCTTTTGGCCCTGCATAATTGTCGCTAAATGCGTCTGTAACGTGTTATAGTTGCTAGTAACCTGATTCAACATGTCCCTTAATCGAAAATTCTCCATCTTCATCCTCTCTAACTCAGATTCCAGAAGTACCAGCTGCCAAAAATAGCCAATAACACAGCAGCATCGATCAACATCGCGTTAAAAAAAAAGATCGAATTATGCATTTGCACGGCAGAAAGTTTTCATTTTTTATTTTGGGATGGGAATACCTCATTCTTAGCTCTTTTATCTTCCGTGTTTGAAGATATCCCATCATCCACGATAGATTGGTCACTGCTAGTATTGGTAGTAAGAAGATTCAAGCCAGTCTACAAATGAAGAAAGGACCAGAAAGAAAAAAAGAGTTAATTGTACAGTTAAAAACGATGAAAAACTAGCATAATTCCATAATTGAAAACTTGAACTACAGCTGGAAATGAATGATGAAGACTTACGTTCACGTTTAACTCCAAACCTGGAGGACTCGACGAGTCCTTGAAATCATCGATGTTGGTCTTAAAGGGCTTAACGACGTCGACACGGGTTTTGTTGTCCGCAAAGAAGTCCACCGTCTCACCGACGACAACCATCCGTTTATGATCATCAGAGGGAAGCGGGTCATAATCTTGATGATCAGGATCGTGAGAACAGCGACGGTTGACTGGGAACAGGATGGTGGTGGGAGGAGGAGAAGAGCTTGTAGGGGCGGAATCCATAACAGAACTGGTTGTATTGCTAGGAGTGGTATTAGTATGAGTAGCAGTAAGGAGTGGGAAAAAGGTTGGTGTTGCACTTGGTTGTTGGTCCTAGAGGGACAGAATTGAGCACAGTTGGGTTGTGTAGAGTGAAGAAGCCTGCACCACTAGGAGTTGAGGTGATTAGATCTGAATCAATGGGCAGTCCACTTCTTGCATTGGGCATAAATGAAGAGGAAGAGAGAAGAAAAGGAGAGAGAGAGAGAGAAGAAAAGGAGAGATTTGGGGGTGTAAAAAGTCTCTAAACGGTGCAATGGACTCGGCGTTAAAAGAGGGGGGGTTGAGACTTTAGAAGAAGACCAGAAGTGTAAAATAGGAGTGTGTGGTTCTTATGTTAAATATTGGGTTAGGGGTTTAGATTCAGATTGTAAGAAATAGTCTCCCTTGTGGTCCAAACTTTGGCTAAGCTTTCTTCTTGTTAGTCGTTACTATAAAACAATCTTCAAAATTAAGACAAATATGGACTTTTTCCATTATTACCCATCTTATCTTTACAAACCATTATGCACTAATAAATGCATTTGAATTAGTCCTGTTTATTATCAATTCCAATTCCCAAAAATGTAAAATAGTACTATCTAAGTGGAAATTAACATGTTTTATTTTTATTTTACTTTTTGCATAAAGGGAAACAAAAACACCGAAGCTAAATGAGCAGGGGAGAACTGATCCCGAAATATCCTCTACGAGGAGTCTGTGGCATTCTAAAGGTGGAATATCAAAATTTTTATTTTTCAATTATGTAATCATCCTAAATTGCAATTACTTGTTTAGAGAAAAGAAGAGAGATGGGACGAGCCCAAAGAGACAGAAAGTGAGTCCATCGTAGTTACTCAGACCCTACTAACCAACTACTAACAAGGTGATCTCTCTTTAAAAGTGTTAACTAAGTCAACTCTTTCTTCCTAATAATAGTGCGTGTGCGCTTCGATTTGTCATCTACTTTCTTTTGCCCCCCTCTATATAATAAACCGCACTTTAATTAATGTAATTGTTGGATAAATTCGTCATCTTAAACTTAACATGGAATAGAGCAATCCGTCATTAGCATTAAATGTTCTTATGCCCTTATTCTAAACCTTTCTTTCAGGTCCCCTCCCTCGTATTTATAGTTCAAATCTACAAACGTGATTCACATGACCTGTTTCCTTTTGTTTCTTCCCACTTTGATATACTTGGGCACTTTATTTCAATTTCCTACCGTTTTGGTATTTACCAGACACAATGACTCAAGTTGTTGTCCTTTCTCCACGCGGAACTCCGTAATGAACGATACGACCTGAGTCAAAAATACAATTACTGATTTAAAAGTTTAAAATACATAACTGTATTACTTTTTTTAAATACATATTCTCATAAGTTATTATATACATAAATAATTAATATTAAACAGTTAATTTTATTAAATATTTTTAACGAACAATTAATACAATTTATTGATCAAATCAGCTAATATAATTAAATATCAGTTAATAATTAATAGAATCAATTAATAACTAATACAATTAGCTAATTATCAAATAAGAATATTAATTACATATTCCGTACCATACTACTTAGTACTGACCCAGCGAAGCAAAGGATATTGGGAAAAGTTTACAATTTTAGAGGACTAAAACGTGATTCGATTAATTGTGCTATTTCTTGTCACAAGATGTCCATCTTCTTTTTCTTTGCTCCGGCCTTTCTAGTGCTTTGTTACTGTTTATAACTTTATACCGCCTTGCCTAACGTGCTCAACTAAAAGTGATTCTTCAGAAAGTAAAACTGAAATTCCCCAGTCTTAGCAACACGGGCTTGGTTGAATACTAATGTCATCAACTTCATGTGGTCATAGAGACGTCGGAAAGCTAAATGGCAATGCATGTGGAGAACTACTTCATTGTAACTTTCCATAGTCGGGCCACACAATAAATGGACTTTCTTCCATTTTCTTAACCCTATTTAGGGCTCAACTCACAAGACAGAGGAGCTGCCGTCCTTCTGGTGGACCAGCTTAAACATGTAAAGATTGACCAGAGTAAACTCTTGCTTCAATTTTCTGAATCAAAGTAGACGTGTAATGAAAACCCATCACAAAAGGCCAAGAGACGACCTAAAAGCACTAGACTCTGAATGCAGTCCATTAAGGTGAGACAGCTACGGCTCACGCAAAGATGCCAGACATCACTTTAAAACTTTATCACCCAACCAAAGTATTAGTAGAAGTATACGTTAATTAAGCGCAGTGACAGAGCCAAGAATTTAAAATAGGAAGGTTTAGATATCTAATTTTTTTAAATTTTGGGAAGTCCAATATACCACTAACCTTCAAATAACTTCGCCCTTATATATAAATATATATATTAAAAATTAAAATTTTTTAATGTTTTAATATTTTAGGAAGCCAATGCCCCACTGGGTCTTATATGGCTCCATCTATGAGTGAGCGTATCCACACAGGCCTGTACGGACCTTCAACAAAACTTATGTTATATTAAATTTAAGCTGTAATTGATTAAATCAAGAAAATATTATATTCAAATTAAAATTAAAGTTTAAGACTATCTGACACGATATTCAACCGTAACTCACTTTAAAATATTTTATACATACATATATATGCTAAATTTAAATTAAAAAGACTTAAGCTTCAAATCCAATAAATAAATATATTTTTCAAATTTAAATATGACCATTTTATAAAAATTCTAAATTCTAAATTTAAACTTAATACATATCTTATAAAATTTTTAATAATTATATAAAACATAATTGTGATATATGCCACTAATTTATATTTTAACATATGAAATCGCATTGAATTTAAATAAAAATGGTTAATTATTTTTCAAATAAAAATATAATTTCTTAAAAGTTTGATAAAAATTTAATTAGGTAAATAAATATAAAAAGATATAATTAGGATAAAATTTAAATAATGAATTTTTTAATCTAAACATTAAATATGATAGAGTTTTCTAATATTAACACTCAAAAAAATTATAATCTTTTACTGTAATAATACGTGCATACATTCAAACAAGACATGACAATTTAAGTAGCATACAGAAATTTCAGATGATGTTCCTGGCTAGATGCATTCTAATAAGATTACTCATTTCAATATAGCAGATTCTTAGGGATTATGTTAAGGGTTTTCTATTGGAAAAGAAAGCACGGATAAAGAAAAATATATAGAAAATAGGAAGAAATTAAAAAATATAAGAAATTTACGTAGAAAACTCCAATAGGGTAAAAACTGCAAAGAGAGAAGAAATTTCACTATAAAAGTGAAATTATGTTTTGGGTACATTGAAGGAGGAGGAGAGAGCCTTCCTTTATAGGCTTCTTTCCTCTTCTCATATTCTCATCCCATTAATGTGGGATGAGTGCCTTAACATTTTCCTACTTTAAGATTGAATTGGATGCCAATTAATCTTCACCATTTTTTCTCTCTCGGCTCCATGCTGCTTATGTCTCTATCAGGTCACAGGAGGAACGACACCATATGAATTTATTTGTGTTGACAACCTTAGTCAGAAAATCTACCACATTTTGCTTCGTGTTGATTTTTTTATAGTAATCGTCATTTCCTCCAATTTCTCACGAATGAAGTGGTACTGAACTCGAATATGTTTGCTCTTGGCATGAAAGGCTGGATTCTTTGCAAGATGCAAAGCACTCTGGTTGTCACAAAATAGAAAAACTATCTCCTGTATGTGCCTGCTTCCTTACTAGCTTGTGTAGCTGCAACATATTCTGCTTCTGTTGTTGATGTAGCCACAATTGACTGCAGTTTAGATACCTAGCTTATAGCTCTGCTAGTAAGTAAGAACACATATTCGGTCGTGGACTTGCTTCTGTCGAGATCACCTGTATAATATGAGTCAACGTAACCACAAATACCTGTGTCTGATCCTCTGTAACATAATGTAGTATTCAATGTCCCTTTCATGTAACGAAGAATTCTTTTCACTGCTATCCGATGCTCTCTACTAGGATTTTTCATGTACCAACTCACAACTCCCACTGCATGTGCAATGTTTGGTCTGGTGCTGACCATGGCAAACATCAGGCTACCCACTGCTGATGCATACGGTACTCGAAACATCTCTATACTCTCTGCTTCACTGCTAGGACTCATCTCAGAGGACAACTTGGAATTAATAGGGAGTGAGGTGGATATTGGCTTACAGTCCTGTTTAATGAAGCGTCGCAAGACCTTCTTTAAGTAATTTGTCTGAGAAAGCTGGATCTTCCTATTGTTCCTGTCTCGGTGAATTTGCATCCAAAGAATCTTATTTGCTGGTCCTAAGTATTTCATCTCAAATTCGCTAGCCAACTGAGTCTTTAATTCTTGAATACGATCTTTGTTGGGGCCTGCAACCAACATGTCGTCAACATACAATAGCAATATGACAAAATCATCACCTCCAAACCTCTTGTAATACACACAAAGGTCTGCGTATAATCTATTGTATCCCAGACTCATGATGAAAGAATTAAATCTCTTATACCAACACCTTGACGCCTGCTTGAGTCCGTATAGAGATTTGTTTAACCTGCAAACTAATTTCTCTTTTCCCTTTTCTTCAAAGCCTTCTGGTTGGAGCATATAAATCTCTTCTTCAAGATCACCATGAAGAAAAGCTGTCTTTACATCTAGCTGTTCTAGATGTAAATCATGCACTACTAATAATGCCAGAACTATACGAATGGTAGTTAATCGAACCACATGTGAGAACATTTCATTGAAATCAATACTTTCTTTTTGAGCATATCCTTTGACCACTAATCTTGCCCGATACCTCTATACGAATGGTAGTTAATCGAACCACAGGTGAGAATATTTCATTGAAATTAATACCTTCTTTTTGAGCATATCCTTTGACCACCGATCTTACCCGATGCCTCTCCAACTGGTCATCACTATTTCTTTTGATTTTGAACACCCATTTGTTGCTAATGGGTTTCCTCCCTGATGGTAGCTATACATGATTCCAAGTTTGATTCTTATGCAGAGCTTCGATCTCCTCTGGCATTGCTGCTATCCACTGATACGCATCTGAACCGTCTACTGCCTCCTAGAAGGTTGATGGTTCTCCATCTGTAGTGAGTAGATAGTATGCTACATTGCTATCCATAATATAATCAGAATGTCAACTGGGAGCTTCCCTTGTGCGAGTTGATCGTCTAATTTCATCAACTTCAACATCATATTGTCTAATTTCATCGACTTCAGCCTCATTCTCCACAGGATTCTGATCTGAATAATATCTGACCCTGATGTACCTGCATCTTCACTACAATGCTTATCTTCTATGAAGATGACATCCTTGCTGATAACAACCTTGCAGGTAGTGGGCTTCCACAAGTGATACCCCTTTACACCATCAGCATAGCCTATGAAAATACATTTCCTAGACTTCAGATCCAACTTTGAAACTTCCTAGGCATGGTACATCATATATGCAGGACTTCCAAAAACATGAAGGTTAGAATGATCTACTGGTTTACCTGTCCACAACTCCATCGGTGTCCTCAAATCAATTGCCGTTGATGGACTACGGCTGATCACATAACAAGCGGTATTGACAGCTTCAGCCCAAAAGGACTTCTCCAAACTAGCTGTCGCCAACATTGCCTTGGTTCTCTTCAGTAACGTTCTATTCATCCGCTCTGCTACACTATTCTGCTGTGGAGTATATGTCGTTATGAACTGTCGCTTGATACCATTTGCTTACAGTAACTATCAAAATCTGCACCAATGTATTCTCCTCCATTATCTATCCTGAGGCACCTTATCTTCTTTCCTGTACCCAACTGGACTCGCACTTTGTATTCCTTGAAGATTTGAAATACATCTCCCTTGCTCTTGATTGGATACACCCAACATCTCCTAGAATAATTATCAATGAATGATATGAAGTACTTCACTCCTCCTAGGGACACAACCAGTGCTTGCCATACATCAGAGTGAACCAATTCTAGAACATTTGTGCTTCTAGAACCCGATGTGTTGAACTTCAACCGATGCTGCTTGCTTGTTACACACTGCTTACAAAATGGTAATGAAACCTTTGTGAGCCCAGGAAGTAACTTCCAGTCCACGAGAATCTTCATTCCTTGCTCTGACATATGACCAAGTTTCCTGTGCCATATCATCGAAGACCTCTCATTGTTACTTAAGGCAATTGAAGCTTCTCCATCTACTAAAGTCTCTCCCTTTACCATGTACAAATTGGCAGCTATCTTCTCTGCCTCCACTAACACTAGCGCTCCACTAACTATCTTCATGATTCCCTTTTCACACTCCATCTTACAGCTGAGGTTGTCTAATTGTCCCAACTATAATAAATTCTTCCGAATTTGTAACATCCCATTACCTATGTTAAGGCAAAGACAATAAATGAGAGAAATTGCTGAGAAAGTAGGAAACACATTTCATGCTCATGCATAATATGTCATTCACATACACATGAATAGTGAAACTGTTGCACATGAAAATAATTGTACATACATTCATGAATAATTTCAGGTATAATTGGATTGATTTGTGCATTTTTTAGAATTATGAATGTTTTTACATTGGAAATTTTATGGGTTAGTGAAATTGTAATATTTTTAAATTTTGGTAATTTTAGAATTTATTTTCAAAAATTATAGAGAATTATGGAAATTTATGGAAAATAGGAATAGGAATTAATGATGATTGGAGATAG
>JANIJH010000225.1:81847126-81886952 GCA_024520975.1 Erythroxylum areolatum | reverse complement strand
CTCTTCTCTCCTATACATCCTACTTTCTTTTCCTCACTTATACAGCTGCTCCCCTTTGGGCCTATCTTTTTTTTCTTTTTGGCGTCTTTTCTCTCTTTAATTTTTTAAGCTCACCACCCGATCCCTCCTCATTTTTACTTGCTTTTAACTGGTCCAAGTATAATTCATGAGGTGATAAAGGTACAAGAATGAAATTCCTACCCTTAAACTTAAAAGAGTACCTATTGGTATACTTATCATGTGTTACCCTCCTATCAAACTGCCAAGGTCTCCCAAGTAACATATGACTAGCCTCCATAGGTACGACATCATATAACACCTCATCCTCATATCTACCCACTGAAAATGACACTAACACTTGCTTAGTCATTTTCACATCAGCACTATCATTAAACCATTGTAACCTACATAGCTCTGGATGTTTCCTATAAGATAATCCCAATTTTTCTACCATAGTCACACTAGCTACATTGATACAACTGCCACCATCAATGATCAAGTTGCACACTTTGACACCAATTATACATCTTGAATGGAACAAGTTTCTCTCTGATCTAAAATCTCATCTCTAGCCCAAGTACTCAACACTCACTTAACTAGAAGCAATTCACCCGTGGCAACCCTCTTATCACAATCATCATTATCATCACAATCATCATAATAAGGCAATAATTTGGTGTCACGTGTATCATCATCATAATCTATCACCCCATTATCCCTCGTATACATTACTTTCTTATTAGGGCATTATGATGAAATATGTCTATGACCCAAATACCTAAAACATTTAATGCTAGAATGATTGGCTAGAATTCGCCCCACTCCTTGCTGCCACTCTAACTTTGATTTGCTTCTCCACCTTCATGGTTATGTTCACCATGTCCTCAATCTCCACGTAGTGTTGCAATTCTATCACATTAGATATCTCCCTATTCAAACCACTCAAGAACCATGTCATGGTTGCCTCTGGGTCATCCTCTATGTTGGCTCGGATCATAGCTATCTCCATCTCCTTGTGGTAATCCTCCACTGATTTAGACCCCTAAGTGAATCTCTGAAGTTTCTGATGCATCTCCCTATAATAGTATAATGGTACAAACCACTTCCTCGTGCAAGCCTTCATGCCTGCCCAATTAGTAATCAGTCTCCCCCCATTTCGCCTCATAGAAATCACCAACTGGTCCCACCATATCAATACATAGTCAGAAAATTCAACGGCAACAAGCTTTACCTTTTTGTCTTCTAAGAAATTGTGGCACTCAAAAATCAAGTTCGCCCTCCTTTCCCACTCTAGGTAAGCCTCGACATCATTCCTACCCTTGAAGGTTAGAATTTGCATCTTGATGGATTTTGAAGTCTCCATCTCTCCTATCATGTGGCTCAGCTCGCTATGCTCTCTTAGGCATACGCACTCTGGTTCCTTCCCTTCATCATCATTCACGTCATCCTCATACTCGTACCTAGGCGGTTGATGACGAGGTGGTGGTGGGGGTTGACGTCACGCATCACGCCTTCCTTGGGGCTCTCCTCGCCCTTTATGCCTAATCTCTACATTCTCCTGGTCATGTCTCGCCAAATCCTCCCTCAATTCATTGAATCTCATATCCAATCTCGAAATGTTGTTGCATAACTTTCAAAGTGAAAGCATTTAACTTCCCTCCTTGGTTGGCCTCCTAAGATCCTTCCTGAGACATTTTAATGACTAGTTCCCTGCAAAACAAATGTTAGCAATAAAACAACATCACGCACACCCTCACGTGTTTCACTCAAATGAGGTCACTTCCCTTATGTTTTAAGTCACAGCAATGACACCCTCAAATAAGCTCTCACACACAACCTTTTACCTCTCAATCTCCTCTGAAATCCAAGTTACACTTCATAATTCAAGCATCAATCGATCAATAAACCAATGCAAGTTTGAATTTAACAAATAACAATATTCCCAAGTAATGATTACAATAGACTGCCTAAATTTGTTCAATCTTGAATAAAAGATAACGTGCAAATTAGCCAACAAATTCAAGCTCCATTCTTACCCCACAATATTAATGAATCAACTCGCAATACAAAACTAATGATCTCAATGCGTAACACACCAAGCTTAGATAAGACAATGTAGAATTCAATCCAAATCAAACAAGTAACAATCGAATTTCAAGGCCTTTTTTTTTATATACATACGACATTCTTTTCTTTTCTTTTCTCTATTTTTTGTTTTTTTGTTTTTTATTCTGTTCGTCGTTGTTTTCGTTTTTCATTTTTTGTTTTCTTGTTTTTTCATATTTTTTGTTTTTATTTTGTTCGTCGTTGTTTTCGTTTTTTGTTTTTCGTTTTCTTGTTTTTTCATTTTTTTGGCAGATTTGTTTTCTTGTTTTTTTGTTTTTTTGGTAGATTACAACAAAATAAATAAATCAAGAATCTAAGAAAACCTAGGTTGAAATTTTCACACCCTAGCTCTGGTTGAACAGCCGACATTATCAAAGAAGAACAATGAACAAAGGAGAACAATCCCTAATTGAGAAAGAGGTAAATAGGAATTTACCTTGAGTCGTAGCTCTGATATTAAAAATAACGCAAGCGATAGAGACGTATGGATTGATGATGGTCTGTTCGTGACTCTTTGGATGAATGAAGACACGTCAATTTTGTAGAATGATGAAGATTTCTTGATTCTTTTGGTTCGGCTATGATGTTCTTCAACAGGACAAAATTAATGCAATTAAAAAGGAAGGGATACGCAAGGAATTCGCTCTTACTAGACCTTAAGGAACCGTTCCAAGCAACCTAGATGATAGGAATTAATTCCAAGAAATTGAACCAAATAAACACACCACAATTTTGATGAAATTGATAAGTGAATTGTTGATTCCTAATGTAACAAGAACAAAAGGTGAAAACCCTCACTTTGTAGCCTGTGGCAATACAAGAATAATCTGATCTCAAAGTTGTCTTTCCCTAACCCTAAAGAGGGTATTTATACTTAGGTCAAATAATAAAAGACTTGGGCTAAATAATACATGGAAGCCCAAAATAAATATAACTTAAAACAAGTCCAAAATAGAATAATAAAAACACGCTCAGGCTAAGTCCAATGCTCCCCCAAGTCTAAGCACACCTCTCCTCTTAGGCTTAGGTGATGATGTGCAGCCCAATACGATGATTTTCAAGTCTTAAGAGAGTCCAATCCAAGGATTTGAGATAAATGAATCAATTTGGGTTGTGATTCAGATAACTCTCCTCCAATAGACTTGATGCACTCCATCCCCACAAATTGGCCCACATACGCATAGAGAGCCTCCTTGAATCTCTCGGTCCTAGCTCTAGACATAGATCCAACTAGAATAACAAGCTAGCCCCCATCACGCACACCATCTCCATGGTGGTCCTTGCTCCTGCTCACATCATGCTTTCCTTGATTAATCTCTCGATCCTATCTTTGGAAATGTGGCTTAAACTTTTATGTCACACCCTGTATGACTTCTTATTCATCAGGATCCTGTATGACCCTATATTACACTTGCTTAGCTCTAATTCGGGGTAAGACACATTCTATACAAACTATATGACAAGAAAGTTGTACCATTATGTTTTGTATTAAATAACAACTGTATAATATAAGCATTAAATACAAAACATTAACTCTTTTTTGTCCAAAATTGATCAAAAGATCACACATAAAATGTGTCGTGTAAAAACCAAAATGAACCTTACCACAAGGTTCAGTATATACATTCCCCATAGATATTACTTCTACTTCTTCATTACTGTCAACTATCAGTTCCTCCTTCCCTTTAATTTGGCTTTATCCTGGATATGAACCACTGCATTATGGAAGCACCTTGATCAGATGTTCCACTATATAGCCGCCAAGTACTTAATGTGACTATCGCAAATTAGATTCATAAATTGATAAGCCAAGGAGTAACCTGATGGTCTCAGTCTTTCCTTTTAAACCTCATACTACTGGTTTCTTTATGTCATGTAGACCTTTACCAGCACTGGTTTGACCAACATCAGCATATGGAGAAGATTTAAACTTTCTACCTTTGAACTTAGCGGGCTTCATCTTTGCCTTTCCTTTAGTTGCTTCAAGGATTGTAAGAGTAGCAAACTTGAGTTTCTCCTCCTCAACAACCCAATGGGCAATCAAAGCATTGAAGCCATATTCCTTATCCGGTGAATAATATGTCATCACCAGTTTACTAAATTCTGGAATGAGTGTATTCATAGTCTGGTGAACAATGAAGACATCAAGAAGAGGAATATTCAACATCTTCAATTTACTGTGAAGATGAATCATTCTCGATATGTACTTCATTACTCCCCCTTCTCATGTATATCTCATGGAGAATAATTCTTTCATCAAGGCATTGGTCTCATCATTAAGTGAGACTGTGTACCTCTGGGAGACATTATCAAGAAACTCCTTCGCTATGTCTGTGTCCAAAAGTCCACTTAGCAGATGGTTAGGTATGGATCTCTTAATTGTCTTCAGATATAATTTGTTAGACCGATCCTAAGCTTCATAACCTGCTTTATGAGTTCTCGAGCTCATGGATATAGGTGGAGATGAATTATCTGTCTGCATGGTCATATCAACCACATCTATCTCCATAGTATTCAATACATCCTCCGTCCATTTTTTTGTATTGAAATCGATCAGGGTTTTAATGGTGACACTGATTTTGTTAACCGAAAAGGTGACAACAAAATAACAATGTTTAAATCACAAAATGTGGGACAACAATACTCAAAGCTATTGAATAGTATCTTTACTGAAAATTCAGTCACACATATTATAAAACACCTGTGGGTTGAATACATAATATATACAACTAAACCTTCATATAAAAGTGATCAGAGTGCAAATTGTCAATTCTCATGACACTATTACCTGTGGGCGAATAGATCATTTAAGCAACGACTTTCCTGTATCCAATGCCTTTATGCATATCTCAAAATCTCACGTAAGGCCAACACCTATTAGCATAATAACCAAACATGAGACCAGAGACATCCCCTAACGTGTAAGTAGAACAATTCAAAATACTGACTCGAAAGGCCACTGTGGTGACTACATCCTTATCAGCACTCAAAAAGTTGACAACACATAAGGGATACATCTTTATGTTATCTTCACATTTTTTATGGGCATATGGTATGTGACAATGTAACATCAATAAATGGAGAAATTAAAATGCACAGTCTCATTGCCACACACTTGTGTCGAAGACATTCTCTGAAAACTTCATTTGAGACTTTTGTAAAAAACAATCTCAGTAGAGTGACTATCGTGCGTTATCAGATACTGAGCCGACCACTCGAGACACAAGAACCTCATGTATCTTCCTTATAGCAAGTTCGTTGCACAAAAATTGACTCAAATATGGCTTCAGAATGTCTTAATTCCTTTTTCAAGTGACTATTTTGCAATCCCAAACATTAAACACGAGACTTGAGATACAAAAACTTGAAGTATCTCCCTCATATGATGTCCAAAGCATGAAAATTCACTCAAAATTGGATTCAGAGTACCTTAATTCCTTTTCTGGAGTTAAACTTTAATTTATTACTATTGTAATAATTCAAAAAAATGGAAATTTTCACTTTATGAATTTCCTAGATCCGGAAACTAACCCAAAACACATCGGGGCATCCTTACTGGAAATCTAAAATTTTTGTTTTTATTTTAAATACTATAACTGTTCGTACAACTGATGTCAACATGAGGTCAGCCACTGATGTGTTGGCTGACGTCGACCACGCGTGTCGCGGAGGGCGTGTCTTGAGTACGGACACGTACTGCAACTCGCAGACGCTCCCCACACGCACCAAACACGCATCTGGTTAGTATTGACAGACGTATCTGGCGCGTGTGACACAGTGCCCAATGCTTCGCGTGCCTGCTCGTCACACTCGTCTGACAATGAGGAGCACCCTTGTCAGAAAAGGCGATTTTTGGTGAATTTCAGGTCTGTTTTTCTCACTTTCGGGCTCATTTTCACCTCGTTTCTTAAGGCTAAATATATATATACTACTTTCATGCAATAAAAAGCAAGAAAAAAATCGAAAAACAAAAGTTAAATCTCTGAAAACCTTATGGAGAGAAAAACTTAAAAATATTCGTTTTTAACTACCCGATCACGTCACTGCTCTAATATCATATATAATACGTAACAGTACCTTAACTACATATCTCAAATCGAACGTGAAAATACAAGAAGCAAATAAATGCAAAAATACCTGATTTCGGTCTCTGTAACTTCAAACGAGCTTTCCGAAGTTGAAACAAGCACGAATTCACTGTCGTTTTCACGAGAACTATTCTCCGAGATGCAGTTAAGTCTTTATACAGTTTTCTCAAAACATAATCTCTCTTAACGGGTCAGAGAATCCTTATGCTTACGATTGATCATATGAGCAACTGTAGAAGACCTTAACTTTTATATATAATATCCATATCGGGCTTCCTCATCACAAGGCTGATATGGATCTAGTTCACATTAATTGGGATCTATTTTTTACCAAATTTAGACTCATTAATTTAGATCATTTATTATGTCACTTTATTATTTTTATCTAGATTAAATTATGTAAATTAATTAATAAATTATTAAAAATTAAAAAATTAATTAATAATTATCTAATCTTTCGAGAAAGGACAAAATTGTACCCCACCTCCACAGCTTTCCCTCACGGTACTTGTACGCTAGGACAAAATTGTATCCCACCTCCACAGCAGCTTGATCCCTCACCTGTCCGTCTGATACTCTTCCTCCTCTGTACACCTTCTGGAGATCTGTTCATGGAAGCATGTCCATTGCGTGGATAGGCGTGCACCTCATATTAAACTCGTGACTATTTCTGCTTTTACTGCAAACCCCTAGCAGCTTGTAACATCAAAAACCAACGCAAGCATCTGTTACTAGGTTTTCTCTGAGGTAATTCCTTCCCCAAATTCTGCAAGACCATCAATGTATCTCTAGATTAACTTAACAATCTAGGCAATGTCTAGTCATATCTATGGTTTCTTATCATTGGTTGAAGGAAGCCGGCTCAGATTTGATGTTTCATGTTTCATTAATGGAGTGCTGATATGAATATTGGCTAAAACCTGGAAGTCTCACTTATAAGGACATAATTCAAAACATAATTGAAAAAAAACTTTATTTAATAGTTATAATTCAAAGCATTACATAATTATTACCTAATTGAACTGTATTTGCTCACAAATATTTTATGAATATATTTTTATTGACTTTTTAACACATAAGATTAGAACTTATAAGTAGAGTTTAATTCCAAAAAATACTTTTTTTATATGATTCTATCTTTAAATTCGCCAATCACAACTTGACTTATTAACTTAGAATTTGATTGACTCGGCCTAAATTAATTTATTATAATTGATTGAATTAAAATTTTTTATCAAATTTAGATGCAGATTTTTTTTTTGGAAAGTAAAGGATTTCATTAAAAAGATATATTATATTTTAAGTCATAATTTAACATTCAAGTATATCATATTTTGAATCATAAAAAATTTTATGTTGAAGATCTTAAAATTATTTTTAGAGTTTTGTCTAATTATTAATTTTGATTAAAGAAAGCTAGCCGGCCAATGTTTCAAGTCAGTGCCATGTTTTAAAAGGAAACAATTACATGATTATCATTTGATAATTATTATTAAATTTTGTTATGAATAATACAGAATTTTATAATTTTTGAAACTATTTGTGATGATAACCTGCTCCTTTAATAAGATCCGGATTTTCTGTCTAAAATAACCTTATTTATTGGACAGATTTAAAGACTTACCCGTTATTTAAACATGTTCTAAACTTAACTTTATACTTAAATTAAGCTTTAAATTGAATATTTTAATCAACTCACAAAATATATCCTATTGATTATGTGACAATATATGATCTTTAAATTTAATTCAAGGTAAAACATTAATAGCTAAATATTTGTTATTATCGAAATAAACAGCATGAACGTCCTTAATTTAAAAGCTAGTTTGAGTAATGGTTACTTAATACTGAATAAAATATTTATTTACTGAAAAACATAATAACTATTATTAGCAAATGCTACTAACATTTTAACAACAAAAGGTTATTAGTAATAAATGTAAAATTTATCAAATTACCCGTAACTCTAATGAGAATTACAAATTAGGATCCTTGTGGTCGTAGCTTCTATTTGGTTGAGCTTTTATCAGTAGAGTTTTTTTTTTCTGTAGAACTTTTTTTAGCAAAACTTTTTTAAAAAACCATTTGACTGTTTAGCTATTATTTTACAAAGCTTTTTTGAAAGAGCTTCATACAGTGGACTGTTTGACAAAATAAAAATAAAAAATACTTTTAATTTTAACTATATTTTATTTAGTAATAAAAATTATTTATTCGTATAATATTATTTAAAGTGTATTAAACAATATATAAAACACAATATATTAATTATTATATAATTTTAAACTATATGAAAAATAAATAAAAATATATCTAACTAAATCTTTAATATGAATTATAACATAAGTAAAATTAATATAAAAATAATAATTAAAACATATAAAAGTTAAATAATATTATATAAATTTTAAAATAAATGTAAAGATGAGTTTGTGGGTATTGTAGGAATTATATGTAAAATATAAGGACAAAAGGGACTAAAAAATTAACTCATTAATTAATCTGAAAAATTTACTAAAAAAAGTCATTTGAAAGTTTGTTTTTTTGGAGAAATTTCACAATTAAACTTTTTAAAAAGTTATATTTTAGCCAAAAAAAAAATCATATCAATTAAAGTGGTGTTCTTTTTTACTTTACATCAAATGCTTATTTTAAAAAAAAAGACTTTTGTGGTTACAAACAGTCACGTATTTATCAGTATTTCCAAAAGTCTATTCAAATAGTCACGTATTTATTAACACTTTCAAAAGTCTATTCAAACAGTCACGTATTTATCAGTACTCTGTACTTTTGACAGTGGATGTCGATGATGATGATTTAAAACATAACACACATATATGTGACTATGTGAGCAATATTTTTTCAAATACATTATTTAAGGTTTGTTTTTTCTAATCACACATAATTTGAGGAAAAGAAACGTTACTGCACAAAGGTGTCAATTTATTCGATTTTGTCCTAATTCGCAACTGAAATTGGATTTTACCTTATTTTGCGGCTGTTTTCTTTTTACCCTGTCAGGTCGAAATAGGCACACCTCAGCCACGATCACGTGGTGATGGTACTTTCAAATGAAGCTTCATGTTTTTTTTGAAAAATGACGCTCCATGTTGGATCGGCCAGAGAAGACATCATCTCTTATGTCATCACCAATGTTTATCGTAAGTAACGATCCATCTTTGCCGTGTTTAGCTGGAGGAGATTCTGTAGCAGTGGTCCTTAGCATCATAGCATGCCTTGGCGTCATGCTATTGTTCCATTATCGATTTATCCTTTTCGTTGCTAACTTTCTCTTGGAGATGGTTATCAACTTCTTACTGTTTGTGGCTTAAAGCTAAGTAACTAGACAATTATAGGCCACAATCATAATGTATGGCCGTGGCATTTACACATTCCATTAATCAATCTGTATGCATATATAGAAGTAACTTTGGAGCTTAATACACATCAATTCCACTAGCCACAAGTGAATAGCTAAGCTAGTCCACGCTCGCTGCTGTCACAAATGGCGGATACCGTCCCTCCTCCACTCTATGAAACTGTAACTATTAGAATGCCAATACGTAGAGCTTCTGAAATCGGAATCCTCTTACTACTCATTACTCTTATTGCTTATCGAATCCTCTCGCTTACAGATTATGGGCTTGCTTGGCTTCTTGCTCTGCTGTGTGAGTCCTTCTTCACCTTGCTTTGGGTTGTGACTATTAGCACAAAATGGACCCCGGTGGAATATAAGACATACCCAGAACGCCTTTCCCAAAGGTAGACCATTTTCTGGTAATACAGGTCACAAATTAATATTTCTTTGTGTGTGCGTGGATTTTAAGATTGTCTTGATGCTTATCCCATTTAGCTGTTGTGTTGTTTTTTTTCGTTTAGAACATTTTCTGGTAATAGAGGTCATTGTCTTGAAGCTTATCCCATTTAGCTGCTGTGTTTCTTTTTTGTCCGTTTACTTTTGACGCTAGAAGCGTTCAAGAGCTTCCTCCCGTGGACATGTTTGTCACAACGGCGGACCATGTACTAGAACCGCCCATAATCACCGTAAACACCGTGCTATCATTGTTGGCTGTGGATTACCCTGCTCATAAGTTGGCCTGCTACGTATCCGACGACGGATGCTCCCCTGTCACATGCTATTCTTTGGTTGAAGCGTCCAAGTTCGCGAAGCTCTGGGTTCCATTCTGCAAGAAGTACAAAATTCCTGTTCGAGCACCATTTAGGTATTTCTCCAACATCGATCACATGTCTTCTGCCAACGGCTCCATAGAATTCCAACGAGAACGTAAGAAGATGAAGGTAAACTTTGGTCTTCAGTTCGGACAAGATCATGCCTTTTGTCTTCGTCAAAATATGTTTTTTGTAGGATGAGTACGACGAGCTTTGCCGCAAAATTAAAGACAAATCGAGTGGCAGTTGGGATCTGAATGGAGATTATTCCGTTTTCCACAACACGGAACGCAGAAACCACCCTACCATAATTAAGGTTGGCAAAGGCAGCCTTTCCAGTAATCCTATTGTCAGGACTTGTGAAATTTTGTTATCTCGTTTCTAATATATAAAATTGGTGGTAGGTAATATGTGAAAACAAAGGTGGTGTGGCGGAAGAATTACCTCACTTGGTGTATATATCGAGAGAGAAGCAGCCTCATCATCCACATCACTACAAGGCGGGTGCAATGAACGTTCTTGTAAGTTTGTCCTTGGCCAAATCGATCATCACATTGAAAGGAATTATATATTATTTTTCTAATTTCTATACATATATAATGTATGAGCAGACCAGAGTATCTGGGTTGATGACAAATGCTCCATTCATGCTGAACGTAGATTGCGACATGTACGTCAACAATCCAAAAGTCATTCGTCATGCGATGTGTCTATTCTTAGGTTCCAACGACGAAAGGGAAACTGGATTTGTACAGTGTCCTCAAATTTTCTACGATGGTCTCAAGGATGATCCATTTGGAAATCAATTCACAGTTTTGTACAAAGTACGTTCGATCCTTAGGTTATATAGATAATTATAGGATGTCTATCAATTTTAATTTGTACGTTTTTGGTTTATTAATTTCTGAAGTTTTATCCATTTACATATATGTTATCTTTATTAGTATGTGGGGAGCGGAATAGTGGGAATTCAAGGTCCTTTCTATGGAGGAACAGGATGTTTCCACAGGCGAAAAATTATCTACGGCTTGTGTCCAATTGACATCGGAAAACAAGTTTCTCCAGTTCATGGTAATCAAGCCCCCCTCTGTTTCTATCCTTGTTTACTCTTAATCTAAATATCATTTTTGGTTATGGATTAACAGCCAATTTAAATGAGAAGGAACTGTTGAAAATATATGGCAACTCCAAGTTGTTTACAAAGTCAGCTGCTTGTGCGTTGCAAGGAAAGATCCATGGCTTCCGCTTCAATAATCTTCCCGACTTGGCAGCTGCTGAAGCAGGAGTTGTTGCTGCTTGTACCTACGAGCATGGTACAGGTTGGGGGACCCAGGTTGGTATGAAACAAAAGGACAATTCGGCTTCCATTTAACATTCAATCACATTGACATTTGGTTAAAAGGGTACTAAATATTGAATATTAATGTTAAGGACAGGTTGGCTTGCAATACGGAACGGCAACGGAGGATGTAATGACTGGACTGGTAATTCAATCGAGAGGGTGGAAATCGAAGTTTTGTTCGCCACAGCCTCCGGCCTTCCTGGGATGTGCACCAGAAGGTGGGCCAGCGTCGTTTGTTCAACAAAAGAGGTGGGCAACTGGTCTAACAGAAACCCTGGTGAGCAGGAGGAGCCCCATCTTTGGAGCTATCTACGGACGACTCCAACTCAGGCAGTGCGTGGCCTATTTGTGGGTACTTCTATGGGCATTACGCTCGATTCCTGAGCTATGCTACGCGTCTCTCCCACCTTATTGCATCCTCACCAACTCTGCTTTCCTTCCCAAGGTAAACACACCACTACTGTTACTATTATTATTTTAAGCTATGGTTAGTTAGACTTAATGATTTTAATGTAATCGTAATATGAAATAAAATAGTTTATAATATAATAGAATATAAATAAATATAATATTAAAAAGTTATTAATTGAAAAAGATAAAAGTGTACGTAATGTTATATAATAAAATATTATTTAAATGAAGAATTTATAATATAATATAATATAAAGTTGTTTATTATTAAAATTTTCTAAATCAGAAATTTTTTATTGTAAATGTAATATAAAATTTTCGTATTTCATTTCATCATATTCAATTTTATTATAAATCCTCCTTCTAAATAATAAAATAATAGCACATTTAACTCAGGCTAAATGTATCCAGAGCTGCTCCTCTTCCTCCTTCCAATACTCCTAATGACCAGCCCTGTTTTAAAACAATTACAGGTTGGAGAGGCAGGCATGTATATCTACGCAGCTCTTTGCACGGTCTACACTTTCTATACGCTTTCAGAGTACCTAGAAACCGGATTATCTGCACGAGAATGGTGGAACAACCAGAGAATGGGAAGGATAAATGCAGCGAATGCTTGGTTTTTCGGATTGGTTAGCGTGGTATTAAAGATTCTGGGAATAGCAGAGCCAGGATTTGAAGTGACGCAGAAGAACGAACGTAGTTCCGATATTAGTGATGTGGATGCTGGTAGGGGTAAGTTCTACTTCAACGAGTCACCCATATTTCTTCCTGGAACAACTCTTGTGCTGGTTCACTTCACCGCAATGGCCGTGGGCTTAACGAGGATGCAGCCAATGTTACAGGGCGGGGATCGCGCTGGCTTGGGAGAGTGGGTGTTTACCGTGATGGTGATGATTTGCTTTTGGCCATTTGTGAGAGGGTTGTTCCGGAGAGGAAAATATGGAATTCCCATGTCTACCATATACATGTCTGCTGTACTTACGTTCATCTTCGTGCATCTTTCCAAGGCTTCCATTGGCTGGCTGAGACTATGAAACAAACACAGGAAGAAGATTATGATTTGTGAACGTTGCCTTCCTTTTTAATTTCGCAGATTTCTTGCGTTTCTGTTTGTTTGTATGTTGAATTAATGCAGTAAGAGAAAGCAAACAAAAATATTATATTTCCAATCCTCTCTGTATTATGGTCTGCCAAAAACTCTATGCATCTTTGTATAGCATAGTCGGACTAATTTGAATGAACTCTATGAATATCTATACAAAATTTACAAATTACTAATATATTGTTTGTTAATAACAATATAAATATTATAAAAAAACTTACTAATTTGATTCATAACTTATCATATTCAAGTATCTTATTATATTAAAAAGTATAATAACATTTAAAATAATAATCAAATATTAAATATTAAAAAATTCTATTAAGTAATATATTTTAAGGATAATTATAACTACAAGAAAAGTAATTTATTTTCTAACAAACATTCGTATTTATCTACTTTGTTTTATATCGGTTACTTTTTTCATACTGAAAAAAATATACTCTTTTTACTTAATTAATATTTAATTTTAATACATCATTAATTAAAGATAATTTAAAGATGATATATTTATATAATATATAATTTCATTCTAATTTTATTTGTAAAATATATTTATCTTATAAATTATATATTAAATAAGTAAATATTTTTAATTAATGATATGATTAAATCTGCAATTTATAAATTGCTTAGATGTACCTAGCAGAATTTAAAATGCGTTAAATCGAATTGTTGAAATTACGAATTAGGCCATGTTTGATTGAAGGGTTGATAATGAAACGAGATGGAACGTAACACATATCCATCTCATAATAGAATAGAACCGAATGAAATAAAAGTGGAAGGTTTCATATTACGTTCTATTCTATTATGAACAGTGAAAATAAGAAACTTCAAATTTGAGAGGTTTAGGATAGAACTTAACTAATAAATATATATTACGTAATATACCCTCAATAATTTTTCTTAATATCAATTATTTATTCTAATCCAACCTCCTTTTCTACATACTCATTTATTACAGTACACAAAAATGGTATATTATTAATAATATTTCTATATTATTTCTCCTTACTCTAATAATAATATTTTTATATTATTAATAATAAATTGTATATAATTAATAATAAAATAAAGAAATTTAATAAAAAAATTTATTAATGAAAAATATAAAATATAAAAAAAAATTTATTCTTTAATTGTTTGTATATATTTCTATAGAAATAGAATTATAAATAAGTTATCTTAAATTATAAATCATATATAATAGCATAGAATAAAATGTATTATATAATTAATAATAAAATAATATTTTAAAATAAAAAATATATTAAAAATTATTTGTTGCAATTGTAACTTAAATCGAAACATTTTAACTAGACATAATTTTTATTTTAAAATCATAACATTAAATTATTTAATATCAAAAATATAATAATTATTTATTGTACATCCCATTTAACCTTCCAAATAATGTTTCACACATTACAGCACTTATTTACCATTCCCACCTCCAGTTTCATCCAAAGGGCAACTGAGGAACGAAGAAGGGAGGGGAAAAAGAGACCGGGAACAAAACGTGTAGTTACTACTAATTAGTAGTGTCTGGTCTCTCATATCATTTCGTGCTTCTCGTCTTTGTAATAATTGAAGAGTAAAGAGTGGTTTTACTAGTTCCCATAATGGCGACGACGGCGGTGGTGGTGAAGGTGGCACTGGGCGTGATCGCAGTGTGCATAGGTACATATATAATTGGTCCGCCTCTTTACTGGCACTTCAAGGAAGTCCTGGCCGCCGTTAGCCACTCCTCTGCCTCCTGCTCCCCTTGCGTCTGCGATTGCTCCTCTCATCCTCTTCTCTCCATCCCTTCAGGTTCCCTCTATTCTTATCTCTTCTCTACCTAGATCTGCCCGGATCTCATCTCGCTTCTTCTTTGATTTGCATAAGTTCGTGCTTAATTTAGCTACTTGTTCCCAGCTGCTGTTTATGGGTTGTTGTCTATTTATCTTCTTTTACTGATCATGCGGGATCGATAACAGAAGCAGATCTAGGGAACGAATAGATTCTGGATACGGGGTTTTGGTTAAATCTTGGATGGGTATCTTCCTCCATTGATTTTCAAGTTGTGGAGACCTTGCAATGCTCATTTCAGGGGATGATGGGTCTCAAGTTCACAAAAAAAGGGGGGAAAAAGAAGAAGAAGCCTATGTTGAGTCAAATCTAAGAGTTTATTCGCTGATAATAAAATTTTGGGGCGTGATCAAATGTGAATCTTAGGAGAGTATTAATTGGGAAGCACTTCTTGTTCTGTCTTTTATTAATTGCTTTACTTTACTATATTGCCTATTAGATGTATAGACTGATACTGGAAGAAAGTGGAAACGTTGCAAGTTGTTGCGGTGACTGATTAAGACGAGTTTGCGCATGGTGTTTCCATTGATCTATCTTTTTTATTTCTTTGTTAAGTTTCATATAGTTTGAGTGCTTTCTGAACTATACACTTTATGCCACTCTCCCCAACTATTTTATCTTCATGAGACAATCGGTATATGAAACTTATGGTTAAGTGTCATTTGAAAAGTTTCTTGGATTTGAGCAGAGTCACTATCTTTGTTGTTTGCAGCATCATTTCCATCTGAGCTAACTGCAATTACAAGTGTTTTTCCTTGTTTTAATTTGCTAAATTTGAAGTCAGGAGGAAAACCAATTATTCTGTAGCATTTTTCCTTTTTATGTCTTTTCTTCCCGCAATGACTGCACATAATTTCTGATTTACCCTTCTTATTCTATTCACCAAAAGATGCTAAAGCAGACGATTCGATTAGAGGCTGCGATAGACCTTATATCACTCTCCTAGACTCATCTCTCATTACCATATTATGCGCTTCTTCCAAGGTAGGAAAGGGTTTCGTCAATAAGACTTGTGAAGTCTGATGAGAATAAGACTTATTTAATCGATTCAAAAACTTAAAAACATCCTTCAATTTTTGATCCACATAATGTGGAAAACAATGTGGGCTGCAGCTTCATCACTCATTCCTCGTTCTGTCAGTCTCTCTCATTCATTGCTCCATCGTAGTCATACGTATGACAAAGTTATGTACCTTAGTTTTACAGTGGATTTATCGGAATTTAACTCTTCTGTCATTAGTTGATAACTTTGATTATCTTGATGTATATATACTAAGTTTCTGTTCTTTTTCTTTTTTGTCTTGCAGCATTGAGCAATGCTTCTTTTGGAGGTTTGTCTCCATCCCTAATATGCTTTACTTTGACTGTGCATATTATAATTACCTGGTTACCAGCGCATGCTTCTTCTTTGGTTTGTGGTTAGGCGAATGAATCTGTTCGTCTATTTTGATACTGACTATTCCACCGAATCATCTATTTTTCTGCTCAGATCTTTTTTGAGCAAGAGTTTGTATGGAAATTAGTCACCACATAGTGGCTTCAAGGGGTAGCTGTATTAGTCTATTACGGAAACTGTTTGCATGTTTCTTCCAATATGATGTACATGGTTGGAATATTCTTCTGATAACGACATTGAACTTACTGTTATTGTGAACCTTAACATGCCATAAAGAAGATAAAATGTGACTCATTGGTACTTAGCCCTAGCTTAAGGACAATTGAAATGAATACAAACGAATGACACCATTATTCAGTTGGCGAGGCTTTATGTGAGAAAAAATGTACCATACATGAGTACCAGTCCTAGTGTTCAAGCTTCTCATGGCCTAGTTGTGTAATTTTATTTGTTCCACATGCAGTAGCAAGAATCTATAAGATGCTATCAAGGTTTTTATTTCAGTTGTTACATTTTTTGCAGATTGTGCAAAGCATGACCCTGAAGTGAATGAAGATGCAGAAAAGAATTTTGCGGAGCTACTGACTGAGGAATTGAAGATGAGGGAAGCTGAATCGTTGGAAAGTCAACAGCGTGCTGAC
Organism: Erythroxylum areolatum; assembly: GCA_024520975.1. Lineage (NCBI taxonomy): Eukaryota > Viridiplantae > Streptophyta > Magnoliopsida > Malpighiales > Erythroxylaceae > Erythroxylum > Erythroxylum areolatum. Next base: position 81,869,839 of record JANIJH010000225.1, on the reverse strand, counting down.
ATGGCTCTGCTTGAGGCTAAGAAAATGACATCCCAATATCAAAAGGAGGCAGACAAATGCAACTCAGGGATGGAAACCTGTGAAGAAGCAAGGGAGAAAGCCGAAACGGCTTTAGCGGCACAAAAGAGATTGACAGAAATGTGGGAGCAAAGGGCACGCCAAAAAGGGTGGAAAGAAGTTACCAAGTCTCAAGTCCAGTCTCAGGGGAACGTCCAGGCTGTATAGTAAGGATTTATACTATATCAAGATCTTGTTTACACGTGCAAGGCCTTTAGATACTGATTTGAAATGGAAGTTCAGTGTATGATATGTAATTTTACTATGGAATAGGAACTGTGACTGCCTTTTGAATCATCCAAGCCTGACTCAAAAGGCGTAAACTTCTGTATTTTTTCCTTTTTCTTTTTCGTCGAAACCATCTTCCATGATTCATTTTGATTCTCTTGTAAAACCGGAGCTTAATGACAGATAGATCATCATCTGTTCCTGTTCCTGTTCCTATTATTTTGTGCCTATTTTATTATATGAAATTTCATTCATCCTCAGCCCAACGGTAATAAAGCTACTATGAGATGAGACGGAAGGTATACGTTAGCCCAACGGTAATAATTATAGAGAAGTTCTTTCTCACCATCATAATATATAATTGATCAGTTATTTCAAAAGAGTAACAATATATCGTCTCATCAGTCAGCCCTTTTAAGGGCCGTGATTGAAGTAGCAGTGCCTGTGATAGAATCGTATCTCCTGAACAAATACGCCACAAGCACGGAGGCAGTGAGAGTCACCGTGTCCTTAGCCGCACACTGCTTGTTTGACTGAGTTGGTGAACCGGTCTGTGGCCCATTTGACCAGAACAAGTAATTCAGTAACTCTTTCCCCTCACCCGTGAACCGGTCCGGCTTGAAGCTCTTCGGCTCTTCAAAAACGTTGGGGTCTTGCATGACCAAAGGCTGGTACCCGCAAAGCAACTCGCCCTTTTTGATATTATAAGCGGAGTCGTGTGAAGAGAGAGTGAAATCCTTCCTAGCTCGTGCGTACTGCAGTGGAACCGGTGGGTTGAGACGAAGAGTCTCGTAAACAACGGATTGAACCAGCGGCATTTCTTTGACCGAGTCGAAAGTTAAAGTCGGACCGCCATTTTGTCTAGCCTCAACACGTAACTTGTCTTGCAAACCCGTTGTGTCGCTTGCTATTGCGTTTATTAGGGTGGGTAGAAATATGGAGAACCCACCGTATGCGTTGAAACCAAGTACAAATAGCAGGTTGTGTATGGTCTCTTCTTGACTCAGTCCGAACTCGGTCTGACCTCGATTTAGCACTTGTCTCCCTGTATTTTTAAAACACACAAATGGTTTGTTGGACCGTTGTATGTTGTATGTTATTCCCAGAATGGATTTATATATACATGTGTACCTTCAGTTTTGACGAAGTCGTAGAGCTGCTTGTAGTCTCCACTAACGAGGAAAGAAGGGTACGAAAAAGAATGGAGGAAGATCTCTTCTAGGGGCTGCAGGACACCGATTTTGATAGTGGGGAGGAGCTGTAGAGCCAGCCACCTGTCCAACATGGCGTAGCCAGACTTTGCTATTGTCGGCGACTTTGCCGGGTCGGCGCCGACTAAGGCCTTTGTCAAGAACGTGAATATGCACTTCTGAAGAGGAATCAAGTATGTTGCGCTGCCATTTTCAGAGACTTCCTTGTCAATACTACCCCATAATGTGTCGAGGCTGGCAAGTAGCTCCGTGAGCCAGACCTTGGAGCTTCGTTTCAGGATGTCCAAGGCAAAACCTTTAGCCTGTTCCAACTCCAACAACAAGAGTCGCGGTCCTTTTGATCAGTATTTATCACAATTACGTTATAAGAGTCTAGATTGATCACATCAACCTCCCGGAGTTCCACTGGTTTTTCGAATTAAGACACCAATTATTAAACTATTTACACTTGTTTTTCGTCAAGGACAGTAATAATATTCAAGGTTGATCTATTCTTACTGGGATGTTAGATACGGTACAATAAAAAGCAAGGATATGTGAAAGAAGTCGATCCAGAGTGTTGGACTTCGACCGTTCATTTCTAAGAGCTAGATAGCTACATCTTATCTTCACTGTCTTATCCGGGCCATGAAAATATCTCGCCAGTAAACCCAAACAGTACATAGACAAAGCTGTCCTTCAATCCAGGTTCCACCCGTTGCAAAATAAAATACTAGCTTCTGCTTCAAAAGGAATTTGACTTCATGGCTCCCAAGTTCCAAACTCGAGGAGCTTATTATCACTTTAAACTATACATTTTAAGCAGAAAATCCAGAATCTTGAGTTTCATTTTCTCTTCTTTTTTGCTTTTCCAATTGATTGCTCAGATCTCTCTTTTCCTGTTTTAGTGTTAAACCGTATCGGATAAGCTTTCATTTCATCGTTGCCAAACAAATTTAAACGAATTAAACCCCTAAACCCCACCTATCACTGGAAGAGAAGAAAACGACAACAAACAAAGAAGAGATCTCGAACGGAAACGAAGTAGGAGAGGATATACTTAAAAGTATAAAATGTAAACAGAAGTCATTAATTAGAAGGACGAAGCAAAGGAAATGCATCACCAGAAAAGAAAAATCACAAACCTTAGCATGTTGAGGCTCAGATGTATCAAGATAAGCACAGGTCCTGACGTTCCCAGTGAACTTAACGCTGGGCATGAAATCTCCCACAAGGACATCGGTTTTCTCCACAATTTCCATATTAAAGAGATGAGCAAAAGACTTGCAGTCAAGCACGGTCACAACGTTGGGATTTACCCCCAAAAAGAAAGGGAAAGACGGAGGGACGTTGGTCCGAAACACTGTGGACTTGTGCTTGTCAATGCGTTTCCTGAAGAAGGTCTCCGGACCCTGGAACCAGAAGTAGTCGAGACGATCTGAGATGGGTCCGAGCAACGGCCAACCGTATGATCCAGGAATTGTACGGATGGGGAGAGAAGTGGAAGGTGGAGATGAAGATGGAGTGCTACTGGAAACTGATTGTTGTGAAGAAGGTGTCACGCTCATCATCTTGATCATTGACATGGTTGCCATGGCTTCGCTTGTGCGTGGCTATATGTTATGTTTGTAGCATAAAAATCTAGAGTTGAGAAAGGAATGACCTTGTATTTCAGGAAAGCTTTGCTCTGCGCTAGAAATAAAGTAGGAAATGACAAATTTCGATTATTGGACTGTTGGGTTGGTGATGATTCCACATTTGATTTTATTATTTTGTTATAAGTTTCCCGATGCACGTATTAAATATGTGTAACATCGTGAGATGGTAAGGGGTTATTCTAATATGAGTGAAATCATGAGTTCGAATTATTCTTATATGTACAGTTATTTAAAATTTGAGACCAAAATTTTGCTTTTTATAAGAGATCTACCCGATTTAAGTAAGAATTAGTTTAAGAGTCGATGACTTAAAAGTACTTTCTTATAATTAAAGCCCTACTAAAATACTTCGCGAAAAAAAAATTACATGGAGCCTATTAATTTTTAAAAAGTACTAATAATTATCATACGTTCATATTTGATGGTTCTAATTTGAAATGAGACTATCAAAGAATTCTTTACATTTGTAGCTGGGACCATTGGTGATTCTTCTTATGTAGCATATTGTTTAAAATGCTTTCCCTTTACTCTGTACTTTTGACTTCTTCATACATCTCAACAATCTTTAAAGTTCATTCTTTACTTTCTAATTACAGTATAAGTCGCTTTACTAATGGCATGAGGGCGCTTAAAAAGATAAAGTCAAATGGTGAAAGAAAGTTTAGAAAAACTTTGCCAACTGGTATATAGTTCTTGTTTTCTTTCTTCAACCAACCTAAAAAACTTCTTAGCATCAACATTTGAACCATTACAATCTTTTGAACAACTATTGGTACCTTCATCTATATCTCATGCATGAATAATTATATGTGGATGTGAGAAAATAGTATTTAAAAAAAGTAAGAGAAAAAAAAGGAAGGCCTACAAAGAACTGGGGAGAAGTGATCAAAAATAATATAACTCTAATAGAACTTACCTAGAATATGACCCGTAATAGAAGACTTAGACATACTAGAATCCGAATAAAGGATCTCTCTTAAAGAGGTCATTCTTGTTCTCTTAGGCATTTTAGACTTTGTCCTTCGAGTTTTTTTTTTTTTTTGGAATGTGTAATGCTTACCTAGTTAGTTAGCATAGTTAATTTCTTACTTAGCTTAATTTTTTTCTTGACTTGGTTGGTTTGAGTTACTCTTGTACATGTCTTTTTCTGACTTGTGTATTTACTTGATTACTTTATCTTTTACTGTTAATCTTTACCACATTTTATACGTGCAGTATTTGGTACTGCATTACCTATTTGTATATTTTCATTTATAAATATTTATTTATATTCTTGTATTAGCTTTATGTTGCCTTACATGTGGGCCTATTAAAAATAGCTTGTCTAACAAATATGGGTGAGATTGCATACTACTAGACTTCACTTGATTTTGCATTCTAACGGGACTCTCATTAGGATTTGTTATTTGTTATTATTTTTTTAATGGAGAAAACACGAACACTATCTAGACTAGTCTGGGGATATTAATCCTAGTGATGTCCTCAAGGAGGATCGAACGATACCCAAAGGGTGCGGATACAAAAGTGGTTACCCCTAACTCAAAATTTACAGCAAAATTGGCGAGTCAATTGGCACTCTTATTACTTTATCTGTAAATGTGACGGGGTAAAACTACCTAGTTGCGATTGAGTAGCTCATTGATGCCCAAGACAAGCGGATTAAGAGACTGGATGCGGGTAGTGGAATCTGAGAGAATACTGGTCTCCACTTGAGAATCCAGTTATAATTCTATCTTTCGAAATCCGAGTTCCCATGTCAGATTCAACCCCGAGTAGACGTTCCAGAGTTCTACATTTACCGAGGAACATCGGCCCGAGATTTTGGACAAAACCTCCGAGCCAATCACCAGCTCAGTCACGAATAAGTTCTCCTGCGATGGCTGAGCCGGAAGAGCTTTTATACGCCCCGTCTGTGTTCAGTTTCACCCATCCAGGAGCGGGTCTGCACCAACCAATTAATTGTTCCTATCGAGGTCGGAGACCATGACTAGTCATGCTTTGTCGGTCCAAAGCTTGTTAGATCAGTTGTGCATAGCCTAAAACAGTGGAAGCAGGAAAGACTGGCCAAGAGAAGTGGGCCTCGAAGATGGACCAGTTTCTCCAAGACCACAGAAACCAGTAAGCTGTACCGAATATGAGGGACCAATCTAGGCCACTGATCTACCGATGCGATTGTAGGTTCACCTAGAGCCAATTAGACTGAGGAAGGTCAAAAAATTTAGTCGAGATGTTATGCAAAGGAAAAGTATATCACAACCTTCGCACTCTGGGGCAGTCTCTCATAACATGGATGGAGGACTCGTCCGCCTGACATTGATGGCACTCTACCGTTGGAGTCAAATGTCGCCGAAGTCGTTGTTGATTAGTTAACAAGCGGTCTTGAGCAAGAAGCCAGAGAAAGGATCAGATGTGGTGTGGCCTAGTCCAGTTCCAAATGGTCATCCAGGGGGTATTTGTGTCCTGAGGGGCTTTCTCCGTAATCATTGTATAAGCGGTGGCTGTTGTGAAACGTCAGAAGTCTGACATCCCCCAAGTCAGCTTATCGGGCCTTAAGTGGGGCTTGGGTGGCAAAATACCTGCAATGGACATGCAAACAAAATGAGGAAGTAAAAGTTGAAATTCACCCCAAAGCCAGTTACCTGAATTGTCAGTATAATGTTGTACTCACATATCAAGGGTTGAGTGGGGGATAGGAGTTAGGGCATGGGAGATGAGTGGGCCCAAGTCTGCCACCCAAAGATCCAACCAGAAACGGGCCTTTGAGCCATCACATATAACCCATTTGATGCCACGAAGGACGTGATGCCAAACAATTTTGGTGCTCTTCCAGATCATGGAACTGCCAGTAGCTTGTAGGAAGGTGGGCAGGTTGTTGGCATCAAAGTTGTATTCAGTGGACAGAATTTGAACCCATAATTTGTTCGACTTTGAAATCAGGGTCCACCCGAGTTTGGTTAACAAAGCATCATTAGTTTCTCAAATTTTGCGAATTCCCAGACCCCCCATTTCTTTAGGTTCGCAAATTTTGTCCCAAGAGACGAGGTTCACTTTTTTGGTGCCCGGGGTAGAGGCCCACGAAAAGTTGCGTATAATTTTTTCTAATTTATCACAGAGGCATCAAGGAAGGCGCACCGTCTGCATTGCATAGAGGGGAAGTGCGGAGATGACAGATTATGTCAGGGTGGTGCGTCCAGCAAGGGACAACATATTTGGGTCCAGCTCGAGAGACGTTGTTGAACCTTGTCGAGAATGAATTGATATGTGCCTTTATGGACTCTTTCGTGTAACAAAGGCACTCTTAGGTAGCGTCCTAAGTCGGTAGTTTGCCTAAAGCCCAATTCTCTGCTCAACTGTCTAGCTCTAGAGTGGGGGACATTCTTGGAATAATAGCAGCTAGATTTTTCTTGACTAATTTTTTGGCCAGACGCTTTGCAAAACAGTTTCAAGGTGTCTCTGAGGACTCGGGCTTGATCGATAGCTGCTTCAGAGAATAGGATGAGGTCGTCAGCAAAAAGTAGATGAGTTAAAAGGGGACCCCTGTGGCTTAATTTAACAGGTTTCCATTTTCCTTGGGAAACCGGGTGGTTAATCAGGTAGCCCAGGCATTCCATGCACAAGATGAAAAGGTACGACGATAACGGGTCGCCTTGGCGGAGACCTTTACCTGGAGTAAAGTCCTCGTTAAGTTCCCCTCCCCAGTTAACTTACATGGTTACCGAAGTGACGCATTTCATGATGAGAGAGATTAAGGAGCTAGGGAGACCTATACCAATGAGAGTATCGAGGATGAAGTCCCAAGAGAGCCAGTTATAGGCTTTTTCGAGATCCACTTTTACAGCCAAAAAACCTTTTTTTTTCAGATTTCCTTCTCATGGTATGGATAATTTCTTGGGCAATGATTATGTTGTCAACAATCAATCTCCCGAGTACAAAGCTGCATTGATTAGGGGCGACCAGTTTATCGAGAAAAGGTTTCAGTCTGTTAACGATGATCTTGGAGAGGCCTTTATAAATAACATAACACAAAGCTATAGCTCTTAAGTGCGTGATCAACGTGGGGGCTGGAATTTTTGGTATAAGTACCATGATAGTGCGATTCAGTTCAGATTTCCAAACATTGTGTCGAAAAGTTCTCTGGAGATAACTGATCAGTGAAAGCCCTAAGGTGTCCCATTGGGATTGGAAAAATAATGCATTAAATCTGTCAAATTTCGGGGCTTTATTAGGAGCCATGCTAAAAAAAGCTAACTTGATTTCGTCAGGCAGAAGATGGCTTTCAAGGGCAGACGTCGCTCTGAGCAGGAGAGAGGGAAAACAACCTCTGATAGGAAGCTGGGTAGGAGGTGAAGAATCCTCCATATACAACTTTGCCAGGAAAGTCTTGGCAAGGTTGCGAATGTCGGTAGGGTCAGAGTGTGCTTGGTCAGAATCATCTGTTAAGGAGGCAATGTGTATTTTCCATCTTTTTGCTGTCGTGACAGCATGGAAGTATTTAGTATTCTTATCGCCCTGTTTGATCCACTGGCATCTAGATTTTTTGTGCCAGTAGAGTTCTTTCTAGTAAAGCACGTGTTCCAGTTCGGTTCGAAGATAATTTTCCAGCTCACGAAGAGAATCAGCATCCTCTTCTTCCAACGATTTCTGAATTCCCGTTAGCCTCGCCATGAGTCTCTTTTTGCGAATGAAAACGTTACCAAAAGTGGAATGATTCCACTTTTGTAAATTGTCAGCCAGGTTTCTGACTGCCCCACAAAGGGTGGGCGTATGGGGGTTCCAATGATCAGCTACAGTTTGGTGGAAGCTTTCATGAGTCATCCACGCGGATTGAAAGCGGAAAGGTCGAGGGATAGTGGGAGAAGGCGAAATTTGAGGAAAAGTCACTAAAAGGGGAAGATGATCAGATTTAAGGAATGGTAGGTGAGTGACCCTCGTGTTAGGATAATGGTTGAGCCAGGAATTGGAGCAAAAAACCTATCTAATCTAGCATGAGTTTGACCACGATGCCAAGTGAATTTGCGCCCGGTAAATCCAAGATCCTAAAACAATGCACGCAGTCTCTGAATTGAGGATTACTAACTGAATGGTTTCGAGCACCACCTCGTTTATCAGTCCAGTCTAACTTAGCGTTAAAATCTCCCTTGATGAGCCATGGCTGAGAGGTGATACTAGCAATTTTACGCAAATGCTACCAAAGGACGGGTTGTAGGGAATAAGTTGGACTAGCGTAAATTGTTGTAAAAGTAAAAGAGGTATGAGCCCAGTCGATAGTCGCATGAATAAACTGGCGATGAGCTAGTAAGATATTAATGGTTATGTGAGGTTTCCAAAGAATCCAAATGCCTCCGAAAAAACCATGAGCTTCTACCCTATAGGAATTCCGAAAACCACAAGACTCGACCACTTTTCGTGCTTGATCGCCGCTGATTTTGGTCTCAACCAGTACCACGAGCATATGGTTGTGGATCCGGACGTAATTCGTAAGAATTGACTTAAATTTATTGCCTTCGGCTCCTTAACAATTTCAAATAAATATGGACATGATAAAAGATATAGAGAGGGATAGACTAAACCTAGCCATGAGTTGAGTCTGGACTGGCCTACGGTGCCGCATCTACTGGTACTGTTGGGGGTGGTTGCTGTCCATCCATCTGAGATTCTTGTATGTCCATAGCTTTATGAACCGAAAAATCACCATGATCAGGGTCCGATGGTTTAGAGGGAGGGAGGAGAGATTGTGTAATTGTGTCCGTCAGATATGTGTCCTCCTCCATAGCTCCCCCAATTAAATTATCTGTCATGGCAGGTATCAATGCATGATCTTGTATGACCAGATCATTGTGGGAGGGAATTTGGATTGCTTGGTGTTGGGGAGTTGTGGTAAGGTGGGCTGCTGGAGTGGGCCTTTGGGCAGGAAGGGTTATGGGTTGGTGGTGTTAGGCTGGGGAGGAGCTGTTTGGGCTGCCTGTGGCTTTGGTTGGGCAGGCCTTGGAGTGAAGAGTTGGTGGCCTGCGTGCAGCTGACCCATGACTACGTTGGGAATGGCCTGCGGTATAAATTGAGGGCTGCGCTGAGAAAGCTGTGGAGACGTTTCCAGAACCCGCCTCTATGGGTGGTGTAGCACGGGATGGAGCTAGCGCCGGCGTGGAGGATCCTTGTTCGTCGGATGGTGTCAAGATCTGGAAACGAGAGCCCGAACGAGCTTTGGAAGAGGTGAGATCGTTGTTGTCACGTCTTGTGATCGTTGTCTGTGTTGGTTGACGTCAGCCTCGGCGTTGGACTTGGAGCCAAGGGTCGTACGTCTGGCTCTAGGTCTTAGTGTCCTGGCTATCTGGGAGGCTTGCCGGTGAGGGATCCGGTTGGAGATTTGCCGATGGGTCGGTGACAGTCTGGGCTTGCGGTGGTTGTCCTGATTGATGTGGGCAATGAGCATATGGGAGGGAGGCCCTCATATGCTACTTTGACACGCTCTCCATCGAGTTCAACGATGGATTGAAGGGGTTTGCTAATGTCTACATTCACCACCACCCAAGCTAACTTTCCTCGCTGTGGGTGTTAAGTGTTGGAGTCTATTTTCACTGTCTTTCTGATGAGGTTTCCAAGCGCAGTTAGAATGGATGGGTGGTAGCAGGCCACTGATAACTCTGTGAACCTTACCCAGGCTACACGTGGGACACAGTACCGAAGGAAGGACGGAACGATGGGTGCCACGGTTGGACTGAGAGAGCATGGCCGAGAAGAATCCAAGGGCCGCCGATGAGGACAGTGAGGTAATCATCAGCCTCCATGAAATTGATCAAGAAAAAATCATTGTCAATTTCTATGATTTTCATGGGGCCATTCAATTTCCATAATGAGGTCAGTCGGGTTTTTAACATTGTATAGCCAATCCTTCGTCCCATTAATTTAACCATTATAGCATGTTCCTATTGCTTGTCAAGTCTGCATTTGAATGAATTTGATGGTTCAATACCAAGACCGGATGTTCCTGGGACCATGTTGATATCTCCATCTTCTATTTCAATTGGGTCTTCGGTACCCCACTCTTTGTTGTTATTTTCTGTTTGTAGCTGGCCGGTGACTGCTGCTGGGTAATTGGGAAGAACTGGCTGGGTTAGAGTTGGATTGGGAGGTGGGTCTTCCTCTCTTTCCCGAATGCAGACCTTTTTCGTTGTACGGCCGTTGTGCGCATTGATCTGGAGTTCAGTCATGACAGGGGTGTGGGGATGATTCTGTAAAGTATAGAAATTGAACAGTAGAACAGAGAAGCGTTTTAGAGCGTTTTTCTGTGTTATCATTTGATTTTTATGTTAAAAGACCATTGTGAGTGTTAATAATTTTCTTAGAAATCTTAAGAAAACTATATTGATTGATTTGTAATGAGCTAGTTTTGGAACTTAAGATGCATGTGATAATTATAATAATAATAACAATTTAGTTAATGCTTTAACAGTATTTAAATGCTTATATATTAGCTGTCACCACCTCCTTTAATCTTTTAAAACAATTCAACAACATATTTGATTCAATAGGAAAATCAAATTTGAATTCAACTAATGAGTTCATTATGAAAATAAGACAAATTCAATCAGATTCTAAATTGGTTTGATTTGAAATCTTACACAAACTAATCCAGTGATTGGTTTCTAATTTATCAGTAGAACTGTAGGTTTTTAAGATAAAATGAGAAAACAAAAATACAAAGAGAGATAAAAATCAAAATGCAGCAAACTAAAAACCAAAATGAGGAACCCACATAAGTTTATCTCCAAAAAGATTCAACTTTACCTTCTCAAATTAGAAGATCACGACAAATTCTCACTAGTTCAACCTGCTAGTGGAAACACAAAAATTGTTAAGAGAATGTACATGAGTGAGCCAAAAATTGAACCTTTGTACTTATTCTCTTAAACAGACAAGCATCAATAGGGGATATTTGCTTAATCCTTCACCACAATTATATGACTGACAGAGAAGACCAGGGCAGATCACACTCTTGTTCATTCGAGAATGGTCGTAACTAAGCTCAAACAAAACAAAGTGCTAGCACTTTATTAATGTAATTGCTCTTGTCATTGATCATATAGAATATAATGGAAAATAAAAGGGACTTAGAAGTTGTTGGTTATTATCTACTTTGTGAACCCACTACCATGTTCTGTAACTTCCCTTCTTTCATTAGCCTATAAGGTTGTGCCCACAGTTATTTCATAGCACAATAGTAGGGGAGAGCTTGTTAAGGGCTAAACTCATCTATCGATGGCCTCCATTTCCAAAAAGTCTCAATTGGAAAATAAAGGGAAATAAAAAGGGAAAAATGATTTTGACACTTGATTTGTATACTATATAATACTTTTTTATTGCTTAAAATAACAACATTTTTAGTTATTGCATATATAAAATTTTAAGGCAACTATTTTTAATTTTGTTGTCTTTTAAATATATGATGTTTTCATTGTCTTTTAATATTATAAAAGGAAATACTTAAAAAAATCATTACATTATACTAGTATTAAGCAACATACTTTAAAATTGTTAAAAAATTGATGTTGCCTAAAGTTCTTTTCATCATAGAATTAATCAGTTTATCCATAGTGATATATTTTTGTAATCACTTCTAACATTATTTTGTGTAATTAATTTTAAAAAGTGACATAAGAATCAAGTATTCAGTTGGTATGATTATAAAGGACAATATTATTGAATATTTTTACTCTAAAGAAATTTAACGAGAGTAAAATGTTCACTTTTCAGTAGCGAAAAATATCCTTATCTATCAAAAGTTTCACAAAAGCTATAAAAGGTAAATATGAGAAACCAAGAATGATAAAAAAAATAATTGAAAAATACTTTGTATGTTGAGTGATTGATTAATCATATTTACACTCATGTATATTTGCTTGATATTTTATCCTTTTATCGTATATTTGGTACTTAGTTTTCTCTAAGTATGTTTACAAAGTATAATTGCTTTCGTAGACTTAAAGGAGAAAATTTCAGATAAATATATGACATAAAATGAAGATTCAAAGCATATAAGGGATGCACGGGCATGCAATCATGCACTTCTCTCAGGCCGTGTCGATTCACAAATTCTGGGTATTTTGAGTTATGCACAGTTTGATAGACGACCATGCATTAGCCCATGCATCTTTCCAAAACCCTAAAATTGACTATAAAATGACATATTTGGAAGCAAAAGGACAAAGGCAAAAGTAGACATTAAGAGGCGATTCCAAATGTGGAGATTGCCTTCAAAGATCAATTTTGACCTAAAAAAGTAGAAAACAAGAAGAAATTATCGAAAGATTCATAAGAATACAAGATCAAACATTTACCTTGCAAGAACATTCGATAGAATTGAAAGGGAGATTCAGCATTATAAACCCTTTATTTTCTATTTCTTTCAATTTATGTTTGATTTCATGTTTTATCATGTGTAACTAAACATCTTGTTAGTGTTTAGGCTAGATAAACCCTATGTTTATACTTTAATATGTTTTGATTATTTTATTAATACAATTGGTTTGATTGATATATTGTGATCTAATTGTGTTTTATTTATATTCTAATAGATCCAAAATATTAGATTACCTGATTTTACACATAGAGATTGAGAAATCTTGTTTATGAATAAATCTATCGCAATTAGAAGGAGTTGATTGCAACCCTAGAGATAGGATAACATAAACCTTTCGAATTAGGGTCAAACCTAATATAGAGATTCACAAATCGGTAAAGCAACCCTATAAACTTTAACCCGAGTAATTCAACTGAAAACACTGGATTAGTTGTTATTAGATTCAAGGTCAGCTATTAGCATTCCATAGGAATCTACATGGTCTAATAAATCATTAAACAATTGAATAATAAAAGATCAATATGTTAAGGGTTTTAGGGATATTAGAAACCTAGATACTAATTTTCTGGTATCGATAGTTTACTAAGTGCTTAATTCTTTAATTCAATCTTGCTGCTCATTTATTTTACTTTTTTACTTTTTATTTTCTTTAAATTAAAAATCCAAATCCAAATCCAAATCTATAGACTAGATAATAGGATAAAAGTAATTAATAGTGCTCATAGTCCTTGTGGGATTGACCTGTACTTGACGATACTAGCTACAACTACATCATGCATTTGTGGTTATTTCATAATTAAAACTCATAAAATGTCAATCAATGATGTACCCAAAGTTGCATAAAATTTATTCCATTTGACTAGTTAGACTTTATTATAAGGTGTAAGGGTTATTTGCAATTAAAGCTAAAGAGATTACACGTGGTAAAAAGGTCTTAATAAAGGAGAAATATATGGTAGATCAAAGTGTTTAACCTTTAAATACTTTTTTTAATTTAGTGTCTAAACTTTTAAAATTTTTAATTGAGTGACCAACCTTTTTAAAATCTTAACAATTTAGCTCAGAAGGTTATTATAGACGATGTAGTTTGTCTACTAAATATCCTATAGATGTCCATCTATTGGCCACATCACTAAAAACTAAGTTTTAATCTAACTTATTAAGGTTTTTAAAGGTTGGCCACTCAGTTGAAAAACTTAAAAGCTTTGATACTAAATTAAAAATTCCAACATGTTAAGCATTTAAGGTTGAGGAGCCCTATATTATATTATAGCAATACTAGCCTTAAAGATATCAAATGAATGTGCGCAAATAGTTCACATAGACATATTGGTTGGTTAAATTTCTATACCAAATGAAATTAAACTATTTCTAATTTAAGTGTATGTATAACTAATCTTAAGATAAAATTCTTGAAAATTCATGTTTTACAATAATATTGTAAGCATATTTTTATAGTAATTATAAAAAATTATGACTTCATATTAGTTATGGTGGAGCACTACTTAAGGTATGTTTGAAAAAAGTAGAATTAATTAAGACATTGTTTAATTCAAATCAGAGTGAAAATTTATAAAATATTCCTTGAAATTTCCATTATTATACGTTAAAGTAACAACTTAATATATAATCTTATCATGTTTAATCTCATCATTCATGAGTTGTGGTATGCACATAAAATTAGTGATTCAAAAATATTAGATGTGGATTATATCAATTTGACATATTAGGTCAATAAATACAAGTTTGAGAAATCAAAGTAGATTTTGATTTTGTTGGCTAACCTTTCTTGTGTTGTATAGTAATCCTCTTTCATTATAAACATGCATAAATGTAAGGGAACATATTACCTGTTCTCGTTACTATGTTTCTACTATGTTCTATGAACATCCATCTATTTAATAAATAAGACCCACATAAAATGAATGGATGAATACTCATAGAATAAGATAGGAACAGAATAATGAAAACAAGTAATCTGAATTCTGAATGTAAAAGTATCAAATTAAAGTTATAACTTAAGAGAGATAACTTATTGGTTTAATTAGTTACTTTGGAAGTTTAGAGTGAGCATATAAGAACTTTAAGTTGGTTAACACAAAAGGCATAATTGTTGTATTTATTACTCTTCCAAAAGAAAATAATGCCATTTTATGAAAGCTGAAGAATTATCTAAACTAAACTCATAATATGCATCAAATATAATGATTGGGTATTTATAGATTCTAAATATCACCCCTATCATCTCAAACCAATCACAAACCAACATGCTAAACAATGGGAAAGTATCATCCATCTTTCAACGCACAACTCTATCATACAAATATTTATTTACACAATTACCAATCACATCAAACTATATGCAACTATACAGAAACACACACACACACACATTAATATGAAATCACATATATTGTGTCATCAGATTAACGTCTTAATAACATGGTGCCAAATTTTAATTAAAACAACTCTGACCATTAAACCAACAAACTTACTTTCATCATAATTAATCAATAAGTTCACTGATAAAATACTCATTATTGATAATAATTTTATTTCGAGTATATATAATTATTTCGATTAGATCATATGAAAACTTAAATATGAAAAGGAATTTTTTAAATTATTATTTTAGTAATAAGATAAACAAGTTTATTAAATTAAGTTACGATGTAATTAAAGATAATATATAAAAATATTGTTATGAATGCAACCTTTTTTTTTAAAAAAAGTAACTAATGGTCCCTAGAAGCTTTTTGATGGTTTAGTTCTTTGGGAAAATATCCATGAAACCGGAAATAAGGCAGCGTTTTTGTTGTGCTCCTTTCATTTCGCGTGATGAGTCACATCGCAGTGGGGGCACGTGTCTTTCGCATTGTTCCAAAAAGACGAACCTTTCCTACACACTTGTCAAAATTGAAGATGACCTTCGCTTAGTTTTAAAAACTGCATAATAAATTCTTGATAGATAAATCAACGGGAAAAAAAAAAAACATAGTTGTTACGCATCTCGGAAAAAATCCAAATCCAATTATCTGAAAACGATTGCAACCATTCCTAGACCAGCCTGGTTATCACCTACGTTAATACCCCGCAGGGAAAAACTATTATAGTTCATACTCTGCAGATCCAGCCATCCAGGGCCACCGGATTATTGTAACAAGATTATAAAATGACATTTCGAACGTAAAAGGACAAAAAGGTCATTGACAAAGAGAGAGAAAAGACATCAGCACGTGACAATTCATACAACACAATGTTAGTGAAGTCTAGATCAAGGTCCACTTGATACACGTTAATCGAAAGGTACAGAAGGGCAATTTTGCTACACCACATGTTCGGGCGTCATTTTCCAGGAAGATATATTCTGAGATCATCCAGGTCGGCAGAACCATGTATGCTCAGTCCATTTTCATTAGCTAAATGCAGCAAGCATATGAAACACAAATGAGGAGAAATATCCCTGGCTGTTGCTGCAGCTCCACAGTCACCGGGAAAGCTAGACAACAGTTCCCTGAAAGATAGTGCATCTTCTTGACCCTTGTCACGAAAATAGACAAAACCTCAAATTAGAATCACAAATCCGTTGTTAGCAATACCATCAACAAGAATCTAATCATCATATTGAAACCCTTTAAAATTTAACGGCAGATGGCCTGATGTTAAGTAAGTGATGGTATCCTCACTAATAACTACTATGGTTCTAATCATCGTAAGTTCATGGGGTTGGGGATTCTGATGTACCAAAAATAAAAAGTTAAATGGCTGGGACATTAGAGAGTGCAAAATGCAAAGTTCTTTCTGTTTAAACTTCATAATTAGAGAGCTCCGACTCTAGCAAAAGGTATGGATCCCCTCGAGTTCAGATGCACACAATACATAAAAATGAGAACATTTCCTCTCAGAGAGCAAATGGCATGTATTGATCAAAAAAAAAAAATTCACTTGGCCACAGTACAGTGTTATGTACAAATTTTCTCAAGGTCATAAACAGAAAATCAGAATCATTTGCTGCAATCATCCAATATAAGGGCTAGGCCTCAATATGCTATGGCAAAAAGATAGATTTTATAAATGTAATGAATGGAACAATTATCAGGTGAACAGTTTATATGATAGTCATAGGAATCCTGAGTTTCAAGGTCACTCATCTCTGAATTGTTTAAACATAATCAAAATAATCGTTTGTTTATTAGCCAGTATCATGCATATTCACTCCCAGAACACATGCAAGTCAATGTTGTTAACAAGCAAGATAAATACTGAACTAACAACCTGCACTGACTTTTAAAGAAAAAACATGAATACAAGTCAGTAAAACTACCCATAAGGTTCAAAGTAACAACATTCAATACCAAACGAGTTGACTGCAGAGACACCGAGACAATAGCAAGCAGTTTTAGTAAGTGGAACAAGTACTTTCCAACCAATCAAAATGGATCTAAAATTAGAGTCCTGATGTCACGTCACCTTCTATACAGTATAAAGAAACCGATAAAAGATACTGAAAAGAAAATGTTATTGGCAAACCTTAACAGATTTTTGAGGGGAGTATTGCATCTGATGCCAAATAGTTTCTTTCAAGGCCTGGACATCAACTTGTTTGGAGGTCTTGTCATACTGAACTTCAATCTTATTTACCTGATTTGTTTACATTAAGACAGAAACGTAAGCAGCAGTTTTGCAATCATAGATTGCATTTGACTCACTAACATGATATGCTCTTACCGCTTTCAAGACCTATTATGTAATAAAGGCAGACAGATTCACATAGTTCAAACTGGGGAACGCCCAAATACTTACTCCATACGAATGAATGTACAATCAGCATACGAAAGATTAAAGTTGCAACAAAACCAACCTGGCGAGGCTGAGAAACAAGTTCGTTTGAGTCCTCCACATCACTACAAATGTTGCCATCGTCAAACTGGCCCCCAAGATCATTTCCATCATCCCAAGATGGTCCACAATCATCTGATTTCTGCGCCCATTCGTCTGAAGTATGGCATGGAAGTAATAGACAAAAGATAGAAGCATATTAGTTGTGCGTGTTTAAAATTTGGATGAACACATATTAATAATAGCCAACAAAGAGAAAACATGACAAGGTATATTAACAAAATGCCAAAACAGAACTTGATGTATTGATTTTTGAGGTATGTAAAAATTCCTTCACGCGTTTGGACATAGATAACTGGCCATGCAACATAACTTCTGGTTTGAGCATGGAAAGATAGACAATTGTTGAATTTAGATGTGTTGTAATCAGGAGGGCACACATGCCTGAGACAGAGAGAGAGTATTACCTGAGAACTTCTTTACCCTCTTCGCAAGGCACTACAACAAGTACAAGGCATTTATTAACAAAAGTGAAAATGTATGTTCCTACCAATCAGTCTCATATTAAAATTCATATGATCTTAAGGATTACCATCACGTTAGGTAGCAAAAACAATTTAACAAGATTCTCTGGCTGATAATGACAATCTTCTGGCAGTTTATTATTACTTGGTGTTCTGTTAGCAGGCAGTAGCAATGATTTCGGATTTTTAGGAGCAGCAAAGACATCTGGCATTTCATCCTCCAAAGCTTTGGTGAAATCAATGTCAAGTTCGGGTTTTTTCTTAGTCCTTGGTCTCTTAGTGGATAATGGTGATCCTTTTTCTGTACTATCCTCCGTGCCTGTAGAACAGTTTCCACATGAATAAGAATCTGGTACAAATGAAAGTATCCATGGTGAATATCCAGAGACTTACATTTAGCTTTACGATATTTCCAATGATCAGGACCTGCCCAGGCATTTTGGTTCATTGAAAATCCCAAATTAAGAGACAAATACGTGTCCAATTTCTCAAATCTATCTTCCATTTCAGGGTTGTGAAAAGAAAATGGTTCGTGTTCCTAAAGAGTTCATAAAAAATATAAAACAACAATGTAAAATTGATGAAGAGAAAAATAAAGGACAACCACCTTCATAAGCAGTTTTAAATCAAACCTCATAGTAACTTGGCAATGTTGCATCTCCATTGTCTGGGTCTTCATCGACAACACTTCTGTCGTCTTCATGGTCAAAAGCCCAGGTTTGAGAATTCTCAAATGAATCACCATTAAGTTCAGTTTCATTACTATAATCTCCTTTCCAATTGTCAATTTGATCATCTAACTTTTGTTGAGAAGTGAAATTATCCAATGGCCTTTTGTTATTTTCATCAAATTGATTCACTATACTCCTCAAAGTTGGTGAAATATCATGTGTTGTTCGAATATTCAGTACCATCTGCTCAATATAATCTGCAGAGAAGTAAGAACTGATACTTAGAGACTGGTTCAACTATTTGAATCAGGGATCAATACTAATAAGAGCAAGGGCAGAGATGTCACAAATGCCAACCTCTAGCAAAAGAAAGATCAACTGCATCTGTTCTTTCGTGTTGATTATCACATGACACAAACTTCCCTGGAATTTCTTGTGAATCAAATAGCACTCGACAATCACCATATACTCCTAGATTGTTCAACAGTAGACCCTTAGCCCCACCTTCATCAAATTGTGCAGATGTCTGGTGGTAGAGTGGATCCACTGCAAATGCAACTGATAAAGAAAATGAAATTCCATCAGAAGCTTGACTTTTAGTCTCAAGATAGAAACAGAAATAGAAAATGTTGAGATATGACCATCAAATTTCTTTGCATTTAGCGCCTCAAAAGAAGGTTCCAGTGTTGACAAAGGTGATATCTGCATGGACAGAGTAGTAGTGGTTTGAATAAATCATCTACTGAGAACCATCTCTTTCTTAAATCAGAAAGCAACCTACCTCTGTCTCTTTCTCCTTCTTTGGATGGGATTCACCTCGTCCACTTTCCAAACTGGTATCCTCCACAGTAGCATCTGATGCCAAAACAGAACATTAACAGAGAAAATAAACATGGAACCGGGATGAACAGTACAATGTGATGCTGCAACTCAGCAACTTGAGTAAACATTTCTTGCACTGTCTTGCACCCAAGCAAATTCCAATAAGAGTAATGGAATGCAAAGCTAAGCAAAAAAAAAAAACAAAGAACCTAACCTTGTTCATTTTCTTGACCTGCTCTATTGATCCCACCGAGGACCTTGTAGGCCTCTGAATGCACTGAATCTACCCTCAATGCATAAATTTTGACACCAGCTTCAAGGGTGCAGCTAGCCTGTAGATATCAGAATGCCAAAAAACATTAGTATAACACATCACAAGAGCAGCATGAGCCCCGTCACACTCAACATAAAGCACATTTTAATGCCAGCTTCGTGCAATAAAGACTCATCGGTGGATATATGAGTCAATGTTTGCTCTTTTAGTATTCATTCTACTAGCAACTGTAATTTCCAATGAATTGCACACAACTATCAGAAATTTCGTGTAATGTCTGATGGGCCGCCTATTTATGTTTCAGAATTAAGGTACAAAAATGATTGGTGCCAACTTTCAACTTATTCACTGAACGAACTCCACATTTGTAGAAAGAAATTACCTTCTGAAAATTGGTCTCTACATCTTCCTCTTCTTCGACCTTGATAATCTCGCAAAGATGGTCTATCAAATTCAATTCCCATGTATTCTTTTGGTTGATTTTCTGCCATCATCTCACAACTATCAATACGTGGTATATCAATCAGAAGCCAAATTTCAAATACAATCACCAGAAAAAGAGACCTCCAAATCCTTCTTTCTTCTAAAACCAAAAGTTCGTCATACATAGTTAAAGAGCACAAAGAGGAACATATACAAGGGCAAAACTAACATTTTCACTAGCGAGTTTGATGCAGTTACGGAAGAGGTCGAGGATCTGCCCCTTGTCGAGGCAGGGATCAGGAGGGGGAGCTTTGACAGAGACGGACTTACGGCGGATGGCGGCGGCGCGTGCTGCGCGTGCTTGGGCTCGCTCAAGCTGGTCATTGTTGGAGCCCAAGAAGAAAGGAGTCGTCGGAGACTGGATCCTGGGAAGCCTCTGCTTCTGGGTAGCGTTAGGGCTGAGAACATCAGCCATTGATGCAAATAAAGTAATTTGGTCTTGGCTTGCTGGGTGTTCTTTTGGTTTGAATTGTAGTAATCACCATTTTCCCTCCATTTTGTGCTTTTGAACGAGGCTTCCGATTTCGACAGGAGAGGAGAGTTAGCGTGAGGTATCGTTTACAAAGTGCTACGTGGGACCGCTATTTAATAGGAGCATTATTTATGCCTCGGTAAGTATCTTTATTTATGGCTATGGCCACGACGAAGTGCTCCTTTCATGTCAAAGTAGTGAAACGTGTAATGAATCATTAATTTAGAGTTAAATAATAATTTATATTTAAATAATATTTATATATTTTATTTTATTTTTATTGTCGCACATTTTCCTTATTTGTTGATATATATGCTCTTTGCGTTGAGAGAGAGAGAGAGATAGCATTTTATTACGGATGATTATGGAGGCAACACTAGTCTTGAGATGTGTTTAAAGTTAGTCCCTAACATTGACTTAGGATAAAGTATAAAGTGAAAAGAAGGTTACAATAAATTGATAATATCTAAATATATAAAAATTAAAAACATAATTTTGTTACCAAAATTTAATAACTATATATAAATGACTCATTTTTTTACGTATTCATTTTTTTAATATACATCATTATTATTCTCTCTAAACTTTGTTTTACTGTGGGACTTCAGGCTATGATGACGATGGTGATAAAATGACTCAATTAATAAATCGACAAATTCAAAAAAAAAGTCTTCAAGTCCAATGATCATGATAGTAATTAACATCTTGCAAATGTTAGTAGGAAAAACATCGCTAAAAATGGCAATAATAGGAACAAAACAACAACAACAAGATCAATTTGTAAACCGTTAATCAACAACAAACTATACTAATAAACACACAAGTAATTATGAAAAATAATTTCTCCATGTATTTCTAAATACAAAATCATTAGTAACAATGTTAATAATAATATTGTCCAACATATACTTCTCACTGAATAAAATAGCCAAACAATTCATCATTTCATGTGATATTGATGACCTCAAGTAAGTTTTCATTAATTTCAACTTTGAAAATTTTATCTCAACTGATACTATAGTCAGAGATACAATTGATAGGATTTGATAAGTAATTAAAATATTTGGATAACAGCCTGTAACTTTAAAATATTTAAGAATTTAAACTGCTAATATTGACTCATTTGGTACAGTCATTTGCAATACATTTAATTCCAAAAATTGATCATCTTAATTCATGCCTGACACATTTTTATGAGAAAATGAATCATAAAATTAATGCAACATTATTTTAATTTAGTATCCTCCAACAACTTAAACTTTTTTGAATCAAAGAAAAATTCAGAAATACTTTTGAATATCGTTAATAATGGAACAATGGTCATAACCGCAATAACTAGAAAGTAACTAACTCTAAAGGACTTCTTAGTTGATTTATCATGATCATTTTTGTCAAATTGTTTTTTTTTCTAACAATACAACGTCTAGTTAGAAGTGTAGGGTCTACATTCATCTCTTGTACAAAGCCTTTTGGCAATATTCATATTATAGACAAACCCTATATTTCTCTATTTCTAAACAAAATACCATCACACCTTCTAATTGCTTCATGGGAGTGATGAAGCACGTAAATTTGGACTGCAATTTTTTACTTTCTATGTTAATATCAAATAAAATATCATAGCAAATAATCATACTAAATAATACTCAAAACTATTGAGTATACTGACCAAACTTTCTGCTTCATTCTTTGACCTGGCATTATCACAAGATCTTGATTTGGCATCGTCACAAAATCTAGATAATTCCACTAAAGTCAAACTTATCAAAAGAGCTTAAAATTTAATAGTTTTAACACTTTTTATTCAACTTTCTTAATGAGTATTAGACAATAATTTCATAATTAAGCTCAAAATATTATCAAATAAAACCTTTCACCTTTTAGAAAAACTTAAAAATAATGCATACATGCATTGCACAACTCTAAACAAATGAAACAATTTTAACACAAAAATGCACCATGTCACTAAGAGCAAGATTAAAACTGTGAAAAGTGTATGACATATATAATGTTCTCAAATTTATTTCAAATAATCAATTTTAAGCCCCTTAATAATTTAACTATGGTCGGGTCGGTCGTGCAGGGCCCGAGCCCAGTCAAAACGACCCGTGGGCCGATCGGTCCATTCTTCAAAGAT
>JANIJH010000225.1:81823621-81838005 GCA_024520975.1 Erythroxylum areolatum | reverse complement strand
CTGAAGCAACCAACCCACACACCGTTCTCTTTTTCTTATATATAATGTTGCATTCATATTTTGTCTTCATTTAACTAACTTTGGTAGTTATCTCAAGAGTCTCAGTACTATTATACCCTTCATGGGTGTAATAATAACTTACATATAGATAGTTATAAGAAAACTTATTTTGTTTCAGTTGGGTTTATTTGTGCATGTGTACTGTAAGTGTAGCTGAAATTGTACAAAGGTACACAACTGCATTATAACCAGAAAACATCGGTTAATAACAATATGTTCCCTTACAAAGTTTTGTTTTTTTGGGGGGTACTTCATAGTTTTCTTTAAATGAACTTTGGGTAGAGTCTCATAAATGATTAATGAGGAACAAGAATGTTTGACATTTTTGAGAAACAAAAACTTAATATAACAGTATGTACACCACTTGGGGCAAGCCAACATCACCTATCAGACAGGAGTGCAAATCTTGGTTGGCAGGATCACGAAGAGCTGCTTCAAGTAGCAATTCCTCTGCCTCTAGCATGCTTGATTCTCCCCAGATAACACAAACAAACTGCAAATTATTGTGTTCGTTACTCCCACAAATTCTGGAATCTTGACCCTGAAAGTTTCATCCAAAGTGTAGGTGAAAAGGAAGAATAACAGTGTAAAAGCATGGAACAGAGACAAATATCTTGCACTAAAGAGAGTGTAATTCCTATGCAGCTTCTTACCCTTGTTTCTTTAAGTTGAAGTCGACGAGACACATAAAAAAACATGCCAATTCAAGAGAAAATAAGCAACAACAATTTTCAAACACGAACCAATGTTAGAAAGGAAATTAATTAACAAAACTGTTTGTAAATAGTGAATACTAAATTGATCGAGTATGTACCTGAACACTCTTGTCTAATTGGCGACCATACAAGAGCACCGACATTGTAGTTGTTTCATTGAAAACAAAACCAGGTTGAGAATGAACGTGGATAGAGAACTTGGAAGCATTACCATTCTGGAAGGCTCAATACTTGTCAGAATCAGAACATGCACACATCCTTCATTATAATCCTCATCCTACATGCTAGCCAAACACATCGCATTTTCTTAATCTTGTTTCATTTTATCAAAATTTCATGAACAATCATAATTTTATTTCATCAAAACCAAAAAGAACAGACATTGAAAGACGTGGACCACAGAAAATCAAGTGGGATTTTCTTCTGGGTACCCCGAAAATGATTGATGCCATAAGAACTTGGTAGAAAGAAAAAGAAAAGCAATCTTCTACTTGTAGTCATGGCTTAGACTTTAAGCCTTTCTTCATTAGATGCAAGAATTTATGGAGAGGCGAAAGAGAAAGAGATAACAGAGATTGAAGAAGCGTTTTGGTTGTGAAGGAGAGCGAAGAAGAAGAATTAAAAACCAAGTTGAAACTGGAAAAACAGGGGAAGATTGTGTTTGCGGGATTTCTCATTCCAACAGAGGACATGATCGTTTTCTTCACAAAGACACACGCTTTTTATTCACTAGCAGGTTGAGGCATTTCTTAGACGCATTGAAGAAGTGTTGGAGCAAAATTCCCTTTCAGAAACTGGAGGTAAATTTACATTTGATGCCTGTGGATGTAGAAGTGTAAATTTCAGGGCGAACATAGTCTGATAAAGAATGGCAAATTCCGAAGCAAGGAAAGCAGCAGAGAGGACGCAACAGCACATACAGAAATTAGTATGCTCTCCAAGAATTGAGGTTTATAAAACTGCAAGAAACCAATTAACAGGGAGCACAGATACAGCAAGCTTAATTTCAAAGTGAAAATCAGGAAAACTGATTGCAGCTTCAGAATTTCACATGCAAATAATCAAAATCCAGGGACTGTCGTCTTCTGTTCCTACATATGGTTCTTGATCATGCGATTTGAGCTCCATCGTTTGAACCAACCACTTCTCTTAGGTGCAAAGCTTATAACTTGAGAAACAACATATGGGTAACAGTATTAAGATTATTTTTTAAGAAAAAGAAATTAAGGAGTCATAACATTTTAAGAAACATTTTCAAATAAATGTTTCATCAAATTTTGTCAACTAGTTCTATCGAATTTCTAACCATTCCCATGTCATGTACAAACCATATTCCCATACTCCTAAGTCCTAACCATCTTAATCTCCTCAGGAGCTGCATTTACAGCAGATGATTATTCCACAAAGAAAAACACCGGTTTCAGAACTGGGAACGGTCCAGGACCTCAGGTAGGAGTGATGCGGATGAACCACTGCGTCTACTGTGGAATGGGGTATTCCTGCGAGACTGTCGCTTGGTAGGCACTAGTGCAGGTTCTTTTTCCACATCTTCTATAGCTTCATCACTGTCGCTATCTTCTCCGCCATTGAAAACTGGATGGATGTAAGCATTTTGAAGAAAGCTTTTCATGTTCAGGTTCGGTTCTTTTGCTCGTTCTAATGTGTCTTTCATCATTGCTTCCTGAAAAGACAATGAAAAATGATTACCTGTAGCAAATCTATAGGATGAAAGTGAGGTAAGAATATTCTGATCCAAAAAATTGCAGGATTGAGCAACCTGTAGAGGATATTTCACAAACGCAGGCTCGTAACGTCCCTTGCAGAATAAATGGAACGATATTGTCAAAACTAGGAGGATTAAGAGCAATGGTGATGAGTGAGCAGCTTCTTTTGTGCTTATTAATCCCAGTAATAACAGCTGAGAGACAACTAAGGCAGCAATGATGCGCCCATGAACATCAGGCCAGAATGCTGCAGCGCTTTCATACTCCTGATTATAAACGTTTATGATCTGCACAAGATTACAGGAGGCATACATACTTGAGCCGCTATTTTCATTCAATTCCAAACTCAGTTATTCACCCTACGAAAGGGCTAATACTCTTCAATGCATAAAAGAAGATATTCTGAAACTAGAGAAATTTGAATGCATCATTTGAATGTGGGTTAAAGGAATGGACTTCTTACCTGGTGTCGATATACAACATAAGCCAGGGTGAAGAAGACTAAGATAAAAGGAAGTAAAATAGGAGAAACCACAGCATAGACAAGACCGAGTAAGAAATAAAGTTGTATTTGTGGTTCGCCTGTGTTGAAACCAATGGTTCCTGGATCCATTGCCTCCTCCCTATCCTTTTCAGTTTTCACCAAGAACCAAATCTTCAACCGATAAATTATCAAGGGTTTCAACCTCAATATCTCCCCTGCAACTCCGGCCCAACCATCAACCATGATGTACGTTATGAAGAATGTTGCTTTCATGGGGATCGAAACACCAATCGTCTTTGGTATACTGCAAAGTGAATTGGTAAAACAGATAAACCCAAATTTGAAATGCAATGCAAACCAAGAGCTATAACTTAGGCATAGATCACAACAACAGCAAAATAATGCCTACCACAGACAATTTAGTTCTTATATGTACATTTTCTCTTAAATGTAGTCTAAAAAGTAGTGCATCACTATAGTGTAGCTTTTACGTAAAAAGTATTGCACCTAGCAAAGGCATGGAAGACTGAAGTGAAGAAAAACCTCCAAGATCACGAGGAACAAAAGCAAATACCCACAAGCATATACAATAGCATGGAAGAATTCAGATTTCGAGTAATGGACAAATCTTTAACAAGTTGGACAATACTAATATCTCAAAGAGAACGTACTCATTTGCAGACTGGTGGATAAAACTTTTCAGTTGTTGAAATGCAGTTCCGGTGATTATGCTACCCAGAAATACATTGATAAACTGGAAAATATAATATCTAGTTGCGGATCTCCTCTCCAAGCTGGAAAAGCTTACGAGTCCTTCGAATTTGGACATGAGCATTAATATCGACGGTAGAAATATAAGAAAAATTTTCAGGGCAATTCCAGGAAGAAAACCTTGGATGAATGACTTGATCGTTTTCCTGCAAGAAGTACCATAAGGCTGTTAGTAAATGTAAGTAAGAGAAGAACATTAACATAAGTATAAATACAAGGTAGACAAAACAGTTGTATAGCAGAGTAAATATTATTGACAAATTTTCTTCAAAAGAACATAACATAATCTCTGACAAAAATCTTACATTTCTATTAATGGTTTGAGAAAAGGGAGTGTTTTCTCAATACCCTCAATATTTGCCAGGGACTGTACAAATGCGATAGGAATCATGAAAAAAAAGGTAAGGAAGAAGAATGCAACACCAACAATGAGCCTTCTGACTGCCAGTGATACGTATGGGATTGCTAGGTTATTCCAGTATACATCACGAGGTTCGGGAGCCCACTCAGTCAGCCATATGGTTGGATTTCTTGATTGTTGAGTTTGCGCACAAACAGCAGCTCCCCATCGAGTTTTGAAAGAAACAAATGCTGCTGGCATAATAAACCTGGCATTGTTCACAATCTTCTCTCTTTCTAGGGATATCTGCACGTATTTAGTTTATCAGAATGCAACTCGATCACATAGTTTAACATTTTTATGCTTTCAAAATATAGAAAATCAAAATGTGAAGACTTTAGATTGAGAATTGATGGATGTTTTCTTCAGACATGGAGAATATACAGAAGAACTTATGAAATTGTGAGGAAGAAAGTGTAAATAGACCATCACTTACTTTTTCTGAAATTATTGCAACCTCCGATGTGTAATAATCAATTGCATCCAGCCTCTTACCCCAAAGGCCAAGAAAACCAGTCTGGTGTAAAGAAACACTGGTAGTTAGTATCAAAAGTGAAACACTATAATGGCACTGCAATTAATTTACATATAATCTAAGTTAGATCATCAGGTAGTGGGGAAATATGTACAAGAAAACGACTGGTTATTAAGAGCAAAAATTAACAAATGTGTCATGGATGACATTGTTCACTAAAATCAACCTTTGTTGTTGGCCTTTGAGATTGGTTTCTTGAATATCTGAATTGATAGAAGTCTAGCCAGTTCTGCATCTTTTTCTTCTTCTCAACCAAGTCAGAAAGTTCATTAGCATTGTAAACAACCTGAAAGGAAATGAATGAGGAAAAACAAATCATTAAGCCAGCAGCAGACTATTTTAGGTTCAGGATTACTGTAATTTTTGCTTGTCTGAGGGTCACTTGTAACATATAAAAGGTAGTAGCATAGAAACATGTGATCTACCATTTTTCAACAAAACTCAGCAAATACTTTTATGTAGCTAATAGTTATGTCAGTCTCTTATGTAACATCTGACATGTACAACTAAATTTCATTTAATTGCGCTCTTAAAGAATGTAACATGATGAAACTGCAAGTTTGGGTCTCTGGAAAGAGGTTCTATTTCAAAAGTGGGGAGACCTAGCTCACCATATCTACACTGACATTGAATCCACTACTAGACAGACAGGCACACATATTCTGCAGAAATAAAAGGTGTTCATATAATGTCCAATACACTGAAAATAAGTGTGTGTTAAAGTTTACAGACATTATTGAGAGCAATAACTAATTAAAGGATTGAGGACAATAATGTTTTTCATATGACTCACATATGAAATATCACTCTAACATAGGTCACCATGAAATTGGAATTCACTCATATATCTATCAGTCTTATGAACCACACAAGGTTGACATGTATCAAGCCTTGTTTTGTGCTCGTTCACTTGCATATAGAATAAGACAAGACTGTACCTGATGACTGAGGTAGTGATCTGGATGATTCACAAGAAAAAAATGCTCCGTAAGTTCACTAACTGATTCATCAGGGTCTGGTGGCACATTTCTAACTAGTACCTAAACACCAAAACAAAATATACAGATTGACAAGCCAGAAGCAGCAACTGAAGTGCTGAAAACTTTATCTCAAAGAGTTCCAACTCAAAAAGAAGCAACACAATAGCTCATCTCATTCTTATTGCGAAAGAGTTCAAAGGAGCATTACATTACCTTGACAAGGGTGCTCCTAAGTGGAATAGACTTGTAACTAAAATAGTTGTAGACATTGCTATTAAATTGAATCTCATACTTTGAACAACTACATTAGCTTACTGATTGAAAACTGCTCTTACTGTGAATTGATCATGGCGACGCTGTTCTGAAGCAAGGAAATGTAACCTCATTGCAGCCACTATCTCATACTCTGATTTTAACACATAGCAGGTCCAGAATGTGAAGGCATAAGCCATAACCAAATGTGTCCAAAATCTGTTGCAAAATAATAAAGCCAACTGAACTTAAAATCTACTATTTCCTTGAGATAAATAACCAAAGATAAAATCTGAACACTGAGAAAAAAAAAATCTAAAAATTTCGGCAATTATAAACTTAGTACTGTTTGTTTTATTTTTTATTTTTAATTTTTTTCAAATTCAGAAAAAAAAACCCTATTTGTTTGAGTATTTTGGTTTCTGACTTTTAATTTTAGTTTCTTCCGGTTTTCAAAATTATGAAAATCATACAAAATATTTTTTGTATTGTCATAATATAATTTCCTATCATTTAAATATATACTATTTAATTATCATATATATTTTTTAAATAAGAATTATGAATAATTTAATTTATTATTATATATTTGTTAAATTAAAATTAATTATTAATAAGAATTATGAATAATTTAATTTTTACTTAATTTTATTTAATTTTATAATTAAATTAAATTAAATAATTATTAATAAGCATAATTAAAATTAAAATATCTTCAAAATATAATGAAAAATGAAAATTACAACAAAAAAAAAACATAAATGCAACCATCGCCCCTTAATTCTCATTTTCAAGTTTACCAACAATTAGTTTTTATAAAGAGGATGAGGCATAGAAGAGCTTAAAGTTGGCAAGCTATGCATACCTGTTAGAAGCCAATGGGATATTCGATATGGAAAGCTTATCTAAATCACTGTAAGTTAAATTGGAACGCTCCAGGGTGTTATTAGTCCAATTAACTGGCACCAGGACTGCGAAGGCCAAAAATGAAATAGGAACAAAGATTTTAAGCCTGTGCTTCAACAAAAAAACAAGAGGTGTAGATTCAGTCCAAAGAGCACAAAGCAACAAATATGTGAACAGAAGTTTCCATTTCTCAGTTCGGTTAGCTTATTGTCAAGTTATTGGAACAACTGAAGTCATTAGCAAAACAATCACGATTCCTGAATATGAAATCATACAGCCAAACAATCCACTAGAGCATACCCCAACCAGTAAATCCTCAAGTAAACAGCAGAGTCCAATCCTGCGTGGTCAATCAACTCAGGTTCTGGCATTTTCAGCGCTGCAGGCATCCAGTTTAGGAACTTTATATATGACCTGAAGTCTAAATTGACAAACTTGCCAACAAATGCACCACCACCGCCCACTGGGCTGGTCCTTAAACCCCTGATGTACCATTTTGGGAAGTACACCCTGTCATTGCCGGGTTGAATTCTTAAGATGGCAAAAAGCAATAGGAAGCCAAATGCACTTAGTATATTGATAGCTGCTGATACTCCTATATCACGTAGAGTCGCCATTTATGCAGAAATTTCAGTTCCTGCGTAGGAGTGTGGACAGTACAATGGGTAACAAGTAAAACAAAATGCAGACAGAAAAACTTGCGTAGCACAGATTCAAGTTAAAGCTAATGCATTCGACTAGTAATTAGAAAATGAAAGCTCCGTTGCATCGAAATATATGCAACTCTAGCTAAGATTGAAATTTTGAAAAGAAAGAAATTTATAGAACTCACAGAAATAGGCTCCTTTTACTATTTCTTAAAGTGGTACTCAAGCTACCGACAATGATCTTAAAGAGTCAAATCAATTGGTTGATTTTTGAAAAAGAAGTGGTAATTCACAGACAATACATGTCCCTTTCTCCATCTCCGTGTTGTCATCAACCTACTGTGCTCTTAAGAAGTAAAAGATTCACGATTTAACCAAACCGGTAATTGAGTTATAACTCAGACATGCTTATCAACCAATAACTGGGAAAAAAGAAGAAGAAGAAGAAGAAGAGGAAGGGGCAGAAAGGACAGCACTTCCACTTCCTTTATTTTCCCACATTTTCCAGTTCAAGTTTCTCCAAAACAAAGACCATATTGCAAGATCCGAAGCGTCATACCTCCTCTATGTGCTTTGTTCGCTTCCCAAACTCATAAAACTAAACAGAGATCGCAAAAGGATGCGTTTTTTTCTCAACTCTCAATGTCCAGCAATTCACTAATAGTGGATTGAGATAGAAACTGAATCCTATACGTCACTGAAACGAAACCGTATACATACTGGGAAACAACACGTGTATTAGAAGATAGAGAAGACAAGTAACACTGACAAATCCCAGCAAAAAGATCAGGACGAAACTTTCACACACTTGCTGCTTCTCTCAGGTTGGCATTTAAACCAGAAAACCAAATAGAGGAAAGAAAAAAAGACAAGCCCGTAGTAGAAAAGGGAGAACCGTAAAAAGAGAAAAGGAAAAGATTCCTCCTTTCTACGACGTAATCTAAGACGAGTGAGGTAAGAGTAGTGCTCTCTCAGCTGCTCTGTCCTTATTTTATCATTCCGTGTCTCAATTGCCTCAACGCTTCAATGCTTTAAAACGAAATGGGTCTGGGGTCTGA
This sequence comes from Erythroxylum areolatum, assembly GCA_024520975.1. Classification (NCBI taxonomy): domain Eukaryota; kingdom Viridiplantae; phylum Streptophyta; class Magnoliopsida; order Malpighiales; family Erythroxylaceae; genus Erythroxylum; species Erythroxylum areolatum. The sequence goes on along the minus strand of JANIJH010000225.1, from coordinate 81,829,472 downwards.
TGAGGTCGGAACCTCACACATGTTTGTTCATCCGAGCCTCTTCCTATTGTTATTGTAATAAAAAGAGAGAAGTAACAAAAGAAGAAATAATTATGAAGGTGTCCAGTGCAGGTAGTGATGTTTCAGTTTCAAGCAAAACAACAACGTTAATGTTATTAGTATTAATCAATGGATGGGCACAGTCAATGAGTAACAGTAACATGAAAAGGATGTCTGGTTTTGGGCATGTGATGAGTTGGAGGGATCTTTCAAATGCTCTAACGGTTACTAATGGATAGAATCCGAACGCTTTCTATTACTTTCCTTTTCTTTGTACTCCATCAATACATGCGTATGGTAGCATTAAAAGCTTAACAATTAATTTCATACTATATTAAAATTAATCTCTTGTTGTTGACAACGGTAAAAAGAGAAACCAAAACAAACCATTATATTCGTGGCCTCTGGCTAATTGGGCATGAATCGCATGATGGGGTGTGAGTTGGATGCATTGCTCTAACGTTTACTACTCTTTCCTTTAATGGATTGGACAAAATAAGAGTGCTGCTTTTCTTCTTTCGGTTACTTTTATCCCTTCCTATTACCATTTTCTCTTTTTGGAAAAATATTTTTTAAAAATCCACATCTTTATCAATAGTTAAGAAAATTAGATTTAGCTCTTCATATTATGTAAATATTCAATAAAATGATTGTAAACTATGAATATTTTGTATGAATATGCATCAAATTTAGATGTAAATAATCAAACTATATTAAGTAAAAAGGATCAAAATACGGCAAATTAATTAGGGTTGGTCTGCCAAGTTTTTTCAAATAGTTTTTTTAAAATTAAAAAATAAAATAATTTTTTTAATTAGACAACTCAGACATAAGTTTATTTGAGACTTAACTCTTATAAATAAAACGATGCTGTTTTGTTTAGAATAATTGGACTTCAAATTTATCTTAGTTTAGAGTTAACCTATGAGTTGGCTCCTTAAAAAAAAACTAAATTTAGATGTAGGTAAAAAAATTATCATCCTAAAATTGATAAAGGAGATAAGCCTTGGTATTTGTCAAAATATTTTTTTACTTGTTTTTCTCTCATTTCGTTACATTTAATTTGATCAAATATTTTTAATTGAAAAAAGAGCTAAAAGGAAAGAAAAAAAGATTGAATGTTGCCTTCAATCTAAGGATAAAAGCTTTTTACTTCAAATTTATTTATTTTTCCATTTATGTTTCTTAAGTTGTTAGTAATCATAAGAAGAAGAAACCATAGTGTCAACTTGTATTCGTAGCATCTCTTTGACACTAAAATAATTATATATATATACATATATATATATATATATATATATATATATATATATATCTTCAAAATATGAGAACGGATTAATCAAACATTTTGCTTAAACTCATTGGCATATTATGTATTTACTTTTTTATTGTTCAAATTTCTTCACAAAAATCATCTTTTAAAATTTTTTTAATTAACACGAGATAATTTATTGGAAAATCGAGGCAGGCATAGTAGAATAAGAAAAAACTTTTTTTTTAAATTTCTCATAAAACAAATTAACTTAAAATGTTATAACATGATTAACACATAAATATAATAAAGCATAAATCATAATTCGTAAACCATCATAATGGCGCAAGCGTCTAACCTCTAATAGTATCCACACACAAAAATGTTGTGAAAACTCTACAACTATTATAGAGAGGATTAGGTAAGAAATGTTAGGTTTTAAGAACTTAAGCTATTTATAATACATGGATTTTTTAATAATTTAATTGCAATAAATTTATAATTTTAATTAGGACTATAATTAATTATAATTAAATACCAATTAGACTTAAATAAGATTCAATATTTCGTATTAATCCTTGTTTATATATCATATTTAATCATAAAATTTCTCAAACTTTGCAATAAAATCTAACTTGATTAAAAAACTTTTTCTCCTTTCATCCCGTTTTTTTATGTGACCCATTAGGATTTCATATATGTTAGTAATGTATATAAATTATAACCCTAAAATATATTTATGATTAAACAAATTAAATAAATTTAATTTACCTTTAATTATCTTATTAAAATATTTATATTCGTAAATCAAGACTGTTGTTTAACATTATATCAACCTAAATATTTAGGAATATCAAAGTGTTATTGACAAACCATTTCATGTATGATTGTTTGGTATAATTTAATTTTTTCATCATCCAACATTATAATTAGACGTAAATCATGAAATTAATGTTCATTATATTTGAGTCAAATCATATTAATTCTCTAACATTAATAATTGATTAAATTAATAATATTTGAATAACTATTTTCAAAGTGTCATTCCACCTTGATTAAGGATTTCTAGGATTAATACACTTTAAGGCGATGAATCCTATATTGACAACTATCTACATATAATTCATATCATATCTAATGATTGTCGATTAAGCTACGTTTGAATATGATAATAGATCATAAGTAGTGTAGTGTCAAAATACAGCAATTCTTATATAAAATATTTGAGAGATCTCAAGTCAAATTATTACTTATACAATCATCAAAATGATAATTTTCATACATATACAAGTAATGTTCCAAATAAAATTTTCATATAGGGTAATTTTAGTGAACTTGTTATCAAACAAGTACCACATGTTTGTTTAACTATCTCTATATTTTAGTCTATGAGATTTACTACTTCTTTTATAAGTGAAAAGATACAAATTATTCTAGTTTTTTTAACATTCTTTTAATGTTCAGCCTTAATAAAATAATAACTAGCAATAATCTAGCAATAATACATAATACAACATGATTTCATAATAACGATCTCATCATAATTTCATTTATTATTATAGAATTAATTATGTGTATCTAAATATGAACAAGATAAATAACATCTTTAAATAATTATGTCACTAAACTATAACCAATCAAGGTATAAATCAACAATTTCTCACTTATACTAAATCAATCTTTAATTATCTTATATCATATTACCATATAACGATCATACTATTGTTGGGACATTGGGATAGTGATTTAATAAGAAAATTCTACAAGATTCCCTATAATGAGTACTATTTTAAATCTTACAATTTTTTCTCAAATATCATCATAACTAAAAAAAATTACCTAAGTACGTATTAGGATCTTTAGAAAGATGTTAGCTTTTTTGGCATGCTCGCTAACTATTATATTCTATAGTACATTACTGACTTGAGCATTGGAAGGAAATACAAGTCGTGATTTGAATAATCATTTATACTAAACGAAAAATATATTATAACATGAATAACAATTAATGATACATTGAAACCTTTCCAATCACAAAATAATATGTTTTAAGTAAAATATAATTTAACTAGGATTTACTTCTACTGTTAATACCCTTATCATCTTAAACTTAAATATGAACTCATACATAGAACAATTGATATCTTTAATGCTTCACAAGTATCTGATATTTCAAATACTAAATATCTTTAGTAGATTATCTATGTACTTGAATTAGAATAAGTAAACAAATAGATTTAATTCTCATAACTAAATAGTTAATTTTTTATATTGAATAAGAGTTGTTCTTCAACAATCATATATTTAACAATTGAAAATATAAATTATTGTTTTCCATGACTAATATGTCTCTACGCATTCCCGGTAAAGAGTAGATATATACCCCACTTACTTTTTATAAACATAATAAACTCATAATCATATCAAAAACAAACTTATTGAATTCATTACGAATGTGAATCTTTCAACATTTTGAAGCCTTTCAACTATACATCAAATGTATCAACAAAGACAATAGCTCTAATTAGATGTATTTTATGAGATTTGAACTTGTTGAATTTCATCTTATTCCTACTATTTTTCTTGAGAACATTGTCTTGCAAGTATTAATTATGATAAATGGTTTGTTCAATGAGTTTGTAAAATTATATCCAATTGTTTAAATGTCTTATAATTTTTTATTATCTAGTTTAGTTTTAAACTTATCAGATAATATATGTTTCAACTAAGCATCATATCCCAAAATCATTAACTTTGACCGATTCCAAGTTCTATTATTGTATATCTAATATGAAATCTTGTTAATTGATTTAATTGAAAATTTGAAAATAAATTCTACTACTAAGCATAGCTATAAAAAAATATATTGCATCACACAATATCTGATATTGTGTTTTTCTCCTTACAAAAATCTATATAATTATAGAATTTAGTTATGAAGATATTCGCTAAAGAATCACATTCCTTATAGATAACCAAAAAATTTATATCTCAGGTATTTTGACATTTTCAATGCTTAAATTTGTACTTTGATTTAAATAATTTAAACTTTTTAAAAATTTAGATTAATATTTCATTTAAGATATATGACTATTTCATATAAAGTCACTAGTAAATTTAATGAACTACAAATATTATCCTTTTATAATTATTGTTACATTCTATACATACTATGCATAAGATTTAACAATTTAATATCATCACCATCTTTTCACTAGCGATTGATTTGATTATTTTTCAACTTAATAAGTTTTACAAGTTTCATACAACTAATAATCAAAAGGTTAGATGTATTTTGTTATGTAATTTTAAGATTCTCGTCAAATTGATTTAACCAACGTGACATGAAAAATAGTTTTAGTTATCTAACTTTGTATGTTTGCCACTTATGTTAAGCATAAGTCTCCTTTGATCCAACACATGTAAAAAAATTTATATAAAATTGGATCAACTACTTTTACTTGACATTTTGTTTCTTACCATGCCTTTAATATTGTAATAAAGTCGAATCTAAATTGCAATATCAAATACTAAAAAACATGGACTATATATATATATATGGCAAGAACACACATATACACACATGCGCACACGCATACACATATAGGTATAAATATATATATGTTCTCTATCATATTATGAATTGGAAAGAAAAGTCGAGCAATTATTATCCGTTGTAATGAAAATTATTATCAAACTATAGCTAATGCCTTCAAACATGGTCCTTATTTATCCTTTTAGTAGGTTAAATTGGATGAAACAATTTCATCGAAGTACTGTACCTTTCAACTTTATTTCATGCAACTATTTGCATTATGATATTTCGATGTTGACATTTATCTTACATGTGTTTAAAGTTTATGAGATATTAATCAACTTAAAATGTCATCATATTTTATTATCTATATGATATTGGTATATTTCTAAAATTTTGTCACCAAATTCTTAGGAAGGATTATAACAAAATTAAATAATGGACATACAATTTTCCTTTCTAACTTTGAAAACTTTTCTCAGACCCATTCTTATGTCCAAGAAATTTGGTTCATTGATAACTTAGTATCAATTATACTAATCATAGTTAATTTCCACTCAGAATAAAATTTTAATGTAAGTAAGTAATAGGTTACATGTCATGATTAGGAAATAAGACTAACACTTTAATCATATATTTAGTTACTATCACTATTTTATGCGAAATAATAACCTTCATTTCTATTATGAAAGATTACTGTAATCTTTTTAGTGGACCGAGATTCTATTTAAATTTAGTTGATCTTAAGTCACTTAACAAACTAACTAAACTTAAATTAAGCAGATAACATCCTGATCAATCGCATAACTACTATCAAAACATATATTGTATACTATTCCTAAACCCCTAAATTCAAATAATTACAAGTCACTCATCCTAATCATACAAATTTAGTTAAATAGGGCCCATTAATTTTAAATAAAATATATTCAAGTCATGGGGGCCTTTTGTAACATCCCACCTCCTATAGGAAAGGGTATTTTGGTAATTGGGACGGGTTCGGGATATTAATTTATATCTCGGCA
>JANIJH010000225.1:81810633-81823521 GCA_024520975.1 Erythroxylum areolatum | reverse complement strand
GTCTCTTGTCGTGGGATATTTGTCGGAATGACCTACGGGCGTTCCGGTGGATACCCTATGGTAAGGGGGCGCTACACCTTTAATTACTCAATAATATATATATATATAATCAAACAAATAAATAAAATATACAACTTATCCAAATAATATCAAATTATATACATGAAATACAAACCTTATTTGATTCTAGGTATTGATCTTTATTATCTAAAATAATATGTTCAATTCTTTGAATAGTTAAATTAGATTAAACCCATTGATTCTTAAATAAATTAAATTCTTATTTCAAATATAATTTGAATTAGATTTGGAAACAAATTTCAAATTCAATTAGAAATTATTTTAAATTATCATGACCCTTTTAATAAAATTTAATTGAAAATAATTTTAATGAATTATCTTTACTTATTAAAATTAGAGAAATTCCTTTTTAAAAATGTAACAAGTAAAAAATTCTAAATTTCTAATATGACAACCACATAATCGACATGTCAATATGATTTTGATATGATAAACAAACAAAGTATATATCAACATATTATGTTAGTATATGTTAATAAATTTGTTGTTATCCAAATATTTTTATATTTAGAAAATCATGCAAGATTATATAAAAAAATTACATTGAAATTGATAAATTTTAGTTATTAATAAATTCTCAATCAAATTCTTTGAAAGTGAAGTAGAAAATGAATCAATTGTACCTTTAAGATGAAAAAATTTGGTCTAATAAAATAAGACAACTTACTTGAACACAAATGATGATTAGTAACGATATGACTTTTCTAAAAGGGTAACATAATTGTACCATCAAACCATAAACATATAAATATTGAAAAAAGAGAGAAAAGAAAAGGGAGATATAAAGAGAGAAACAACAGGAGAAAAGAGGAAAAAGTAGGGAGTAAAAAAGGAAAAAAGAGAAAAATTAAAGTTAAGAATTACTATTAATACTGATTTTTTAAAATAATAAATTGTATTAAAAAGAGATAATCTAAACTTTACGAGTTTAAAATCCCATAATTTAAAGAATTCAATTAAATATGTATTTTTATTATTTTTAAAAACTATAATCGCTGTCATTTCATATAAAATAATGTTATTTTATTTTAAAATTTTTATTTTTAAGTCTAAGTCAAATTAGACAATCCAAACTTGAATATGACCCTAAATTTATTTTTTTAAAGATTCGAATCTAATTACCTCAAATAGAACCTATTAATTTTAAGTTAAATTGAGAAAGATAAGGCAGAATCAAGTCCAAGCCAAGCTAAAGCCTAACCAAAATTGGTCCTTAAGTGTACGAAGGAGATATCTCAACATTTTATTGTACTTTTGCTATTGCAAAATCACCTTCCAATAGAAATTTTTGATTGAATAGATGACTTGCCCGTCTGTCTTTTTCAAGTCAAGATGAGATTAAACCCCAGTCAAAACGAAAATCATCATTCTATGTACGACCTGATCAATCACAACAGTACCCATAATGGACAAATGATAACAAAAGAGCAAAGGACCTTATTAAACATGAACTTGAAACTCCTTGCAGTTCCATATGGTTCAACAATTCCCCTTTTTGTTTCAAATACATATACAAACAACATTAAGCAAACAAGAAAACTAAGAGGAAAAAAAGAATGACAATGAGCTAGAATGCAACATACTCGAAGCTTATGCTGAATAAGTATAAAATACGAATACAGATCACAGTTATGGGCAGTGAACATCAGATGATGTTCATTGACGGACTCCAAGATTTCACAACATGGATATACAAGCAAGGCTAACAAGGTATAAAGATCGCATCTTGATAAGGTCACCTCTTGAAGAAACACAAATATCTCATTTGGAAGGTTTTGATTACTCTCTGGCGTGAATGGAGAATATTCAAAGTGAAACTAAACTAGGTTCATTGCTTGTGCCTGAGTTCTTCTTATCCAGTCTAGAATGTGAGAACAGTCATTGCGGCTAACAAAATGCCTTCACGAAAAACAAACAGATCTCTTTAGCTCTTCATAACTAATGGTAATTATGCTTTCTTCAGTATTCACTATTATAAGATCTTACCTATTTTTGGTGCGGTAGCCTTTGAGTTGAAGAACTTCTTGTTGGCGGGTTAAGTCTTTCTTCATTTGAAGAGATTCAGGTACAGTCACTGCCCGGCTTGGAGTATGATATGCATCACATATAAAGTTGAGCACTTTTACCTGTAGAAATTGCATTTGGGGAAATTAGCAAACCTGCAGGAAGGGAAATACAAAAAGCTAAGATTTGTGTTGTATATTACATCCATGAGACGTCTTCTAGAAAGTCTCAGAATATTGGCATTTTTATTGGGCAGCACCTTAGACAACAGGCATTGTTCCGAGGTTGCGAGCAGTATTAAAAAGTCGTTACTAAATGAACTGGCTCATACCAAATCTTATGAACAATCAACAAAGAGTAGCATTATCATGGACAAGGTTAGTGTTGATTCTATTTGATATGAATGTAGATTTACCATATTATAATCCCTTAAATCTAGGGATTATAATTTCCTCAAATTGTATATAAATATTGTACAATCCTCTAGATAAAATACACAAAAAAAACATATTTTCAAGACTTAATTTGGTATGAGAGCTATTTAAGGTTCTTGTTACAGTAGTTTAGGGTTTCAGCCGCTGCTGTGAGCGCTGACCCATCTTGCTCCGGTCTTCCGGTGTCTAAAGCAACACCACCATTAGGTTCAGAGATTGCCAATCGGCCAGCCACCAAAGTGCAGCCATCAGACGTCTCCCCAAGCACTGCTACTTTGTCTTTGCGTCTCCGGGGCGTGAGGGCCACGCACTGCTTCCAGGCTGCTGCCAACAGCGCTGCTGTCACCGTTGTGCTCGTCGGCACCTCCTCTTTCTATTTTTACCTTTTTGGTTCTAGGACTCACTCTTGTGACCGCCCCATGAGTTATTTCTCCATTGAGTACTGTTCACATGTTTCCTTCTAACTTTGCTGCTGTTTTTCTTGTTTCTCTGTCTTCTCCATGGCTGAATCTGCCAAAGGTAAGCTTCCAAAGAAGAATTTGGTCTCCTTTGTCTTTTCCGGGTCTCCTACCATTACCTCGGAGAAGTTGAATGGAAAGAATTATTTAGATTGGCGTAATGCTGTAGAAATTTGGTTTTTGGGCCAAGGATTATTCGATCACCTCTTTAAGAAGGTTTCTGACATTGCTGCATCAGAGAACGAAGAGTGGCAAAGGGCTGACTATCAGCTTGTATCCTTGTTATGGCAATCCACTGAGACTAGATTGATGGTCCACTTCTGCCCTTACAAAACATGTTATGATATTTGGAAGCAGGCAGAAACTATCTATGCTAATAATATACAAAGGCTTTATGAGATGGCTCTTAGTTTATCGTTACTTTAGATGACAGACATTGACCTGCCTGCCTATTTGAATGAATCCGTTCGGAATCAAACCTTGACGAATCCAAATATTCCTACAGTGGAGGAACTCAATGATGTTTAATTCGAGTTCCCTCATCAAAAACTGATTCTCAAGCGAGGAAGTCGAGGTCATGGTCGTGGCAGAGGTGGTAGACGCAACTTCCATTGTTCCTATTGTGACCAAGATGGACACACTCAGGATTGTTGTTACTCTTTATATGGATTTCCAAACAAAACAACCAACGTTGCTCAATCTCCAATAAACGTTGAACAAAAGATTGAGTCTGAGGAAGATCATCGTCTTTCTGCCAATGAATATAAAGAATTCCTTCATTTTAAGGCAACTCAACAGGCCTCTTCTTTGGCCACTATATCGCATACGGGTAATTCTACCAATTGCCACTCCCATTTTGCTAGATCATGGATTTTAGACTCTGGTGCTTCTGATCACTTGACTGGTAATCCCTCTCTTTTCACTAAACCATCACTACCTACAACACCCCATAGTGTTTACTCTTGCTGATGGATCTAAGAAACAAGCCACTGGCATCAGACAAGCTTCACTTGTTCCAACTTTACCTTTAAATTCTGTTTTATTTGTACTTGGCTGACCCTTTAATTTAATCTCTATCAGCCAACTTACTCACACTCTAAATTGCTTCAATACTAATTCCTTTCTTATACAGGATCGGAGTATAGGACAGACGATTGGAGTTGGATCTGAACCACAAGGTCCCTACTACCTACAACCTCATTCATCTATCATATGTGTTGTTTCAGAGTCTTCAGATCTTCTTCATCGTCGTCTAGGTCATCCAAGTCTAGAAAAATTAAAGCAAATGGTTCCGAAGCTTTCTTGTTTGAAGTCAACCTCATTCATCTATCATATATGTTGTTTCAGAGTCTCCTGATCTTCTTCATTGTCGTCTAGGTCATCCAAGTCTAGAAAAATTAAAGCAATGGTTCCAAAGCTTTCTTGTTTGAAGTCCCTGAAGTGTAAGTCATGTCAACTTGGAAAACATGCCAGGGTTTCCTTTCCAAGTAGTGTCAGTAGTCAAACTATGTCTCCTTTTAATCTCGTTCATTTTGATGTTTGGGATCCTAGTCGTGTTACATCTGTTTTAGGATACAGGTATCATGTTACCTTCATTGATGACTTTTCAAGATGTACTTGGTTATTTTAATGCGAGATCGTTCTGAGTTATTTGATGCCTTCAAGACTTTTTGTTCAGAAATCAAGAACCAATTTGGAAAGACAATTCGGGTTTTGCGTAGTGATAATGCCAAAGAATATTTTTCTGCTTCATTCACGTCATTTATGGCATCCCATGGCGTCATAAATCACTCCAGTTGTCTTCATACACCCCAACAAAATGGAATGGTTGAACGTAAACATCGTCATCTTATTGATACAACTCGCACTATTAATAAATGCTAAAGCGCCTTTAAAATTTTGGAGTGATGCAGTACTTACCACATGTTACTTAATCAATAGCATGCCATCTACTATTTTGGGTAATAAGGTTCCTCGTACTATCTTGTTTCCTAGGGATCCTCTTTATGTTGTCCCCCCTCATGTGTTTGGTTCTACCTGCTTTGTTCATAATCTATCTCCTGGATGTGACAAGTTGTCTGCTCGTGCTATTAAGTGTATCTTTCTTGGGTATTCTCGGGTTCAGAAAGGGTATCGGTGTTATTCCTCCACTACAAACCGTTTCTATAGGACTGTAGATGTTACCTTCTTTGATGATACACCATTCTTTGCATCATCAACTACATCTAACACGACTTCACAGGTATTACTTGTGCCTCTTCTTGACTCATCTTCGGATCCGCAGTTACAAGCTGGACCTTCCTCACGTCGATTTGGTATTACTTATGAGTGACAATGACCAGACACATTAGAGCTTCCTTTTTCAGATGATACTCATGATTCAATTGCAGCCCCAATCTCTTCTCTTGTTGCGGCCTTGCCTGATACTTCTGATGACCAGCCTATTGCACTTCATAATGGTACACACTCTACTCGTAATCCTCATCCCATTTATCACTTTCTGAGTTACCACTGATTATCTCCTTCACACTATGCCTTTGTTTCTACTTTATCATCTATTACCATTCCCAAGGCTTTAGGAAGCATCATCCCATCCCAAATAGAGACAGGCTATGATTGATGAGATGATAACCTTGGTGTCCAATCATACATGGATACTTGTTTCACTTCCACCTGGAAAATCTACAGTCAAATGTCGATGGGTTTTTACTGTTAAAGTTGGTTCCAATGGACAGGTCGACCGATTGAAAGCCCGCCTACTCGCAAAAGGATACACCCAGATCTATGGTTTGGATTACGGTGATACCTTCTCTCCTGTTGCTAAGATGGCTTCTGTTCGTTTGTTATTATCTATGGCTACCATCAAACATTGGCCCTTGTATCAACTTGATATTAAGAATGCCTTCTTACATGGTGATTTTGAGGAGGAGAATTATATGGAGCAACCACCTGGATTTGTTGCTCAAGGGGGAGTTAGGCCGAGTCTGCAAGTTAAAGAAATCCTTATATGGTTTAAAACAGTCACCTCGAGTATAGTTTGGGAAGTTTGGTAAAGTCATCCAACAATTTGGCATGACTCATTGTGAGGCAAATCATTCTGTATTTTTTAAATGCTCCTCATTAGGTACCATTATTTATCTTGTGGTGTACGTGGATGATATTGTCATTACAGGTGATGATCAACAAGGCATTAAGGAATTGAAGCGATATTTGTTAAAGCATTTTCAAACTAAAGACCTTGGTTAGTTACAATACTTTCTTGGGATTGAAGTGGCCCAATCAAAGACAAGTATTGCTATTTCTCAAAGGAAGTATGCTCTTGATATTCTGGAAGAAACTGAAATGCTTGATTGTAAACCTGTTGAAGCTGCTACCTAATCAAGGGGAGCCCTATTCTGATCCAGACAGGTATAGAAGGTTAGTGGGAAAGTTGAACTATCTCACTTTGACTAGACCTGACATTGCTTTTCCTATTAGTGTTGTGAGCCAATTTCTTAATATGCGAATCATTGGAATGCAGTCGTTCGAATCCTAAGGTACATCAAAGGATCACTTGGTAAGGGGCTTGTTTATGTGGATAGGGGTCATACAAAAATCATTGGATATGCTGATGTAGATTGGGCAAGTGATGTTATTGACAGGAGGTCCACTTCTGGTTATTATGTTCTTATTGGAGGAAACCTAATTTCGTGGAAGAGCAAGAAGCAAACTGTTGTTGCAAGGTCTAGCACGGAAGTCGAGTATCCTGCTAGCTAATGCTACTTGTGAACTTTTGTGGTTAAAGCACTTGCTCCAGGAGTTGCAGTTTTGTGAGATTGGTCCTATGGAACTTGCTTATGATAATCAGTCAGCTATGTATCTCTCATCAAATCCAATCTTTCATGAGAGGACCAAGCATATAGAAGTTGACTGTCACTTCATTAGAGAGAAAATCCTCTCAAGCATCATTAAGACTTCTTAAGTGAACTCTAGGGATCAACTAGCAGACATGTTGACTAAGTCCTTACGGGGTCCTAGGATAATATATATATGTAACAAGCTGGATGCATCCGATATATACGCTCCAGCTTGAGGGGGAGTGTTGATTTTATTTGATATGAATGTAGATTTACCATATTATAATCCCTTAAATCTAGGGATTATAATTTCCTCAAATTGTATATAAATATTGTACAATCCTCTTGATAAAATACAGAAAAAAACATATTTTCAAGACTTAATTGTTAGAATATAAAACCCAACAGTTGTAACATATATTTTCTATTGAGTTATTCACTTTCTGACACAGAATTGCTAATGCATGCAAACACTTGCAAAGCGACAACAATGGATGCAAGAGCAAAAGAAAAATGTGATCACAATGATAAAACAGCAGGCACTAAGAGCCTTGTAGAGAGAACCATCGATATTCCCCTTACGGAAAACCCAAAAAGAAAATCCCAAGAGACATGCATTTAGTAAAGACTAGCATAACCACTCGTAAGCAGTTTTAATACAGAATCACAGCAAAATATACCAGTGGTTTAGAAGCATCAATCCAGTGATAGATGTGCTCATTGCGGAACCACGTCATTTGCCTTTTTGCAAAGTTTCTGCAGACAAAATATAGAAGGGCTTGAGAAACTGTTATTAAACAGCCATATATAAAAACCAACTCTATATTAATACCATCAGAAAATTGTGATCAGAACCTGCCATCACCTAATCAAGATTAAAAATAAAGTTGCAGCACAACGAAAAGAGATGCCATTCAAACTTCCCCATACCAAACTACTCACTTTCCAGGGGATTTCAATTCTATATGTCCAGTAGTTCAAATATGATGATGAATATAACGTCATCATACAAAGTGCAATGGAAAGTTTATTAAAAGCGGCACCCATTTCCACGTAACATAAGAAAGCATATGCTACCCAAAATTACCCTTCTTTGGTGTTTTCATCTGTTGAATGACAAATAAAACTTTCACTATTTTCCTCATTAGCAATTTCCAGTTAAAAAATAAACAAGGAAACTTGCAGTTCTATTACAGTACAAATTAAGATCTTTGGGGAGTATGACATCTCTATCAATTGCAAAGCAGAAATACCTAGATGCCTTCTGGAATTCAGATAGGAAAGCATAAAAATCTCCAGCAGAACTCATGCCACCGTCTTGCCTACAATTTAAAAGATACTCCATAGTCTGAAACCATATAAAAGAAACCTTTAGTTATAAACATAACTGAACATGTAAGGATTCCAGACAAATGACAATCGTATAAAATCATAGAAATTGTGAGAACAATGCCAACATTATTATCCATTTAAATAGAATTTTTGCCAATCAATCTAACAACGTATATTAATCTAACTTATTATCTAGGTAGTTGCCTAAAGATCCAAAAGGTAATACAGCTAACTTGTTGATAACTTGAAGCAAGTAGATCCAAGCTACCATGCAAAAGACGAGACTGACAGACAGAAAAACTAGAAACAGCATTTCATCATGGAATTCATTGTGAGCATACGTAAGTTACGTACTTGTCTATAACCAATTGCTCGGGTTGCAGAATTGGAATTTGGAAGGAGACCGGAGTCAAGAAGCCACTTTGCCTCAGACAAAATCCCATCACTTCCTACAAACAAAACAAAGTTAAAAAAAGTATAATTCAGAGTTGAATAATGAAACCACATGCACCAAAATTGTAACTCAAAATTGATGCCTTATTCAAGAAACTTATCAAATTAAGACCAGAAAATTATCATTTTGCACTATTGTAACCTATATTTCCAATAGCATATGGGGAAAACACAGTAAAAGGAAAAGGAAAAAGCTATAGGAGATATAATTAAGATGGATCCACAGAGATAATAAATAGTTTCTAATACTTAAATAATCCAAAAAGATGAAGGAAACACTGCAGCTTAGTATAAGAATCTCTTTTTACCTTTACTAAAATTAGCTTTTCAAATAACAAGTTCAGCAAGCAAGACTGGCGGTTAAAGTAAACAGTAACATAGAAGACCAAGAGAAACTATTGACAACAAGCTTGCCAGCCTGAAAGACAATGCTACAGGACATGTACAGCCAATCATGTCCGCTATATCTTACAAATTTTATATATCTTCAACCAATTTAAATCATAAATTCCATAAATCTCTAGAACAAATAGAGTTCTAAAAAACCCGATTTGACAAATATTCATCTAATGAACGGTAAAGGTAATATTTCTCCCTATCAACCAAAATGAGAGAATTTGATATCACAGCGAGATATATAACTATATACCACAGAGGACAAGTTGTAATCCACCTGATAGCATTTCCTCACACCGAAAATCAATTGATCTGTAGAGATCTATTCTACGGCTTGAGAGGAAAAAGCAAAGGAACTCATAGTCCAAATCCTTTGACTTGGCTGACTCATTTGCATCTTGATATGTATTCACACTGTAGGATCTGTATCTGGAATCTGTACTGAATGGTTCTTTGAAAGAATCATATGGAACTTGAAAAGCAGAAGGTGGAGATCCACTAGCCTGTCATGTCAAAAGAAATAGATATATGAAATGATTATAGCTCATGCAACTCATGCTGCTGTCATATAATTCTCCAACCAATACACAAATAATGAGAATGAGAAAAAAACAAGTTATAAAAGGAAAATAACCTAACACAGAACAGTTTCCAGTACACAAGTATCTCAGCAGATGTTAAGAGAAAATAACTCTCAATATCACATCAGTATAGCTAAAAGATCACCAGTTAACCTTGATTATCTCAAGGCTGCGCCGCAAACGGTACCAATCATTGGCAGCCAATAGTTCAGCCTTTGGATCACCTGATTTTACAACTAACTGCACTGCTGCATCCCAATCTTGATTCTTCTGAAATTCTGAAAGCTCAGAGTATACTTCAGAAGCAATCTCCAGTGATGCTTTTGGAACATCTGGCTTCCCATATATGAACCTGCAAATTCCATGCAAGATACTTATATGCATTTGCTACATTAGTTTCACCTCACTTCAGAATATTGACAGCATTTAAGGTGTTTCCAGTAATTTACAACCTGAGATCTCTCTACTAACTGCCTCATTGTAATCTTGTTTCAATACTGAGCAAAGAAAAATGTGCCCGAAAGCCAATAGTAGTCGGTATACATGGCCAAGGGGTGCACCAAGTTCCAAAAATGCTATGTTGGATATCATTCCATTTCTTATCACTAGATTTAAGTGTATAATGTCAACAAGGAAACAAGTTTCAAGAGATGGTAGTTGATATGAACAGAGATGAGATAACTTTGAAGCAAATTCTGATGAAAAATCTTCTTACGAAAAGGAAAGATCTAGTGGAGCTGATTGCTTATAAACTTAGGAAAACCCGTATAACTATAGAATTACAACATATGAAAAGAAAAAGCTACCCAAGATGATAGCATTAGCATGGCTTTCTACTCTGTTAATGTAAAGGGAGAGATTGGAGAATACAGCTTAAGCTAATTGTTAGAGATTTCGTATAATTGCATTATGGATCCTATATAGGAAGTAAATAGAAGACTAAAAAGTAATCGATAATAAGCTATTCTATTTCTTTTTTACATAATATGAGCCAGAAAAAACCCCTAAAACAACAAAAAGAAAGATTACTTTGTGACATGACAAGTGTTGATGTGGTGGTGAACAGTATCATAAGTCATTCTATTTTCAATGTGAGCCCCAAAAAAAACTTTAAAAAAGGAAGAATCACTTTATGACATGGATTGTAAGCAGTAGCTACGTGATACTGTTCATGGAGCATGCTACTATCGATATTTTTCATTTTGTCCCAAAGATTTCTTCTTTGTCGATCCTATTTAAGATTTCATTTAAGTTCACGTCTGCAGATTTTTATTTTAAGTTGATGGGGAGACATTATCGATTTAGAGATTTAACTTCATTCTTGAATGTTGGAGAACTCAACTGCAGTTGTTCTCTTCCCTATAATTGACTTCACAAGTGGTGGATCAAGAAAGTGTCACGCCAAAATTCTTCTGGGAGTGAAAAATTGCATGATGTTTCCAGTGTGGTGTCAAAATGAAACTCTTCCAGAGGTGAAGAATAGTATTTTAGAAGTTTCTAAAGGTCTTATGCTGAATGTTCCAATGCTACATACATTGAGAGAATTATGGATTTAGGGTAAAGACAATTTGTAACAAGTTTAGGTAATTGTGCTCCAACTTGAGGGGCAATTTTGGAGATTTAGAACAACTATGTTAGGGATCCTATATAGAAAGTAAATAATAAGATTAGCTTTACTGCCTACTATTAAAAGTAAATGGCTAAATGCTAATCAACAATAAGTCATTCTGTTTCCTATTCTCTTTTACACTAATCATATGCCTAGCCCGTGTGTGTGTGTGTATGTGTATGTGTATGTGTATGTGTGTATATATATATATCTTAGTAGACTTAATAGGGTTAGAAGCATATAATTACAATAATATCCCTACATTCATAACACTCCCCCTCTAATTGCTGGATAGACGTCATATGTACCAAGTTTGTCGTAGATATATTCTCTTGAGTGCCTTTAAAAGACATGGTAAGAGCCTTTAAAAGACTTGGTAAGCAAATTAGCTAGTTGATAACTTAAACTAACAAAATCAGTCACAAGTTCTCCTTTCATTGACTTTTCACGCATGAAATGACCATCAATCTCAAAGTGCAATGTTGGCAGCCCAAGCAGGATGATCATGAATTGGATAATAAATGTCTCGATATACCTAATTGATTATGGAAGGAGACACTCGCTCCCTTTACCACAGTACGAGTAACATCACTGTAGGCCCAACCACTAGAGCCACAACCGCCAACAGTATCACAGCTGGAGGACTTTGAAAGAAGTGTAAATTGATTATATGTGGAATCTGAAATAGTGGGTTATGAAGTTGCCCTCATGAGACAAGCTAAGGTCTCATTCAAGATAAAAAGAATCGGCTTCCCAAGGACCTATAGACATATGGGCTTATAGGCAGCTGGCAGAGCAAGAAGGCAAGGATACTAAACAACAGCTCATGTCCTTGGTAGAATATTAAACAACTGCTTATCCTGAGTTTTGACGATGTTAACACAGTAGAAGAGATAAGATCATTGTGAACTTAATTGTCAAAATACATATCTGAGCAAATAAACTAGGGATGCCAAACTCATTCGAATGCATCTAACTCAAATTAGAAACACATCATTGACTTAAGTGACATCATTCATATACATAATAAAAACTCATAGGATATTAGAATATAAATATAAAGAAATTTGAGAAGGAGAGAAAGACTGACACAAGATTTGCATGATTCGACATAAAAGTATACATCTACGAACATAAAAACCAAAAGGCTAAATGCTTTTTATTGCTATTGTGTATGTCACATAGTAATGAAGCATTATACAAAGTGTTAAGTGACCGTTTCATTACAATAGCTTAAGCTATTGTATAAGGTTAACTTAATTGATTTTATATATTCACTAACACCCCCCTTCAAATGAAAGCTCTTTGGACTTGAAACTTGCACAAGCTCACTCTACCTTGTGCTGAATAACAGGTACGTGGTAGGATTTGAATTCACGATCACTTGGTCACAAAGGCTCTGATACCATGTGAATCAGAGCTTATTTGCCCTATCTTTCTTTTATTAGAGACCGTAGTATATATATACATGAATAGGTTTACAGAATAGGATAGAAATCTGTACAGATATGGAAATATAATCCTAAGATACTATATATCTACAAGATACTGCTATCTATTCTAAATGATCTGATTATGATCAGATCATAATATTATGAGATATGCATATCTTTGGCCACACTCCCCTTCAAGTTGGATCATAGATATCTATCATGTCCAACTTGCTAATACACTCTTCAAATGCTTGTCGTTGGAGTCCTTTGG
>JANIJH010000225.1:81746225-81765850 GCA_024520975.1 Erythroxylum areolatum | reverse complement strand
CGCCACCGATCAGAGCTTTAAGCTCAACGAGTGAAAATGAGCTTCGAGCTCAAAATTGATTCAGAGCCTCAGGCTCAACGTTTAATGAGCCCTGTATCCTCCAAACGGATAAGGGACAGTTATTAATGAACCCTACATGGGACAGTTTAGGAACTCGGTCACAACAAAATAATAAATGAAAAGTGAGTCTCATGTGCAATGCATATGCATGATATGAATAATTAAGTGTAACCAATTAATGTGAATGTGCAATATTGTAAATGTGTGAATGTGCAATATTGTGAATGTGTACTGTGAAATAAAGTGAAAGGTGTGAATATTGTGTTGTGTGACTAGGTGAACTATCGATGATGGTCACTAACTGAGTTCGCAAAACCCAACCAAAATTTGCAATTATTTTTCATGACTCAGAAGAATACCCCGTTAGGCAACGGGCATATAGCAATTGCATGTGAGTGAAAGAAGAGGTCCGGATCAGTTCGCATCTGCATTAGTGTCTTCTTATTTCTATATAAAATTGTGTATTCCGACTTTTGTATAAATGACTAATTGATTTGTATTTATGAGAGGGCCCAAGTAGTCATGAAAATTATTGTTCACTTATGTGATAATTGTCATCCTCAAAGTGTGTGTGTTTTGAAAAAAAAATTATACTGAGTTTTTGACTAAGTGATGTAGCACGCCACCCTCGCGGGGCACGGACTCGGATATCATCATCGATGTCGGGTTCGGGTCATGCAAGAATGGGGTGTTACAAAAAAGACCCATCATTTTTTCTAGGAATTCTAATAACTACAGATTCTCCAATCTCCATACTAAGGTTAGTCTCAATTAGTTCAATTATTGCATACTTATTCTAAAAAACAAATTCTTATATTGTTTTTTTTTAAGGGTGGTTATTACTTATTACTTCTAACATTCCTATAAGCTATAGACATATGGATAATTTCACATTTGATTATTAATTTTACATTTAGTTTTAAATGTTAATTATCAACTTTTAATTTTAAGTTTTAACAATCTTTATTCTTTGCATAATACATAATTAATTAATTACATACTAATCCCATTTTAAATTTCCATTTTTAATTCCAATTCTAATTTTCATGTAACAAATTCATAACAAAATAACATAAATTACTTACCCAAACCCAATACCCATAGTAATCTTCAACTTCAATCCAACAATTTCAAATTATCAACTTCAAAAATTCATTCCAAAATTTCATTCCAAAACAATTCCAATTTTCAAACATTCAAAAATTCAAACTTCAACTTCGGTATTCAAAAATCAAAATAAAAATCCATTCCTCCACAAACAAGTCCACCCACCGATAGCATTTTCATCAACTGATCAACACTAATACACAGCAAATCCAATCCATTTCCAATCCACAACACAAAAAACAAAATCGATTTACCAACAATTTTTGGAGTATCAACAGTCAACACACACCTAAAAAAATTATTTAACCGTCGGATGACTCGAGTCTTCACTTGGGTATTCGGGTTGGGGCTTCGGATCGTGCCTCGTGGGGTTGTCCAGGTCCAGCCGTCCACCTGTGAGCCGTCGGAGGGTCGGTGGTGACGCGGTGATGCAGCGAGGAGGAGAGGTGATGTCGAGGCCAGATCTACAAGGATGAGGAGATGCCGAGGAGGAGAACAATCGGGGTGAGGAGGAGAACAAGGCTTCAGCGACGCTGAGAAGATCCAGACGCCGGAAACAGAGACGGTGAGAGCGAGAGAGTGAGAGAGAGAGGGTTGGAGAAAAGAAGAAGAGTAGAAGAATGAAGTGAAGAAGAAAAAGGTGGTAGCAGAGCAGAGGGTCGAGGGGGTAGATTTTTTAGGCTAACAGAAAACCCCAGTACCGGTCTGTATTTATGGCCGATATCGAGGTTGGGATCTAGGTACTGGTTTCCGGTCGGTACCGGCTGGAATGGAGTGGATCCCAAAACCATGATCAGAAGTCATCAAATTTTAAAACCATTAATTTCATTCATTCACAAAGTCTACACTATATCCATTAGACGAATATTTACAAAACCTCATATAGGTTCTAGCAGAAACTACAAAATAAAAGCTATAACTCTCTAACGTCAGTTGACAGACCTTTGAGGCATAACTTAGTCCACAATGTTCTTCTAATCCAGAATAAACATTAAGTCTCCTGTCTCGTACCTGAAAAATCACGTTGCAATTTTTTATGAGTTTTGCGAACTTAATGAGTGAACCATCATTGATGATTCTACCGAATTCACACACACAAATCACATATTTCACAATTGTTCATACAGAATATGAATATTTCAAATACTCACATTGTCATGGCACATCATTTAATCGATGTAAATTAGATCATATATAAACATATAGAGATACATATGAGACTCCATATTCGTTATTAATGTTGTGACCGAGTGCCTATCACATATACAATTACTGGCTCCTTGGGCTCAGTCAGAAACATATATCACGGAGCATAACTCTACATGCCAAATCATATATCACGGAGCAAAGCTCTACATGCAAGCATTTGATACTGGCCACTCCGATCACAACGTCTTTATCTGAGCATGCATTTTATGAAATGCGTCAATTCATAATTTACCACATATCACAATCATGTATAAAGCACAATCAAAATTTTATAATCATCGGACCTAGGTCCATCATTCAACTTTCGTTGAGAATTCACATAGCATAATACAGTCAGAATTATCAAACAAATCAGAACACTTCCTATATAGTCCCAAATATATACTCCTCGGATTTTAAGTCTGAAATTCAGAAACAGTCACAATAGTTCAATAATTGGAAGCTTAACAAATCAAATTAAATCAATCTTAGAAAATTCATCTAGGTTGACTCACAGTACGCTCCAAGAAGCTATTGTCTAGATGGTTCGGTAATGTCTGACTGGCGTTCGATATGCTCCTCTATAACATACACAACACATTTACAATATATCACATTTTTGCATAAATGTATAAGTATTCCTTTATGCACAAGTATTTACATAAAATATGCACAATGCATGTTCAATGACAATTCTGGGTTTCTATCAAATCATTCAGATATCAAAGTCCTCATTAACCTCATTTGTACTTATAATTTGAACCAAAATAAAACAATGTGAAATCAATTTCATAACCTAATTGACCACTTCAGATTTTCTACCCACATGATTTCAGGTCAACTTTGCATAATTAATTTGATAGGGTACATGACAAAATTGGGCAACACTTTCTTCTAGAAAATTGTTCGACCATGTCTTAAGTTTCTAATGACTCTAAGTTCATCTAATTTGATTCAGTATTCTATGAGTTATGCTCACAATATCACAGATTGTGTATATTTGAACATTTGGCTAGTACATGATCATACCCTCAAATTGTACAACTCATATCGTTCAGCTCAGATATCTAAAAATAACAAACTTTATACCAATTTAAAGTTAAGAGAATAAGCTACAACTTTGGTGAAGACACCTTAGTTTAATTCGGCCTACATCAATGCAGATTATTCAATAACCACAGGACATGATTTCTATCCCTGGTAATGTTACAACCTAAGCTAAGATGCAGTTTCATGCCAAATTTGAAAAGTCTTAGAGACAGAATTAAAATTCAACTTCTTCAAGAAAGTTGTAGACTTATGTCTCTAGTGTAATCTAAACTAAGAATAAACTTATTTGAAAATCTACAGGTGAAGTTATAATCAGAATACCGAAGCATGTTCATGAAAATTTTTCAGTTCAACATTCCACCAGTCTTCCTCACTTTCATCCTATCAATCACTTTCAAGTTAATTCAGATAGCTCTAAATTTTATGAAGAGAAATAAAAATGTCTTAGGAATCCATTGATCTAAGTTTCAAGTCTTTTGGAGTTCGGATGAAAAAGTTATAGCCAAAAGATTTAGGTTGTTCAATGAAATACTCTAGTTCATAACCCATACATGCATCTACCACCTTTTTTTCTCTTTAGCACGCAAATCTTCATCTTCTTTACGAAACCCAATTTGTTCTTCTTATTCCTTTTCTAACTTAATCACTTCTAAATCGTCTATTATGCTTGTCTATACTCATTAAAACTTCAAAACAATTCAGAAACAATCTTAAATTTCAAACATCACAAATTCAAACCCTCATTTCACTTTCTCACACTATTGTAATTTTCCAACTCTCATACTATCATCAAATACACAACTCTTTTTCCAATTCTCATACTATCATCAGATACACAATTCTTTACATTCTTTAACACATTTCACTTCATTAATTCCTATAATAGTTCAAAAACATCCATAATCGATCAAAATATAGGATTTCACCCTAACACCAAAAGCAGAGCATATTCAGTTAAGCACTAATTCTAGCACTCTCTCATTTTTTTGACTTACCCATTTACAACAAAAACCTCATTTCAACATAAACTTTGCATTTAAATACACTTGCTCTTAACACTGCATCATTTAAACTTTTCCCTTAAATCCAAACTCATTCAACTCACCTCTATTAACACTTCATAAATTTTCCATGCATTAACAGTGAGTCACCATTTACATAATCTTCTAAACCATAACAGAAACACATATGTCTCAGTCCATAATCCATTCAAATCAATTGAAAACAATTCCTAATTCTCAAACCCATCATCTAAATTATTCAATACCGCAACCTCAAATCTCAAACCCATATATGCATGTATATTTTTACACCATAAAAACATCAAGTTACTTGTTTTAGCTACAAAGACAACCAACGAGGACAAAACCACAAAGCAGAGAATGCTTTCGGTGATCCAAAAGCTACAGTAATTCTTTTCTCAGAACCAACTTTGTGGGATTTTGCATGATATTTACGTGTCACTAAACCCAACATCCACTTATCACAACAGACGCAACCCATTTGTTACAATACAACTAGCCAAATGTCTCATATATATTATTGCCACATGTCACTATATAAATGGTCCATAAATTCATATTTTTTTCAAAAATTTACCAAAAATTTTAAAATACCCTAAATAATCTCACAATTGCCAAAACACATTTTAATCACATTTACTAACTCAATTATACTAAAAAATGTCAATGAATGCATATACAGTCATGTGAATGTGCAAGAAAATTGTGTATGTCATAATTAATTTTCCTAATTTTCTCAGAAATTTCTCATAAGTTACTGTTCTTGTCTTAACATGGGTAAGGAGATGTTACAATTTATATATTTGATATTTGATTAATAAGAGCAGAAAAATATTAAATGCAGCGTTGTTGCTTTCCTTTGTTTTTGATTTCCCTCTTCACTGGTTTCTTCGGTAGCTTCGATGACTTCCTCATTTGTCGGTATTTCTTCAGGTTGCTCTGTCTTGGATTTTTCTCCGAGCAAGCTAGTATGTGTTTCCCTTTGTTTTCATCTACTCCTTCCCTTTGTCTTCATCATCTAGGCAGGTTTTAATTTATGTTATATTCTGTACATAAGCCTTTGAGCCTCCCTGCATGTGTAGACAGTTTGGTACGTAGACCTCTCTGAAACTGAAAGATTGTTCCTGTTCAATTCACGATGGTAGTGCCATCGATACATTCCCATTCTGGCACATCATTTCTAGCATCTCCCTCTCACTCAAAGGTCTTGGACAAACTGAAGCAAAGATTTCCTGTTAGCCTCTTCCTCGTAAGCATTAGCAACTAAAATGAGCTATCAAACTATGGATCAACATACAACTTTTTCTGATCAACAGAGCTTAAAGTTAGGCTATTTTTTTTAAAAAATTAAATATTTTAGCGTCACATTAAAATTCAAATTATTATTATAAAATATTGGCAATTGAATATGAAAATTAAGGAAGAGAATCAAATATTTTATTTACTTATTATTTATTAGCACTTTACCAACAATTCAGAAAGATCATTACTTTAAAATTTGTTAAATCATCATTATTGATAAAAATATTAAAAGAAAAATCGATAATTTCTTTCAAATTTTAGAACACAATTTTTTTTTATATTTTTATTAAAATAAGAATAGTTATAACAATTTTTTTTGAAAATTAAAGGTAAATTAATAAATCAATGTGGTAAAAATTGTACATCTTTTAGTATTTAAGTTAGATAGATATTATCATTAATATATTTTCAGCAATATTATATCTTACTTTAGCAAAATAAGATTGGTCTATATATCTTTGGTCTTTGCATAGAATGATGTCAAGGGAAGTAGAATCCTTGTACGCTTCCTTCCTAGTTGACCTTGTTTCACATTAAACCTGTAACTTGTGTTGTACGGCATTACAACCTTAAAGTTGAACTATACTTCTTTACCTACATAGAATCGTCAGGCTCACGCCCACCTAATTTTAACCCAACTTTAGTGGCCATTAAACTCTTTTCCTCTTTCATATTTGTGATATTTTTTACTCATCTCATGAAAGCTAAAAGATACATATTTGTCGTAAAAAATAATTAAATAATCTAATCAATTTTTTGATTTGATTTTTAATTTTCTGATTCGATTTATTTTAATAATTTTTACTTTAAATTTGATAAATTTATTAAATAATCAGTCGATTTTTTTAAATTAATAAGTTTTTATAAAATAAAATAAATCAATTAATGCTTATTTAATATTATCTTTTTTAATTAATCTTCAAATTCTTTGATAGATGAATACAATATATTTTGATCATATTTTAAATTCTTTAATTTTATTTAATCTTTAATAAGTTTCATGACAGTTTAATACCGGTTGAATATCGTAAACTTTACTTCTCTTATTTTTCATGTTTAACTTTTGATCCGGTTTTTAAACCATTGGTTATATGTTAATTTTTAAAAATTTTATTATTTAAAATTGTTAAAATGTAATATGATTTCAAAGATTCTAATTAAAATTTTCATGTATTAGTAATCTATAGGAAAATAATTACACAAAATTATAGTAAAAATTATTTTTAAAATTATTAATATCTTAAGCAACTCCGAATAATAAAAAAATATTGTATTTTTTTTACAAGAAATCATTTGGTCTTTTTGTTAGGCTTTTGAATGTTTTTTCTAGTTCTAGGATCCGATCTTGGAAGAATCTCAAATTCATAAATTCTAGTGTACGTACGTAGCAGGAACTTGATTCAAGCAATTTTACTGTGACAAGAAACTTGCTGTTCCCAACTTAGTAATGAAATTAAAGCATCTAGAGAAACACCTAGCATACACATCCTTGTTTACAAGTCATCTGCTTAATCAAGATCAGATCTTTTTGTTAATAGAGAGTCATTTCTTTGTGTTAACTCATTCAAGACCCAAATTTGACATAGTAGCTTCAGATTATGAGGTATCAATGTCTTGTTGAATCATTCTCCTACCAACCTGTTGAGTTGGCAGGCAGAGGTGGGTTTAGATAGTAAAGCAGCCACCAACCTAACTCTAAACATCAAACGTTTAGCTCACCTGAAACACCTCATAGAGACGAATAATTGCTTTTTCTTTGTTATTTTCTTTCATTGGGTTTTCTTGTAACCTTCTAACTCTTCCAACTTCTACCAGAAATCCAACACTCTCTCAAGAAAGCCACAAAAGCTATGACCTAGTAAAGTCTCGTGTGTAAAACTGCCGAAGTCTCATCATGTCTAAGCTATATCCCACGCTGGAAACTTTCTTGGGTTTTAATCCATTGGTTTTTTCTTCGCATTGTTTAGTAACACATAGTTTGGTGTGTTAGCTCATCTCTTACTTCCTCTTTTTCACGTAGCTCATATACCATATTTTCTTTGATCATCTGTCTGTCTAAACTTCCATTTTCTGCATGGAATTGCCAGTAACAACATCGATTTCCGGTGCCGCCAAAACATCTTATAAGATAGAAACTCAAAATGTGTCCTATCAGTTGTGTAGTAATTTTTTTGAGTTCGATTGGATTTGTTGCATGAAAGTTCCAAAGACAGCTCGTAAATTCATCCTCAAGGATGTGAACTGTGAAGCTAGGCCTGGACAAATGACTGTCATTGCTGGTCCCAGTGGAGCAGGGAAAACATCATTGCTAGAGATTCTTGCAGGAAAAACATCTCCACATAAAATCTCCGGTCAGGTGCTCGTAAATAACCGGCCTATAGATGTAAGGCAATATCGAAGGGTGTCAGGATATGTGAGCCAAGATGATGCCTTGTTTCCGTTACTTACAGTCCAAGAAACACTCATGTATAGTGCACTCCTGAGGCTTCCAAGAGGCAGAAAAGAGGCTGTCCTTAGAGTGAGGAGATTAATGCAGGAGCTTGCACTGGAGCACGTTGCTAATTCCAGGATTGGAGAGGGATCGGATTGGGGCATTTCAGGCGGAGAAAGGCGTAGAGTTTCGATTGGAGTTGATTTAGTTCATGACCCTGCTGTTGTTTTGATTGATGAACCAACTTCAGGTTTGGATTCAGCTTCAGCTCTCCATATCATTACTCTTCTAAAGTCAATGGTGATTAATCAAGGTAAAACTATTGTTCTAACCATCCACCAGCCTGGTTTTCGAATGCTAGAGATGTTTGAACGAGTTGTTTTGCTTTACAATGGATCGGTAGTACACAATGGTTCATTGCTTATGCTTGAACATAGGCTTAAGTTTTGTGGCCACCATCTTCCTCGCTATGTCAATGTGCTTGAATTTGCAATTGATATTATAGGGAGCTTGGCGGTCCAGAATTTTGTGTCTCTTAAGAACACCGACCGACGTTCTCAAGAAGGGCAAAGGAAAGAAAATCAAGTAATGAACATTTCATACGCTAATTATCAACAGAAGTGTCCACGCTATCCAAATTCTGTAGTTGAGGAAGTTCTGATACTAGGACAACGATTTTCCAGGAACATTTTTAGAACCAAGCAATTGTTTGTGACAAGAATAATACAAGCGCTGGTGGCAGGATTTGTACTTGGGACCATATTCTTGAACGTAGGAAAAGAAACAGGACAAAGTGTTATGCAAACTCGAATTGGGTTCTTCGCTTTCAGTCTCACATTCTTGTTAACTTCCACAACAGAGGTGCTGCCAATTTTCCTGCAAGAGAGAAGAATACTGATGACAGAGACTTCAAGAGGAGCTTATAGAGTGTCTTCTTATGTCCTATCCAACACCCTCGTTTTCCTTCCTTTTCTTTTGATGGTTAGTTTGCTCTATGCTACACCAGTTTACTGGCTAGTAGGTTTGAGGAGGGACATTGATGGATTTCTATACTTTTGTCTAGTGGTCTGGATGGTGGTTTTGATGTCCAATTCCTTTGTAGCATGCTTCAGTGCTCTAGTGCCAAACTTCATCATGGGGACTTCAATTATTGCAGGGCTGATGGGATCTTTCTTTCTCTTTTCTGGATATTTCATATCAAAGCAAAACATACCTAGTTACTGGATTTTCATGCACTACTTAAGTCTGTTCAAGTATCCGTTCGAGTGTTTGCTAATAAATGAGTATGGAGGACAACAAGGGAACAGAAGGTGTCTAGTAGTTTACAACGGGGAATGCAATCTGCTTGGAAGCGGGTTCTTAAGACAGCAAGGCCTGAAAGATTCTCAGAAATGGAACAACTTAGCTGTGATGTTGGCGTTTATTGTTGGGTATAGATTGCTATGCTTTCTGATTTTGTGGTACAGATGTCATAGAAGATGAAATTCTAGAGAGAAACATTTGTTTTGGTTCCTTTACTTCTTCCAATCAAATCCAATATATGTACTTCATACAATAACTTGTTATTCATCATTTCGTAATAAACGACGAAAGAAAAGCTATTGCTCGTTTGTCAAAATCTACCTTGTCTCCAAAACTTGTAGAAATCCGTTAAAAACTAGAAGTAAAACTAGCTTTGCTGTTTAAGAGTACATGTAAATTCTTTGTACCTTACATTATACAGTAACTACCAAGAACTGAATAACCGAGTTACGGTTCCGTCCGTTAACAACCATCATCATGTTTGGTACTTCGTAGTAAAAGGCGTACAGTAGTCAAACTGCATAACACCATTTATTCATTTACTTACTTCATAAATAAAAACGGTAGTGTTTTGCTTTTAGTAATCACATAATATTGCACACTACTATTAGAATTCCATAATACTGCATCAGATTTTAGGAGAGGTAAAATAGAAAAACCTATCTTATTCATAATCTAATTCAGACTGCATCGGTGAATAGCTACGACAGCTTATGGGCATTCTGAAGCACTCAAAATGCCATCTTTAGCACAACAGAAAGGGCGAGAAAACCTGGTATAGAAAACAACATGGCCAGCTGGTTACACATGAATGACACCTTCATACATTACACAACTGCAAGCTGAATTCATACTCTAATACCAACTCAGATCTTTGCATTTTCACCTGACTAGTAGCACATGCTTTATTGTTACGTGGACCTGATATAAGCACAGCAAAAATATACAAGCCTTATGGGTTAGTGAAAAGTACTGCCCTTGCAAGCTCTAGTGCTTTATTTCGTCCAAAAAACTTCTCCACAATTGCTAGGGCAAACTCTATCGAAGTTCCAGGGCCCCTGCTAGTGATGAGGTTGCCATCAACTACAACCCTGTTCTCACTTTCACTCTTATCAGACAGCTTCTCGCACATTGCTGGAAAAGCTGTAGCTTTTTTACCCTACAATAAGTTGAACGTGTGAGTTCAAGAAACCAAAAAAAAAACATAAAAATGAGCAAAAGAGTCAGATTGGTACTTTTTGATTTTTATCTTCATTATGTTAATTAAGCTCCTCGGTTCTAAAAGTGTTGCATTTAAATCCCAACTTAGAAAATGCCCAGATCTTGTAGTTCAATTGGACTCGGATCTCTAATGCTTTCAGAAAACAGAGTTCAATAGCAACATTATTCTAGGCATCTAACAGACATATATATATATATATATACATGCATGCTGCATGCAGAAAGCCATTTCAAACAGAATGTAATCAAAAAGTCGGTGATGGCCAACTTCATTTTATTCATATTGACTAAAATTGCATCACACCCCCAGAATCGGTAAAGAGAATTTGTTATCCACGATATTCATAATCAGCATCATAGACTAGCTTGTATTAATCAGTGAGGAGCAAAGTACTGCTATGCTCGTGAAAAGTTCTTTTTCTTTTTCAAAACCTTTATTGAGATACTAATCTAAAAAAGGTCCTCAGTTATTATTGATTTCAATAGACCTCCAATGCCATTATTTACAGAACAGACATTCTATTAAGGCAATATTCATTTTTTTTCCTTTCCCACAACAAATGGGAACTAACATCAAGTATTTATGGTTGCTATAACACTAAAGGATATGATTTTCTGAACAATTTTTGCAGTCATTAATTGCTTGAGTATAGATTCTTAGACAGCTACAGAACTAAACCAAGCCAGGCCAGAGAGGGGAATGAATCTTATATGAAACCTTCAAAAAGAAAAATGAACAGTATCAATGATTAAAATATTCACAATCAAAAGGGATTGAGGTTTCATAAATAATTCCAGGAGAAGTGATACCTTGAGTAAGCCATGGGGCTCCAAAACTAGAGCTGGAGATGCACAAATTGCTGCATAAGGCTTATTTGATTCCTTCTGATTCTTCAGCATATTCAACAGCTTTTCTGATTTGGCAAATGCTTGTGCACCACCAAGCCCACCCTGCATAAAGGTACAAAAAATATTAAGCAAGCCTGTTCACATAAACCAAAGAAAGATTTCCAAATAGAAAATGAGAAATTACAGGCAGGACAATAAGGTCGTATGAAAGTTTAGCAGCCTCATCAAGGAGCACATCCGCCTCTAATTTGACTTTTCGAGAAGCCAGAATTTCTAGTTTCTCACCAACAGAGGCAACCACTACTTTTGCTTTAGCTCGTCGCAGCACATCAATTATGATAATTGCTTCCATCTCCTCAGTCCCATCAGCAATGGGTACAAGAACCTGAAGGAAAGCAAATAAGCATGCATAACTACAACAAATGAATGAGAAGAAATGCCAAGACACATAATTGTGGATATCAAATTATGAGAAGCAACCTGAAATGTAAAATTAAGAAGTAGCTATAGAGCATCACACTTACCTTTTAGTACTAACGTCATCACCTATCAAGAAATTAACGGAAGAACAGGAACTGGTCAACATTAAAAGTTCTCCCATTGTGCAAGCAAACATCAAATGGTTACATACACAAATTACTGACGAGCTTGTGTATCATGGTAGCTCAATATGTGTGTATATATATATATATATAAAAGAAGAAAGAGATTTCATTCTTGTAGCATACATGACCATTCCATTTATCTTTTACAGCACTCGCCTTGCTAGTTCCAATAGTGCCTAATAAATCAAATGAAAAGATATTAATTAATTACAAAAGCCTCACCTGTGGCACATTGTCAACTGTCCACTTCATTGAATTCAGCTCCTTTATGGTATACTCATCTCCATGGTTGGGGCGCATCACCTGAATATAATACAAAGCAATACATAAGGAGAGGGAAATTAATGGGGAAAACATATAGTATTAAGATTTGAAGCAGTAGAAGTAATAAACACAAGAAGCACAGATTTAATATTGTTCAATTCCCTCTGAACTATCTTAGCTTGTTTTAATTTCATTCAGTTTTCCATGTTTAGTCTTCATAGCATTTTTCCAATATATCAATTCAGAACAATCAAACAAGTTGATCCCATATTAGATCAGGTTCAGGTCAATAGAACAAGTATAGAAAATACAGATGAAACTTGAAACAAACAGACTAGCTCTTTTTTTCATTTCTTTCCTTCTTCTCCCTGTTTTTTAGGTGGTTTTCCTTTCTCTAATCAATACCTACATGCACTAGAAAGCATCAGAACATATACAACATACATCATGGAAGGAAGTAAGTAATCCTAAGATTGGGAAAGAAGGTATAATAAAGGCCCTTAAAGGTTCATAGAGGAATTAAAAAAGGTGACTATTATAGTCCAGGTAAGAGTAGATAGGAAAATGCCTGTTGAAAATCATGAACTTGAAAAAACTATGTAATCAAATGGTATAATTCAATGGAGTCAATATGCTTTCATGGCATGAGAAATGCATCCTCAGGAACAATACCCTTGCATGTGATTTAACTAGTAATGTATTGGCACATCCTCTCTATCTCTGCGTTCATTTTGATTTCTTCAACCATATTCTGGTTTATCTTACTTCCTCACTTTTTAGAGTCTTTAAAGCCCCTTCTGTTCTTTTTATTTTTAAAAAAAACATACTTTTTATGTCACCAACCCGACTTTCACCTCTCTATGCTGCCTTTCACATTCATTCAGCCTTAAATCCAGCAGAATGTAATACATATCTGCCCCTTATTAAATTTTATGGATGAAATCTACCAATTAATTAATCATAGACCAGAAAAACATAAACTCTTAGTTCTATATAACACATTATGGATAGGATCACAATCACACTATTGAGTTTGTATTGCAATCTGAGACCAGTACGAAACTTCTATAAATCTCTTATACTAGGCATTTAACTTCGGTTTTGAGGCTCGAAATTCTCAAAACATGCCAAAAAAATCTTGATGGACTGGATAAAATAATTGAAGTACATGATGCTCAACTAATATTCTACCAACTATGAAGATTAACTCCTTATTAAAAATCAGTTGAAATTATAATTAGCTAAACATGCCAATCGTATCCTTAATCATCATCACCACCAAATCAGTCTTTGAATAAGTACTTTACCATCTCCATCATAGCAACTCTACTAAAACAAAGTCCATAATCTATCCACAGGCTTCAGTCCATTCTAAATTTCTCCCAAACATAACAGTACATACAATTTCAACCAGATAAGGTTGGAAATGATACTAAATGAATTTCCTCATAACCCCTTTATGCCGTACAGATCGGTTTCCATAAGCTTCTCCATGTAATTCTAGACATGACATGACATCCATACGCAATTTTTAATTTTATATAACAAAGTAAATAGAATAATTTAGAGAAAGCAAATACCAAAGGCCCTGAAACTCCATGTGCAACATCTTTTCCGTACAACTGCTCAACTAATGCAACAGCAAACTCCATGGTAGTACCCGGTCCACGACTTGTAACAACTATTCCATCCTGTTGCACTCTCGACTCAACAGGAGTTGCGCAAGATTGCAACTGCTCCATAAATGATGGATAGCACGTTGCCTGCCAATATAAAAACAAAACTAGCAATTATTTCACCCATTTTGACTGTATGTTATGACAAATCCCGTGTGCGTTTGTGTGTGTGTGTTTGTTTGTGTGTGTGTGTGTGTTTGTTTGTGTGTAAGAGTAAGAAACAGTTATCTACTTTCAATCCCTTTAGCAAATTCCATGAACCGAGAGCAACTGCTGGAGAAGCACAGACTGCAGCATAAAGCCGACCTTCTGCAGCCTGATTCTTAACTAACCTCTCCAAAGCTCCACAATTTTTCAGATTGGTAGCACCTGGCATGCCTCCCTATTTAAAAAAAGAACAGCACAACCTTCAATCAAGTCATATAAAGGGATCAACTCCCGGTTTACTCTGGTGCCTACTACGCAAATGTTACGAGAAGAGAGAGAAGAGATACAGGAAGAGCGATGAGATCAAAAACGGCATTGTTGGCGAAATCAGAAATGAGAGCATCAGCGACGATCTTAATGCCGTGGCAGGCATCAACACGAAGCTCCTTCTGGACAGATGTAACAGTGACATCAGCGCCGGCTCTCCGGAGAACAT
Source organism: Erythroxylum areolatum (assembly GCA_024520975.1). Taxonomy (NCBI): domain Eukaryota; kingdom Viridiplantae; phylum Streptophyta; class Magnoliopsida; order Malpighiales; family Erythroxylaceae; genus Erythroxylum; species Erythroxylum areolatum. The sequence goes on along the minus strand of JANIJH010000225.1, from coordinate 81,751,130 downwards.
CAATAATAATAACCGCCTCCATGGGCTCGGTCCCGTTGGCAATGGGCACCAGAACCTAACAACAATAATAGCAGTAGTAACAAAAACGAACTCAGCGAAACAAAGAGAACAGGTGAAAGTTAGACGCCTTTTCTTTTCTTTATTTTTTACCTTCTTAGAAGATGAAGCCATCGTCGCCGTTAGTTTGACGGAGAAGAATGGGCGAGTCGTGGTAAGCAGAGGAGTGACTTTGGAGGGAGAGAACTGGAGGAGAGGGCGTGCAGTGACGTGGAGTAAATTTAACAGCACCATTCTTTTGTTTTGCCTTCTTTATTTATTCTAAGTTACGATGATTCTAGAGTGTTATCGAGAGAGAGAGGGGAGGGGGCGAGAATAGGCCAGACTCCCATTCCCATAGCCTCGGCCACAGCTAGCACAGAGGTGCGGCGGACGCTGGACTCGGCTTCTCTTCCCTGTAATTGGTCTGGGCTCATGATTATGGAAAACAAGTCTTCCCTCGAGAGCTCAACCCACTCCATTATTTTTACTTCTTAACAACAAACAGCTTCAGCACAATTAACACCTTATATAATTAATTAATAAATATTAACAAAAAGCATTTTATTTAAATATGCCCTTATTCTTAGATTTTTGTATTTTTCTTGTTTTATCTTTTCAATTATTATTAAAAAACCTTAAATTTAAAATACGAGGAAGAGAGGAAATGTTCCAGAATTTTCAATTGTCAAACTCCACAAGATTCATTCTTACTCATCATTGTTTCTTTTCCTTTTTTGTCATACTTTTTTAATTTACTTGATAATTTTATTTAGTTTTTATAATTAAGTTAAATAAATTTAATTAAAATTTAAAATATTTTCAAAATATATAAATTTTAATTTAATAATTAAAATAAATATTAATTTAAAATAAAAGTTACTTTTAAATTATTTATTTTCATAAAAATAAAATACTTTTTATTAATAATTTATTATCAAATATTATATAAGAGATTAAATAAAATTAAAAATTAAAAACAAAAATTAAAAAAGTATGAAATAAAAACAAAACAAAAAAAGTACATCCGAACGCCCATTAAATTATCAAATAAAAAGCACACAAAACTCTAGTTCCGTTACATTATTATCGATTTCCCATTTGCTGTAACAGAAGCGCGCGCGCGCGCACACACACCACAATTCACAACCGTAAGAGAAGCGCGAGCGCACCACAATTCACAGTAATCACCACGAAAGGCACTAATCCTCAGTTGCATCCAAACAAGGTGTGAAAAAGAAGACGTCATCAAGCCTATTGTTACTGGGAGAGTTGCCACCGAACACCAGAAGCCCCTCCTCTCCGTTCACGCAACCGGCGGCGAAAGCACACCACCCACGAGGCCCAGGATGGTGGCCCCCCTCTGACACATCATCCAACCGCTTCCACTCCCGAGTCTCAGTGTCCAGCGCATAAGCATCACTGGTGAATTTTCCCGCACCCAGGTGTCCCAAATCACTGGGGTCCACCTCCCCACCATATATTATTATATGCTTGCCGATCGTCACCGTCGAAAACACACTTCTCGCAGTCGGTTTCTCACCAGTAGTGTCTAGCTGAGGCCACTTCTCGTGGGCCGGGTCAAAACAATGCACATCATCCATCTCAATACCCGAGAAGCCGTACACTATCCATATCTTCCCACGCGCTACACCTAGTCCAGCTCCACCTCTCCCCTTCAAGTTATCTCCTGGTGAGCAGTACTTGATCCACTCTCCCTTCACCACATCAAAGGCCCATAGATCATTCAACCGCCCGGCGACACCACACCCTCCAAATATGTACACGTTTCTATTATCGGACGTTGTTGAATGGTAGCTCCGGTGAGGAGGACTGGTGTCCCCACTGGTCAGCAAAGTCCAGTTGTTAGTAGAAGTGTCAAAAGAATAGAGCTCATTGAGCTCCTTATGCGTCGCGTCCCTCCCACCAAAGACGTAGATGGTTTGGCCAACCGCGGCCATCGTTACGCCTACGCGCGGCGGAGGGATGTCTCCGGTGGCTTCTGCAACGTACCAAGTTTGGGTCTCGAGATCAAAGACATGCAGCTTGTTGTCAACTGGGACTCGGGGGCTGAACTCGCCACCGAAGGCATAGGCTTTGTTTCCTACTATGGTTATGGCGTGCGAGCTTCTAGCTCCAGGCCCTTGTCCTCTCTGATCAAGCTGATAACTCCAAAAACAGATGGGGTTCTTGTTATTAAATTGTAAGAAGATTATAATGGATCAGGATGATGATTTCAGGGAATCTACGCAAGACTGTTCCTGGATAAGATTTTTCTAAGTACAAATTTACGGATAGAACTAGCTGATCTTTCTAATTATACAGCTTGGTAAAATGGGATGTCCATCTTATTGGTTTTTCTCATTAAAAGAAACAAGAAGATATTCATGATAATACTAGTATCGGCAAAGGTAAAGTGGACTCGAATCCAACCAATAGATGCTTCCAGGTTACATGAAACTCAACAGGAATCGTAAAAAAGAACCTAGATTTCTGTTTTGAAAATAGAGAAACGCATATGCCTAGAAGGAAGAACTTTAGAAAGAGAGAAGAGGAAGATCAAACCTTGACCCATCTGCCTTGTAGTATAGACATCTTTCTTAGGGACGATCTAATCAAGGATGTCACTGTTAAGATCAAACGTCTTCTGTCAAACGTTTACTTCTTACCATGCTACTTATATAGAGACCCAACAGGAATTGTTTTCCGGTTGCTGTGTGAAATTAATTAAACTCTTAAAAAAATACGTAATAATTCACTATATAATAAACCCAGTTTTGACCTATTTTTTTACCATTTTGCTCATTGTTTTGTTCTTCCCAGACTGGTTGAGGTGTTAAACATGAGGTGTGAGAAGGGTAAACCTCCAAAAAGAAATTAAATAATTATACAAAGAACCTGTCTGTGTCTGAGTGTGGCATAGGGTGTGCCACTTTTTTTATTTAATTTTTTGTTTATCTCATTTGAGCTCTCTTGGAATCTAATGGGGAAGGTATTTGCTGTGCGGTTATTTTACAGAATATGTGGAAGGCTTTCTGAGCAGGATCTATTTGCTTAATGCTTAAGGAAAATCCTATGTCACTGTTAGGACTGAACTTCTGTCAAATGTTTACTTCTTATCGTGCTACTTATATAAAGACCCAACAGAAATTGTTCTTCGGTTGCTGCGTCATTCGGGTTTTTTCTTTTTTCACCTTCTTGGAAGTTGGCGTGACGGAGAAGGATTGGCGAGTAGGGGTAAGTACGAAGTGGAGGAGTGAGTTTCGATTCGAGGGAAGTGAAACGGAGGATAGCGCTTGGAGTTGTTGTACAATATGTTATAGTTAAATTCTTTAGTACGCACGGAGGTGAGAGGGAAAGAAATTTTTCTGATTTAAGTGAGCTTATAAGTTTGAATTGTTCTCATTTATGCAGTTATTTAAAATTTAGAATTAAAATTTTATCTCTAGTAAGAAATTTATTCAACTTAAACAGAGATTAATCTAAGTGTAGATGACTTAAAGATATTTTTTATAATCGAGATCCTTTTAAAACACGTAATGAGAAAAAAATAATTAAATAAGTATTTTTATATTCTCATAAGATAGAAGTGGCATTTATTTCCTTTCTAATAATATTCATTATAAATCTGACTAAAACTAAGCCCCCAATTTTAAGTCATGATGATTAGGGTGTTGGATCCTTTGTCTAATATTCGTTCTGACTAACTCTGTCGTGCCTCAAAAATGTTGTCGTTAATTCACAATTGATTAAGGTTTTCTTCACAATTGATTGAGGTTTTCTTGTTTGCTATTTAAAAATTAACTAGCTCGGCTTCAAAGTTAAGTCAAGCCAAGCCACTTAAACTAGTAGCTGTTTTTTTGTTCTTGTACTCTACCGAAGGTCTCATTTCTCTCTCAATCTCTGCTCTCTATCTTCTTTCTCTTACTCCCCCCATTCTTATCGTTTTCATATTCATTGTCGCTATTGCCCACTTGCGTAGCCCTAACTTGCAGTCAGCCCCTGCCCAAGGCCCATGATGAGAGGGGGCTCCTCTTCCACAGCTCCCTCTCTTGCTAATTTTTTATTTTTGGCAAATTTTTACATATAGTTTAATAAATTTTAACTCTACTTTTTCAACAGATAATAGCCTCCTTTTTAACTAACAGCAACAGACGCAGACAACACGCAACAGCCTCCTCCCTTTCAAGAAATTTTAACGTTATAAGTTAACGTTAACTTATATACGTTGGCTTTAAATGACTTTAACATTATAAGTTAACGTTTTTTTTAAGTAAATATAACGTTTATAAACAGTCTTAAAATATTTAAGTGTACTTTTACCTTCTAATTTTTTTTATTTTCATCAATATATATATTTAAAGTACTCCAACTTAAAAATTAGCAACAAAAAATTTTACGATTCTGTCTTTTAAGTTTTGAGTATAATTTAAAAGTAAAATTTCGGATTTTTTTAAATATATTTTTACTCTTTGTTTTTATTTTTAATATTAGATATTAAAATTTACTATTTATTTTTTTCCTGTATCACAGATATAATACCATTTATATATCTTTGTGATATATTGTAAAGTTGTTGGAGTTTGGTTGTGTCTGCATACTTCTTCCAGTTCCATACAGGTGCTTTTGTTTTTTTCTAATCCAACTGTGTTATAATTCATTTATATTATGTTGCTTAAAAAGTATTTGTCTGGAAGTAAAAAAAAGGAAAGAAAAAAAGAAAACAAGTAACACAGTTGATAAAATCTAAAAAAAGAGCAATAAATAATTTTATTAAAAGAGTAGGCTCCTTTAGTGAGAGTTCTGAGGAATTACGTAAAGGTAATTTTGAACAATATAAAGAAAACTTAAGTGATGAAATTCATATTC
>JANIJH010000225.1:81715920-81726544 GCA_024520975.1 Erythroxylum areolatum | reverse complement strand
TTTTCTGTCCTTTCCTTAATATTTATGGTAGAAATGTCTCAAGTTACTTTCTTCTTATCTTTTGTTTGACAAGAAATGAGTAGTCAAATTATTGATTGAGAGTCATCTCAAGATGCTACGTGAAATGATTAGTCAAATTATTGATTGAGAGTTCATCCCAAGATGTTATGTTTCTACTTTCCTGATAATAGTTGAAGGTGCAGGTGTAAAACCAGTGATTGAAAATAAGTTAAAAATCTTTTGCTATGAAAAAGTTGAAAAACTTTCATAGTCTGACAAGTAACTTTTTAATAGCTTTGAGATAATGGTGAATGCTTGCATGATATTGGTGGTGCAAATGAGATTGATAGCAGATAGAAAAAGTCGCAACTTGCTGAGAAGTGTACCTCTTCAACTATGAATAAACTTTCTACTTGTAATGAAGACATAGTAACACTAGTGAAGACATTATTTTCTTAAATTAACTTTTCATCAGGGAACTTTTTTTGCTTGCTAATTCATTTTCTCACCTTTCTTCCTATGCATTAGCAAAATTTTAGGTCTTGCCTAGATATTTGTCGAACTTTTTCCCAAAACCAATCAGTTTATATGCATGCAGTAAATTTGCTTCTCTAGGAACTAGCAGCAAATCTTTGTTCTCTTGGTCATGCTTAAGCATGCATTTACTTGAAAACTATAGCCCATTCATTGATGAATTGATATGCAGATATCTGACTTCATTCTGATGTGCACCTTTTGTGTTTGCTTCAGTTATATGGCAAGGGGTAAAAGCTTTGGGAATCCAGCTGGTGAGGAGTGATGCTCAGCTCAATGGTTGAGAATATGTCTGCCGACGGATTTGAGGGGTCAAATCACGAGCATCGTATTTTTTCTGAGATCTTTTTTGGGAAAGATATTGGTAGTACAAGTGGCAATTGTCTTGCCACTGGATTGTCTGATGTCAAGTATGAGTGTAATAGGATTGCAGATGCGTCACTCTATTCTAATGGTGAAAATTCAGTCATAACAAGCCTGTCATCCTCAAAAAGTTTATTGGTAGAGGACTCTGATATTACTGGGAATTATGCTGGGGCTTATTCTTCTTTTTTCTCTCCGGAAAGGTTTAGCTTGCTGGAGGGAGATGACCACAATAAGAAAGTCAAGCGAATGAGGCTTTCCATTGATGAGCCATTTAGCTCCGAATTTGATGCTTTGGAATGGGCTTCCATTTCACCTGAAGAGATTGTACCTTCTGTAATTGTTACTGATGCAGATAATACAGGCCAGAAGAAAATGTTACATGTGGTCGAATCATCCTGTAGGGGTATTATATCTAGTTGCTATCTCTTAAGGCAACATGCTGAGACAGACAGCAATTCACATGGACTTGACACCACTCTTCTGAACTACATAATTCGAAAGTCAGATGTTAACACTAGCAAGGAAGTGATAGTTGGCAAAGCTGTTGCTTCGCCTATTTCTGAAGAAAGCTTTGCGAACCGGCTTTTCCTTGAAAACACTGCAGAGACAGATTCCAAGAAAGATATACGTACTTTCCTCCAGAGGCATGTCAAACGATTACTTGAGGCTGCAGGCTGGAAAGTTGAAAAACGGCATAGAACTTGTAGAAAATATATGGAGTCTGTTTACAAATCACCTTGGGGAAGGTTTTATCGTGAATTTCCTAGAGTTTGGAGGATGTGTGGTCATTTGTTACATGCTAATACATACAATTTGAAGCAGGAAGACAATGGCAAAAAATGGACTAGCCTTAACCAGCTTCGGACTGACCTCTTGGATGCATTGAGGAACATCGAGAAAGAATTGGATCATTCAAATCTTGCCAATGCGTTGGCTCATCAGTGGAGTCTCTTAGATCCCTTTGTGAATGTCGTGTTCATTGAGAAAAAGGTTGGTCTGCTGAGAAAAGGAGATGCAGTGAAAACTGCACCTATCCTAGTGGCTGTTGAGAATGTGGAAAATGATACTGGTGTGACTCTGAAAACTGAGGATGATCTGATAAACCAATCTAATCAAGAAATATCATTGACTTGGCAGGCTGCAACTCCTAAAAGCGCATGCACAGCTTCTACGACAGACTACCATGCTGGTAATGAGATATCTGGAGAAAAGATTTTCTCAGGTGATGTTGAGCAAATAAATGGGATGGTGACAAGTAGCCCAAATAAATTAACCAATGAAGAAGGTCGGCATTTGATTGATACCACCAATGGGTTGACGAAAAACTCATGCACAATGACTAAGAACAAAAGAAGTCTGGATATGGCATCCTCGGAAGCATGTGGTTCAAATAATATTTATACTCACTTATGTGGTAATCAGCACCTTAATGATCAAAATGTTGATATTTTTGGGAGGTCTGAATCTGTTTCTCCACATGTGGAAAGTGAGTTAGTCAATCTAAATGATGGTAAACAAGATGAGCCTACTTCAAGTCACTTTTTAACTCCAGGAATCCCAGTGCAATCTGAGCTGGCTGAAGAAGATCTAGGACAGTGCATTCAAGCTTCATCATTTGAAATGAAGGCAAGTGCTGATACTGTTTTGAAGAAGATGCGCAGGAAGTCCAAAAAAATTTCTGAAATAAGATCAACCATTTTTTGCAAAAGCAACAATACTGATGCCAATAATAATGGACTGGAATCTGGAGAGTTTATGGAGAGCCTTGTCGCCAATGGAAGAATTGAACGTAGCTACAAAAACTTGTCCTCACCTGATAACTACCTGCATGAAATTCAGTGTAAAGGTTCAAGTTTTAAGAAGAAGATTCATAGTAGTGATCGACCTAATATTGAACAGATGAAACCTGGTAGCTGCCTGATTGAAGATGATGAGTTGTTGGTGTCTGCTTTCATTAAAAACAAAGATTTCATTCCAGGTTCCATCAGAATGACGAAGAAGTCCAGCAAATTTAGAGCAAAAAGAAAGCACAAGAACCATAAGGGTACCTGCAGGTTGCTTCCAAGAAATCTGGCAAAAGGAGGGAAGTATTACTGGCATGATAAGTGGTCAGTGGCAGGTCGAACAGTGTTGTTGTGGCTGATTCATTCAGGCGTTGTATCTCTGAATGATGTTATCCAATACAGGAACCCCAAGGATGATGTTGTGAGCAAAGATGGTCTGATTACCTGTGATGGCATTATTTGTAAGTGCTGCAGGACGCTGCTTTCACTATCAAAATTTAAGACTCATGCTGGGTTCAACCTAGATCGCCCATGTTTAAATCTATTTATGGAATCTGGAAAGCCCTTTACCCTCTGTCAACTGCAAGCTTGGTCAGCTGAATATAAGATAAGGAAAACTGTGAATCAAGTTGTGAGAATAGATGAAGATGATCAAAATGATGATTCATGTGGACGCTGCGGTGATGGAGGCGAGTTAATATGCTGTGATAACTGTCCCTCAACATTCCACCAATCTTGCTTATCTACAAAGGTTCGACATTTACTTCTTCATGTACAGTCCTTTTCATATCTTGTACTTTACTTTCCTGTATAATCAGAATTTTTTCTGACCATCATTTTCTGACTTTTTTGTTTTTCAGTGTCTTCTATTTCTTTATTTGAGTTTCTCTAGAAGTTAGATGTTAGTAATATCCATTTTCAAATTTTGTAGCAACTTTAAGAAGACTGATCTGTTTCTATGGAGCATCTATTCTCTTAAATTTGGGGTATTGCTACCATTTTCATATTAGGTACTATGAGCGCGGGTTTGTTTGAAAATGAAGTGGAATAATAGTGGAAATATGCCCAGTATGCCCTACATATATATAAGAAAAGATTTGCAAAAATTATTCTATATATTGAGTGGTTAAATAACCACCAGATACTTTTAATTTTGAAACGGACAGTGACTAGATTAAAGGTTTTTCTATTTTACCAATCTATTTCCTATCCTCTGTCACTGATAGTCAATTTCCATCTATTCTGCTTTTCAAGTGCGTACTTTTTCTATGTAGATTGCAAATACTTCTTCTTTTAGATTTCTTTATTTAGAAACAGAATGAGGATGTTGTTAAAGAGAAAGAGTGAGAAAGCGGAAGGGGATCAATAATTATTTGGATGGTTCTTTAGCTTCAATCTTTTCCCCTTGGTGGTTGTGAAGGTAATTAATAACGAGACGATACATTCACGAGGTCAGATATTTGGATTGAGAGTTGAACTCACCAGTGCCTACATCAGAATGTTAATGTTCTCTAATTCCATCCTAAGGTAGAATTATCCCATGTCTATACATGTTTCATGCAATGAATGTAAAAATTTGGATCTGGCACTGTATGAAAATAGATCCAATATCCAATTATTGAGCTTTCAAGGTGTATTTACTAATTTTATTTCTAAGTATTCTGGCAAGAAAAATGATTTGTTAATAAAAAATGTTTATGTTCTTTCCTATTTGGATTCATCACCATGAGCGTTAAACAGTATAGTTTATTGTCACTAGACTTGCACTTGTACTTGCACATGGAGGATGAAAATTTTGAAAATGGGGATAGTTGGAAATTGTATCTTGGTACATTGCATTTTTTCCTAATGCGTCTTAACTATCTTGTCAAAATGGCTAGTCTTTGTGGAATGTACATTTGATAATATTAAACCACTGAATTCTGGAAAAACCTCAATTGTAATCAGATGTTTCATAATTTTCCTTATTCTTGATTGTACCTCCTTTCAGATTTGGGTAGTTTATATTTATAAGAAGGCTTATTATGTGGAGAATTGCTTTGTTATTTGCGCATGGCTTTTTGTTAGCTCCGGTAATTCAGAGTTAATGCTAGTTATTGTTTTGTGTTTCACCACTGTGGAAACTATTTTTCTTGTGTCTTTTACAGAAGGCAAAGTATCATTCATGAATACTTCTTTAGTTTTCATGTCTGTCCTTTGTTTCATGGAAGGCTTGTTCCTTGTTACTCCATATTCTCTATTATTGACAAAGTTTACCTACATATTTTTCCATCTTAAATCTGCTGTTTTTCCTGAATTGTATAATTAAGTCTTGAAATGTGGTATTATCTAACATTCTCTGATGTCCACATTCAGATTAACCTTTTCTCTTTCTTGGTTTTTATTTTAAACTTCAGGAGCTGCCTGAAGGCAGTTGGTATTGCCCAAGCTGCACCTGTCAGACATGTGGAGATTTGGTTATTGATAAAGAAATTTTGGGTTCATCTAATGCATTCAAATGTATACAGTGCGAACAGAAATGTAATTTGCCTGCAGACCTATATTCTATTACTTGTTCTTTTGCTTGAACAAATTTATTCAATAGTCTGACAGCTTTAAACTCCTCTTTATTATGGATATCCAACTTCTGTATGGGTTTTTGGAAGTTATGTCTTGCCATACTTGAAGTCCTTATAATATTTATATTTATGGAAACTTCTTTATAACTCATAATTACTGTGCTTCTTCATCTATTTTTTAATACTGATGCAACTGATTGTCTCTTCATTTCATTTACTGTATCCATGATCGTCTAATTCTTTTGAGTCTTTATTTTTCCTTTCTTTTTAATAATAATCGCAGATCATGGCACATGCCAGCAAGGGCATGTTAGTGGAGTTCTCTCTAATTGTTGGTTTTGCAGTGGCAGCTGTAAAGAGGTACGTTAGCTGTATTTTATGAGCTAATTTATTTTAAAGTTCTGTTGGATCTGGAGGGACTCTTTTCTGACATTGAAGCTTATATTTACCTTTACATTTTTTCATGTGATATTATCACTTCATGTGCTAGTTTTTCAGTTTTTGTTGATAAAATATCTAATCATTTTTTTATATCTTTCTCTTTGTACTGCTACTTTGTGTGTTTCCTTCTTCTTCCTCAGCCTTTTTTTGTTTGCTTATGTTGAGAATATTGGAGGTTTGAGAAAGCTCTTACTCTGATACGAACTCAGTAAATTGAGGAGAAAAGATAACTTTTATTATTGAAAACGCCCACTTCGAGAAGGACAACTCTCCAAAACAAGATAAACATAAAACAAATTCTTAGATCATTCAAACAAGACTACCCTGGACTATTTATATTAAAAGTTCCAGGTATTATTTACTTAATTAAAATCTGCTTAAAAGATAGAGATTGTGCTCCTGATATTATGCTAACCAATTAGATGTAATCTTGGACCTATTCTTCAATTAACAAATTCATCAACAAAGTCGCCATAACAAACAAGTTCGTAAACTGATCCAATACTAGATTTTCCTCAGTGTCACGTGTTTTATGATGTCTTCGTGCATACACTCTCAAGGGCTGTGGAATTGTATCAGTACTTCCGCCCTCGAAATGCGACTTGTCCTCAAGGCGAAAAGATGGAAATTGGCTTGGAAGTAAATCATAATTCTCCCATGAAGCCTCCTCTAATGGTCTGCCCTTCCATTCGATCAGCAACTCCAATGTAGGCAGTCCCCCTTCACGTACCCAATGATGTGAAAGATCCTGCGCTAGATATAAAAGGAGTTCATCTTCCTTAGTCATTGGTAATGGAGGAGGAGATGAGGGTAGCTGACCATATGCCGGTCGCAAAAGAGAAACATGAAAAATCGGATGCACCCGACAATCAGAAGGTAGTTCAACTTCACAAGCCACTTTCCCAATTTTTCGAATGATTTTGTATGGCCCGAAAAACCTAGGTGAAAGCTTCTCAAATTGTCCTTTTGCCAATGACTTCTGACGATATGGTTGAAGACGTAGAAACACATAATCTCCCTCTTGAAAGCTTAAATCGCGACGGTGAGAATCTGCTTGAGCCTTCATTCGTGCTTGAGCTTTTGCTAAGTTAGCTTTGAGAATTCGCAACATCTCATCATGTTCTAGCAATTGATGTTCCAAATCAGCTACTAGAGTCTCACCTGAGATGTAAGGACAGAGAGGAGGTGGTTGCCTTCCATACACCACAGGAAAAGGTGTTGTTTTTGCTGACATGTGATACCCAGTGTTGTATGAATATTTTGCCCAAGACAAGTATTTACTCCAAGATAATGGTTGTTCATGAGCAAAACACCAGAGATAAGTTTCCAGAAACTTGTTAACCACTTCGGTTTGGCCGTCAATTTGTGGGTGGTAACTCGTACTCATTTTCAATTTTGTTCTGCACAATTTGAACAATTCCTGCCAAAAGTGACTGAGAAACACAACATCGCGATCAGAAATGATGGACTTTGGTATACTATGAAGTTTTACGATCTCTCGACAAAAGTTGTCGGCTACTATCTTTGTTGTGAAAGGATGCGAGAGAGGAATAAAGTGAGCATATTTGCTCAATCGGTCTACCACCACGAAGATTGTATCATAGCGATTGGATTTGGGTAGTCCCGTAATGAAGTCAAGCGAAATATCCTCCCATATTTGATTTGGAATGGGTAAAGGTTGGAGAAGACCTGCCGGTGCTAACGCTTGATATTTGTTTTGTTGGCATTGCAGACAATTTTGAACATGGTGTTTGACATCCTGTTTAAGACCAGGCCAGAAAAATTGAGCTGAAAGACGCTTGAGGGTTTTTAGAAAACTTCCATGCCCAGCTGAAGGAGTATCATAAACCTCGAATAAGAGTTGGTTTCGCAGATTCGCACTAGCTGGAGTTACTAATCTGCCTTTATAATAAAGTTTACCACCAGCTATAGAGTAATCTGGGTGAGAACTTGGGTCTGCCTTTAAATCTACCACTAGTCCCTTGGTATGTGGATCACAATTTAACTCTTTCTACAGAACAACTAGATCAAGTGAAAATGGCAACACCAACGTAAGTAACTCAGCATGTTGGGGATACCTAGATAGAGCATCGGCCCTACAATTTTCCTTGCCTGCTGTATAGAGAATTGTAAAATCATACGGCAAAAGGTTCATAAGAAGCTGCTGTTGTTCCGGTGTTGTGAGGCGCTGTTCCAACAAGAATTTGAGGTTATAATGATTAGTCTTTAAGAAAAAGTGCTTACCCATTAAATAATGCTTCCATTTTTGGAGTGCCAGAACAACAACAAGCAGTTCACGTTTGTAGGCTGATTTGAGACTATCGGAAAAAGACAAGCCTTTGCTAAAATAAGCGATAGGGTGTCCATGTTGGAGTATAATAGCACCCACACCTTCTGAAGAGGCATCGCACTCAACGGTGAAAGGTTGAGTAAAATCTGGTAGTTGAAGCACAAGGACTGTTGTGAGAGCCAATTTGAGCTTTGCAAAAGCTTTATCAGCAACTAATGACCATACGAAAGAATTTTTCTTTGTCAAATTTGTTAATGGTCGAGCAATCAGACCATAATCCTTTACAAATCTTCTATAGTACCCAGATAAACCTAAAAATCCTCATAATTTCTTGGCATTAGTTGGAGTAGGCCATGATTGAATTGTTGCAATTTTATCTTTGTCCACTTAGACCCCCTTGGATGTCATTATGTGCCAAGAAAATTTATCTGTTGGTGGCCAAACAGACACTTTGAGGATTTGGCAAAGAATTGATGGTCCTGCGATAGTGAAAGAGCTATCTGAAGATGCTGCACGTGTTGTTCCTCATCTTTGCTATAAATTAGGATGTTGTCAAAGAAGACAAGAATAAACTTACGAAGATGGGGTCGAAACAAGTCATTCATGGTTGCCTGGAAAGTTGAAGGTGCATTGGTTAAGCCGAAGGGCATAACCACAAATTCGTAATGTCCGGAGTGGGTGCGAAATGCAGTCTTGGCAATATCATCAGGGTGGACTCAAATTTGGTGGTAACTCGCACGCAAATCTATCTTTGAAAAGACCTTGGCGCTATGGAGTTCATCTAACAATTCATCAATGTTAGGAATGGGATACATATCTGGTATGGTAAGCTTATTAAGAGCTCTGTAATCTATGCACATACGCCATGTTGCATCTTTCTTTTTAACCAGAAGGACTGGGCTAGCAAATGGACTGCTACTGCGTTGGATGAAGCCTTTTGAAAGCAATTCAATGACTTGGTTCTCAATTTCTATTTTTTGATGATAAAGATAGCGGTATGGTTGCATGTTTGGTGGTTTGGAATTTGGTAAGAGGGGAATTATGTGTGTATGTTGACAGAATGGAGGTAAAGTTTGGGCTCTTGAAAAATGGAGGAAAATTCATGGAGGATGATGTTGACTTTTGGTGCTGTGTTTGTTTGAGAGGTATTAGTGGCAAGGAAACATTGAAGAGTGGCTGGAGATGGAGCTTTTGTGGGAACACCTTGCAACTTGTACTTCCGACCATCTAGATTGAATATGAGGAACATTTCATTCCAATTTAGCTTGAGCAATGTTGAGCGAAGCTAACCATTGAATGCCCAGGACCAGATTGAATCCTCCAAGAGGAAAATGATAGAAATCTTGGGTGCTTTTTAGTTCAGAAATCTGAACTTTTAAATTTTGGCATAGACTGTTGCACTGAATAGTTTCGCCATTGCCGATCTGCACTCCAAAAGGTGGGTCAATCTGCAGCAAAATTTGGAGGTCGCATAGCATGCTTTTTGAGACAAAGTTGTGCGTGGAACCACTGTCGATTAGAATCAATACTTCTCTTTTGCCAAGAATTCCTTGCAACTTCATAGTAGTGGCGGCTGGCTTCCCCAAGACAGCATGAAAGCTGATGGCTGCAAATTATGAGATTTGGGTTTCATCATTTTCGTCCATGACCGGTTCTGCTGAAATATCCCCTTCTTCTTCACTAGCCTCCATGATTGCTGGAGTTCCTGTTTTGCAACGGTGACTAGGTGTGTATTTTTTGTTGCAACGGAAGCAGAGTCCTTTGACAAATCGTGCTTGTCGTTCTGCCTCCCAATTGCGTTGCATGACAAGTGGGGTTGATTTGTTTGTTGTTGTGGATGTAGGGGACTTAGTGCTATGGCTTTCACCTGGACGGTAAGTAATGTTTGCATTCTTTGTTGATGCACTCCAAGTAGGCCTTTTAGTGTTACTGCGAGTTGTGCTCAATTTAGATTCAAACTCTTGTGCTAAACTCATAGCTCTGTAGACAGTGCGTGGCTTGTGGTTGCGAATGTCAGCTTTCAAATCATCTTTAAGACCATTTAGGAATACCCCTAATAGACAATGATCTGGCCAATCCACAACCTGGGCTGATCTTCGTGCAAATTCTTGCCTATACTCTTGGATTGTGCCAGTTTGCTTGATGTTGCAGAGGTATTCATCAGGGTTTTGAAATTCAGCGGGGTTGTAGTTCTCTTGGAAGGCAAGAACGAGTTCATCCCAATAGATCATGGTTTGATCGTTGTTGAGCCAGGAGAACAAATCCAGAGCATCGCCCTCCAAATACATCGTGGCTATGTCGACCTTGTGATCGTTCGACGTTTGATAATAACAGAAATATTTTTCCGCTTTTAAAATCCAGTCTCTCGGGTCTCCTCTGTCATATTTTGGAAACTCGATCTTGGTATAAGGACGTTGTCGTCGCCATGACGGAGATGGGTCTTCCTCTTCTTCATTGTCCTGCCAGTTGGTTCGACGTTGATAAACATGGTTGAAGATTGCGTTGATCGTGGTCCCTAGTGGAGTTCACGTACTCCTTTCCTTGTCTGTGAGCCGAGGAAGATGGGATACTGGTGGATTTTTGATTAGCTTCCAGTGTAGCTATTTTTGCTGCCAGAGTGTCAATTGTTCCTAATCTGGACGCAATGGCAG
>JANIJH010000225.1:81621972-81639838 GCA_024520975.1 Erythroxylum areolatum | reverse complement strand
GTTTCAATGTTTTAAGTTAACCCAAACGACGTCGTTTTCTTAGAGTTAAAAGCTAATGACTTTTACCGACGAAATTATCGACAATAATATCCGTCGCTAAATCATTTCTTCCGAATTTAGTGATGAAAATTTCTACCGTTGTCAAACTAATATTTCCAAACGACATTACCGACGTCTATACTATTTTTGTCAGTAATTGCTTATGGTTTTTTATCGTAGGTAAATTTCTGTCGCTGAGAAAGTATTAAAACTATGAATTTTACAAAAATATAATTATGTCAATCCCCTGAATATGAGGATATTCATTTAATATATCGAAAATCATAAAGTAAAAAGTATAAATAATTAGCTAAGACTTAAATAAATATCAAATCTGCAGAAATAATCAACCAATCAAGCTGGAAAGTCGTACAAAATGTACTACGGGTCTCCTCCCAGAACAGTAATATCTACCTTGGCATTCTTTAAATCAATCGTCTAATTTAAAGTTAAACTAGTAAGATTAAAGTTTAAAAGTTTAAATCGACAAGAGTAATTAAAGATTAAATAAAAGTGAAGAGTTTGAAATCTGATTAAAAGAAACTATTTTGAATTTTTTAAGAATTTAAAATTTAATTAAAAAATGATACTATTAAAAAAATTATTTAAATTTATAAAAATTAATTAAATATAAAATTGACCGATTAATTAATAAATAAATTAATTTTAAATATTAAATATTTTAAATGAAATTGAATTAGAAAGATAAACCAAATCGAAAAGTTGATCAGTTCAAAATTTTATGGTTAACTTGACCAAACTGATTTAATTTTTCATTGATTACTTTAAAATATTCCAAAAGTCGATTGTGGTGTAGATAATCATTTATCTCAAGGTTTAAGAACCAAATGTGTTAAGAGATTTTTTTAGTAAATTCAGAGATCAAAGAAAACATTTTTTCTTATCATTGTTCATGAATTCCTTCAAGATTTGTAAAAATTCCATGTAATTTGATTTTTAAGTGCATGTAAGATTTTAGGTAGTGTTATTGGAATATATCTAAGAATTGCAGGATGGAGTAAATCCACGTAATAAATTAACCAATTACGAGCTTAGTTAAAACTATGTACGTGAGGGGTGCATTGCATTGAATGATCATCAGGGTCCACAAGTTAGACAGGTGTTTCTTCAATATAACAACAATAAAAGACCAAGACATTCGTACAATAAGACTAGCTTCACATGGATTGATCACTTTCTCTTTGAAATGTAGGATGACTATAACCACGAAATGTTGCGTTGAAACTTCTATCAATCCATGAATCTTCTCCAAACCGGGTGCTGGTTCCATACTCTTTGAGCTATGAGATCAATAGGCACATTCTTGGTCTCGGGCAACAAGAAGACTACGAACACACTCATTACAAGTATCCATGCCGCAAAGAAAAAGAAAATATAAGCACGCATATGACACATCATAGATAAAAATGCCTGAGCTATGATGAAAGTGAAGAGCATGTTGGTACTAACTGCGAAGGCAAAACCAGCTGCTCTTGTCTCTACTGGAAATGTTTCACTTGGTATCAACCAACCTAGAGGACCCCAAGACCATGCAAACGACATAACAAACAAGCACACTAGCACCACAATCAATGCTGCAATTGGTTTTGTGAGTGATCCTGTTGCTGTCAACTCAAATCGTAGAAGAAATCCAATTGTAATCTGCATAACAACAAAGATGGACGAGAATATACGTAAGAAACATTCTTGTTAGTAAGAGCAAGTTCAAGAAAAGAAAATTCATACTCTTAAGTTCAAGCGAAGAAAATCCATACCATACAAATGAACATTTGTATGCAAGCCTGAAGAAGCAACTTCCTCCTCCCGACCCTATCCACCGCGTAGATTGAAACCAATGTGCTCAAAACATTCACAGTTCCAGTGATCACAGAAGACAAAAGTGAAGCATCATTCTTGAATCCAACAGTTTCGAACAAGACGGGGGCATAAAACATAATAGCGTTGATTCCCGTGAACTGTTGAAACACTTGAAGCAATATGCCTATAACTAGAGGGGGAACACTAGCACGCTTCATGAGGCTTCTAAATGGATTCTTCACTTGTTGGGCGACTACGCAAGCATTCTTAATCTGTTTAAATTCATCATCAACATTGCTCACACCTCTGATCTTCTTAAGTGCTGCATATCCTTCCTCCTCCTTTCCATTCTCAATAAGGCTGGTTGGTGTTTCAGTAATGAATATGGAGCCTATGAATAGAACTGCAGCCGGCACACTTGCGAGTCCTAAAGATACTCTCCACCCGTTTGGATACATCTTCGATGTGCCGTAGTTTACAAGATTTGCAATCAATATTCCTATGGTAACAAAGAGTTGGAACAGAATGTTCACTGCCCCACGACGGTGAACCGGTGCAATCTCTGATAAGAACAATGGAACTGCCTGCAAAACGTTTCGAGATGTAATTATATACATATCACCCCACTTGTTAAAAACATTACAAGTCTGATGTAAAGAATAGAGTATAGACCTCATTTCCAAAACCAACTCCCACACCAAGGAAAATCCTGCCAACTATTAACATTGCAATGTTTTGAGCGCCACCACTGAGGCCAGCTCCTGCCAAAAAAAATACTGACGCAACAAGAATTGTGGGCTTCCTGCCAAAATTTTCACACATTTTGGACGCAACGAAACTAAAAATAAGAGCTGCTAGGTAGAGCGAAGATGTAAAAAGCTGAAGTTTTTGATCATCATATTTGCAGTAATTATCTTCTGTAGCGTGGAGTTTTCTCTCGTGGACCTTTGGAAAGAACTTGATCAAAAAATCATCCATTCCAGTCACTCCACCTAAAACCAATAAAGGTGTATAAGTTCGGTTCCAAACTTGTACTCAACATAATAATAGATGAAGGCATTCTTTACTATGCTCGATAGACACAAGAAGAGTACCTGAAATCCCGATGTCATAACCAAACATTAGACCACCAAAAGCTGCAAGAATCCAACATATGACTGCATAAGCTGTGAGCTTTGATGGGAAAACATTCTTCTCAGTAACCATCGTCTCTCCGATAGCAAGATACTTGTTTTGCCAACTAGAGGGTAATATATTGCTTTGATTCACAGAAATGAAATGCACAAAAAGCTATGTTCTTGTTTTGCATATGAGTAAAGAAACCAAATCTTCCAGATGTATAATGACGTTCTTTTTTCTCATTTTTATAGATGCAATGTTGACACTAGACAGGCTTGAATCCCTAGATGTTTGAGATTAAGATAAATTTGCCAGATAAGTTAATGACAGTTCAATGAAGTTAATTATCCTTTGATTGCAACGACTAAATGTTCAAATTCTATAATTAGTTACTTTCCTAATAATTATAGTAAAACAGATAAAAGTTCCTGTTAAAGTCAACTGTAATGTGTTTTCTTACATTAAACAAATTCAACGAATTGGATAATATCCATTAATGCATGAATGAAAACAGGAAGCAAGTTGGATTTTGTTAATTTTTAGTTTTTCTATCCCTACCAAACACAATTGTTACTTTAGCTTTTTTTTTGTTATTAATATTTCCAAATTTCGTTTATTGATTTTCTTGTTTTGGTCTATAATATATCCTCACCTTTTCTTTTCTCTATAATATTATTATTTAAAAAACATTTTTCATATAATACTTTAATTACTAATATTTCTAGTAAACCTTAATAAACATAAGGATATTAAATAAAGGAGGAGCTTTTGGCTGGTCTTCGTAAAAATGACTGATGTTTTAAGCATGGCTTACCTACGCCTCATTGTAGGCTTCTATTTTAACAAATTACTAGATATTATCAACTTTGGAACGAAAACTCTGATAGAAGAATACGAGGGCACAGATAAAGTTGTTCTTTTTTATGGGACTTAAATAGGATTTGGGTCCTTTTCATTTCTACTGACCTCATGTTTGAAGTTGGTGCAGTGGGCAAACGTTGCAGTTATGCATGCCAGAACCATCTGTGGCTGGTGTGCGGCAAGCATTTGCGTTCGCAAGCCACGTTCCTGTACTCTAGGATCTAATACTCTGTTGAGCTCCGAGTTTCCTTGATCATAGGGATTCTTTTTCTTAAGAAAATTGATTTTCTTTCGATTCTTGTCATGAATCACTTGGAGGTGATTGTTCTGCTTTCTGGAGAAAGACCTACCTGGAAAGTTGAAAGATAGAAGTGCAGCCTGAAAGTAGCACGGGAAACTATATGTGCAGAACGGCCACCAAATTTGGATACAAGTCTTTTGTGATTCTTCATTCTTTTTGTTTGGTTGATTGTTAGAAGTTTTAGGTGTATGATTTTCTTTTACAATTTGTTGTGCTACATTCTTTACAAACTTATAATGAGAAGATTAGATCATCAGCGATCTTTTTGATTTAAATTGACATGGTACCTCTTTTCCCAGGTACTGCATGCTGACTCGTAAAAATTCAGGTTGCTTAGCCACGTTCTTCATGGTTTCACGCCAACGTTTCATCTCACACGTAGTGCTGGGTTTAAACACACAAATTTTCTGGCGTCATGACATTAAGAGGCCAGAAATAACTGGACAAACACAAGCATACACGTGATAACAGGCCACGAAAATCACCATTTTCTGACATGTAATCATTGTTTAAGTTGAGTGCAAGTTCTTCCTAAAACGTGTTGGGTGAAGTTGAATGTAATTTTGGAGAAAAACCTTCAGGTGCCAACATTTTGCAAAGAGGAAGTTGGTAAAAGTTTCAAGTTTTAGCTGGATCATGAAACACGGTCATGAACTTTGTGGAACATGATGCTCAATGGCTGTACAATTTGCTATCACCTAAAATGCGCGCCGAGCAAATAACAATAACCAAAGGATTACAAGCAGCTGATGGCTCTCCCTTTACCCATAGCTGCAGACTTTTAAGCGTATCGTAACAAAGCAAATCCTATCTATCAAGTCTACTTGAGGGAAGTCGAATTGCATAAACTAGTTCTGAAGCTTACACAAGATAGTACAGAAGCAGTAGATATGATGCACCTCATTATCAGTTCAACTACATAGGACAGTCGAGGCTTGTGTCGGTTCACTCGAATGGCAATAGTCTACTCTCCCTGAGCAGTTTCTGACGTTCTCAGTTCATCACGTTCTTGTATGGAACTTGCAGTTGGCTCCTTATTTTGAGATGCCTGATTCTCCCTCATGTTCTCCTGCAAAACCTTATTAAGCTCTAGGTATTAGTTTAGAACTCATTTATAAATCTTAAAGTTTGGTGGGTACATGATTAACAGTAGTATTTCATGGTTGAAGGGCTATATAAATATTTATGTGGCCTAGGATTTAACACTATTAACTTTCTAGTGCAGGCTTCAACTTACCTGCAAAAGTTCAGTCATTTTGCCAGCTCTATAGTGTTGTTCTACAGGCCTTGACACAACTAGAGGGTGGTTTGGAAGATGAGGTTGTAGAGCTTGCAAAGGCTCAATAGAAAGGGCCCGATCTGTGTCATTGTCCTCATCCTCCATGCTGTGGTCAGAATCTTTTGGGGACAACTTATTAGCTGAGCTGCTAGTGGTTTCCATCGACTGGGATGGGACTTGAACGTTATTAATTACTTCCGTTAAGAGTTTCTCAAAAGGCATGCCGGTCTCTCTCATAGATTTAGCTTCTCCTTCATGTTGTGCCTCCGTCAAACCTGGGACAAAAGGATGAGCTTCATTCTGCAGAAGCATGGTCTGCTGATTATTTTGAGATTGAAAATGAGGAAATTGGTTTTCAACTGCCAGTCCCTGCATTATGACAGTTGAACCATTTGATGAATGAGCAGTCTGTAATATGTTTTTGCCTTCAGAGGTCAACTGATGACTAGCTTGTTCTGCAACTAAAGATGGTTCACCAGGAGCTGCTACCCCATTTGATAGATTGACAGACGGGACCACAACAGGCACAAAGGTGCCTCTTGATTCACCTAAAGGAGCGCTTTGAGGCACTTGTTTGACTTTTGAGGATGCCGTGTTAGCTGTGTGAGACATATGACCAGTTCCATTTCTATCTCTAGACCTAGAATTATGGCCTTGGACCTGACTGTAGTTTTCTCTTGGAAGTGGAATCTCATTTCTTGTGATCATTTGAGCACCAGGGGCTACATCATTGTCTGCAGAAACAGGGACATAGTGTCCAGGTTTAAAAACAACACCCTTCAAAGTGGTCTCAGAGTTGCCAACCCTGACTGTGAGCAGATAACCAGCATCAAATGCAGCCTCAATTACACCATGAACTACCTGACCCACCACGGCATCATTTGCATTGGTAAGTGGTTCTATTTGGTGTGGTTGATTTACATTGACTCCTATTACAGGTCGGACACGAGCATTATCTTCACGGTTTCTATTTTGATCTCTTGAAACATGACCATTTCCCCCTTCAGGATCTGGTCTTGGATACTTACGTGGTCGACCACGTTTGCGCTTAACAGGAAAAATGGCTGGTGCACCAATATCGTTACCTTGATTTGCTTCATTCATCATCTAGAAGAAATTCGTAGCAAAAAGATCTTATATGATACCTCCCTGCATTGGATATAGCAGTTGTCACTGAATATAGACGAAGTAATCTTACTGAAGAGCAATCAGTTAATAGTGGCACCTCAAATGATAAATTTTTAGCAAGAAGCTCAACTGATCCAACCAACAACAGTCACTGATAACTGAAGAGAAGTCATAAGAGACAATAATTTTGATGTTATAACACTTAAATATTTGATAACGGAAAAAAATTTAACTTGAATCAGTCAATAATATCTCCAAGTGACCATCAGAAACTATATCACGCAGAACATCTATTCTCTGAAAATTTTTCATGCAATATTAAATCTTAAACAACATTCCACTCAAAGTAGTCCGTATATTCTGAAGCAAAAATATGTATACATCCCAAAACCCATTTAACTCAACCCACTTTCACAAAAGGAAAATAAAGAACACAGAATATTTTTCCTGAAAAGAGATATGGTATGAATTAGATACTTCCTAACTTTAGCATTAGCCACCAAAAGTATTCAGAACACAGATGTGACTATGATATCTGTACAAGGCTGGTCATGAAAAAAATCCACAAAAACAGAACCTCCTATAAACATGCTCTATCATGTAAAGGTTTAACAAACAGCACCATAAAACCATTATAAAGCCTTTCACCTGGACCCACGGTTGCAACTCTATACAAGTTCTGAAATTATACAGGATGGCCAACTTGCTGCCTTCAAGTTAAACACACTTATTCTTACAACTGTCAAATTAATGGTCACTGATTGCAATTGCCAGTGAAGATGAGATCCGAACCAGGGTATATAATATGTGATCACACAAGGTCAATCATTTATCCAATTTTCATTGCTTAATCAAAGGTCTAAGGAAGAGTGTACTAAAGCTGCCCACAGCCTTTGAGCATGATACAGCATGTCCACACCAAGATTTGACGCAATCAGCTTATGATTGGCACTCTGGTTGCATTAGCAACACAATAACTATGAAGAGTGGATAACACCCAGTAAAAATCAAAAGGCATGTTGATATCAAATAGATAGATACATAATAATTAAATATGTAGGAGTCAAAAACCATCAGTTTAATTCGACACTTTCCTTCTTTGTTTCCATTAGTCAAGACTACATGCTAAATCTTCACAAAATATGTGGCAACATTTGTGTGTACATATGTACATAGGTATTCCAGAGAGGATAAACTAGAACTAAAACCCCTCATCAAAACTAGTTTCTTGGATGGCATATTGGCATTAATGCATTAAAAATAACTCTAAACCAAGTATGAAATCAACAGGAATTCGGCAGAATGTTAAACAAACAAAAGAACAACATAAACAATCAGTTATACAACCTCAAATCTATTCAAAATCATATAGATGGAGAACGTGTTTGTGAAAAAGTATACAACTTAGTAATTAGCATTTAATATGTGTTGGCTATATTATGATTCTCATATCAGATGTCACTTAGCATTTCCAACTATTTTTGTACATAGAGATTCACATAACACTTTGAAATACCAAAAACTTAACCAGGGTTTCGTGGCTAGCAACAAAAACAACTTGATTAGGTTCAACTAGAGCAACCCATTTACTTGGTCAGGAGACTCGTTGAACATTGTAATCATAAATATCCAAGTGTCCAAATTGTTTATTCCAAATTTTTCCAGAGTGATTTTAGAAGCATTATGTCGGCTTTAATTCAGTTAAAATACATAGATTTGCTACAGTTGGACGTTTGATTAATTGGTTTAAAGAATAACATAAATATTCATGGCCACCTTTTTATGTAATGATAAAACTATATTATTCTGGTTAGCTTCATAGAGGTCCTCTTTCATTATCAATCTAAATGAAAGCAACTGAAGCAACTAAAACTAAAAATCATCCACCTGAGCCAATAAAAAATTTCCTTCTTTTTTTTTAGCATGAGAATCACCTATATGTTTGGCAAGCAATTTGAATTGCTGTACGCCGGAATAGAGCAGCAATTGCGAGAAAGTAGTATTGCGTACTCATATTTCAAATATCAGAACTTTAATAAATTAAAAAATGGATCAGGAGATAGGGTAACATCATAGCAGCATAATTAGGCAACAACTGAACTTCCGTTAAAATACGGAGCCTTACATGGAGGGCCAACAAAGGCTAATAACTTCAATAAGCAATCAGAGAAGCGAGCAGAAATAATCATTAACGAGCGGAAAGACATTACCTCTAACCAAATATACAGTTAATTATACACAATCACAACTAGTAAGAGATTATTAAAAAAAAAAAAAACACCTTGTATGATTTACGCAGCCGTGACAATTCAAGAGTACCTAAAACAACTGCTACTGAACTAACAACAAAATTTGCAGAAGATGGAAAAGAATTGAGAGATACAAAGACTTAAACTTTCACAAAAGAAAACACACAAAACTCCCAGCCCATGTTTGGTTTAAAGTGCAAACTTCAAAATCTCACGTCTGTAACCATCCAGAACTACAAAAGTAATCTTAATTTACTTCTTACAAAGGGCAAAAAACAATAACAATCAAGAAAACAGGGAAAAATATAGTAACCCAAAATCTTATCTCCTTAAGACTAGCCTAGAACTGGGATTTGATTCGAGCAACCCAATAAGTCAAACCCAAAAAAAAAAGTCCGGAGCAGGAAAAGGGATAATAACAGAAAGCAAAATAGCACACATGCAAAGCAAGGAAAAAAGATGGAGGCATACCAATAACGAAATAGCGCTCCCAGTGGAACAGTGCTTTTCTGGTAGAGAAAGCAAAAGCTCACAAACCCAAAACAAAATCAAAACTAGGGAACTAGAAAAGAAAATTGGAGCTTTTCTGAGAAAAGATTAAAAATTTTCACCCGCCTGAAAGTTTAGAACATCACCAGAAGCTTTTGTATAAAATATATAATTCCAATCTCTGTTTTACATCTGCTTTCCACTTTAGTGTATTGTGTCTTGTGACTCTTGTCTCAGAGACGCAGTGGACGAGGTCGTCCGTCGTCCTGTGTGGGCCCGCGCAGAGAAAATAATTACGATACCATACTGTACTTTTGTTGATATTCATTTAAGTCATATTAAAAGTTTCAAATTTGGTAAGCATATTCCTACAATTTTTATTCGGGAATTTATTTTATGACAAGAAACCTAATATTTGTTAGAAATTTGAATATTTGATAATAAGTTAAAGATAATGAAATGATATTAATAATATTATCTAGCTCATGAATGTTATTTATGAGATGATAATAATTAGGGATATGAACAAACACTTACCTTTCACATGACTAATAATTTAAACCTTTATTTAATTGGGAAAGAGAATTTATGAAAGAGTTTCATAAAGTAAACTATTTGCCAATATAAAAATAAAAGTAGTTTTAATTTAACTATATTTTATTTTGTAATAAAACTTATTTATGTTTATAAATATTATTTAAAGTATATTAAACAATATGCAAAGTACAATATATTAATTACTATATAATGTTATACCATATAAAACATAAATAAAAATACATCTAACCAAATCATTTATATAGATTATAACATAAGTAAACTAATATAAAAAATAAACATTGAAACATATAAAAAAAGTCAAATAATACTATATAAATCTCAAAATAAATATCCAAGTTGAATAAATAGCTAAATACATAATAAATGGAAAGATGAGTTTGTGAATATTGTGATAATTATGTGTAAATTTCAAATTTGAGCTTCTTAAAAAGTTATATTTTAGCTGTCAAAAAAGTTATATCTATTAAAGAAGGATTTTTTTATTTTACAGTCAAATACTCATTAAAAAAAAAGCTTTTGTGATGAAGAAAAATATTTATTAATTTCTTGAAAGCTCATCCAAACACAAACTAAGGTATTAGATATATCTCCAATTGCTTTATTTCTTATTTTTGAAATGTGTCATTTTCTTGATTTTCACATTTCTATATGTCATAATTATCATTTGTGCACAAGATCGAGTAGCCTTCGTAGTAATTCTAGGAGAAGAAATGAGGAAGGTCGACACCTTTGTTCACTACACTTGCCAAATTCATTTGTGACATTGACTTTTTTATATAAAAATAATATTAATCCGTCATATGGAACGAAGTCGGCATCTCGGGTAGGTTTGATGGCTTGAGGTCAAAACCAAAGCCACGGTGCAATACATCATCTCGTCGTATGTTGAAGCCTGAAGGTCAAAGTACGCATTACTCAACAGTAAAGAAGATAATGTCAAGGTCAGGCAACGCCTTCTTAATACGTTTTCAAGACTATTTATATCACCTTAAGGATTAGAAGTGGCGAAAGAGTTGTCAATTTGTCAATGGTTGCATGTGCAGCTACACAAAATTGCATAGAGCTCGAGGAGATCCGGCATGGACGGTTTAAAGCATTAAATACAATCGGTAAAATTAGCACATAAACTCGAAACTCGTGTTTAAGTATAGCATGTCCTTCAATCCTTTAACTTAGGGAAACAATGGGCTTGAAACACCAAACCTGCAGAACCTCTTCTTCATCAGCTAATCTCCTATCTGCTAGATTCTCGACCATTCTCACTACATTAGCTTTTCTCTTTACCTCCATTTTCATGATCATTTCCTCACTTGGGCGTCAACATCAGCCACTCTCTTTTGCTGGGCAAACTTCATATATTGGTGACCTTAGAGACGTCAGATTTCCATGGAACAAGCTTTGTTTTGGACCGACATCTGAGAGGCTCAAGCTTGCAGCTTTCTCCAAGACATGGCCTGTAGGTGCAGCACCCGGAGGCATGGAACGTCATGCTTCAACTCTATATCATGCTCTCGCTGTTAGAGGCCATGAAATCCATGTATTCACTGTGCCCTCGGATCGGAAGCAACACAGTGATATTCATGATGGTAATCTTCATGTTTATTTTGCTGCCAATGATCATGGTTCTGTCAATTGCTCACTTGCTTTCGAGATATTCAACAAAATAGACAGGAATGGAGCATTTGATTACGTCCATACCGAGAGTGTTTCATTACCACATTGGAGAGAGAAAATGGTGCCTAATTTGGCGGTTACATGGCATGGTATTTGGTATGAAATTATGCACTCCAAGTTATTTGAAGAGCTCTTTTCCAATCCAAATGGGGTTTTGCCAGGTCCCATGACAGAACTTCAAGAATCAATGCCGAAAGTCATTGAAGAGATTAGGTTCTTCTCTAGCTACAAACAACATATTTGTATAAGCAACAGTGCCTCCGAGGTACTAGTTAACATATACCAACTTCCTCAGAGGAATGTCCATGTCATATTAAATGGTGTGGACAATACGAAATTCGTGCAAGATCCCGAAGCTGGTGCAAGATTTAGAAGAAGATACGGTATTTCAGTCGAGAGAAGTAACGTCGTGATGGGAGTTGCAGGGAGATTAGTAAGAGATAAAGGTCATCCGCTTCTTTATGAATCTTTCTCGCTGATCACAAAGCGCTATCCAGGTGTGTGCTTGCTTGTTGCAGGGTCTGGTCCCTGGGGAAGAAGATATGCTGAATTGGGACCTAACGTGAAGGTGTTAGGTGCATTGGAGCCATCGGAATTATCTGAATTCTACAACGCGATTGATGTTTTTGTCAACCCAACTCTGAGACCTCAAGGCCTTGATCTTACACTTATCGAAGCTATGCATTGTGGTAAGCCAGTTCTGACCCCAAATTATCCAAGCATAGTTGGGACCGTGGTGATAAGTGACGAATATGGCTATACATTTTCGCCTAACGTGAAGTCCTTAGTTGAGGCCTTGGAAACGGTGATAAGAAATGGGCCTCACGTGTTAAAAAAGAAAGGCACGGCGTGCAGAGAGTATGCGATTTCTACGTTTACAGCAGCTAAAATGGCATTGGCATACGAGAGATTCTTCCTTTGTATGAAGAATAATAGATACTGCCAGTATCCTCTTCCCACAGACTGTTAACACTTCCAATTCCTTGAAAGTGCCACCAGTCATATTGGTGATGTAATGGTGAAGGTGAATACTGAATACACATAGCAATTTGACGTAGTCCAACATAATATAGTTGATGATATTTTTTGTATCAAATCGTTAAGGAGGTTGATATAGGATAAACCCCATGAAATTACGCGAACAAAGGTTAGTGGCATCAAATGATCTTTTTAGTTGTATGTCATGTACCGATACTTCCTCCTTAGCGGAACCAACTGGCGATGGTTTTCACTATTATCTGGCCAAATTCAATTTAGGGGTGAAATTATATGTCGTGCTTCTACAACTAAGAAAAGAAGCGGATCCTTTATGAATACAGGGAAAGTATTGTTCCCTTCAGTTCTTCATCAACCTAAATAAAGTCATTCGACAAACGAAATTGGAGTTAAGAGTTATAAATCGTTAATCAATTAAGTTAATCAACTTTCGCGCACGCATTTTAATATATGAATATTAATAACTTCGTAGTTAAATGACCTTTTTTACATATTGATCAAAATATCATAAAACTTTGACCATGCTTTTTCCAATAGGCATATATATATATATATATATATATATATATATATATATATATTGTGTGTGTGTGTAATTGAATTCGGTAATTTATTCTTCCATTTTATTATTATCTAATCCAAATATTTTTGTATTATTTTGACAAAAATAGATTGCACAAAGTATTAATTACAAGAAAAAGGAAAAAAACATTTAATATTTTAATCAAGAAATAATATAATCACGCGCTATTATCCTATTCTGTTTACAAAAACAATATTGCAAGAGGTTCTATAAAAACAACAATACTTTATGGTAAAAATGAATAATTCTATGTGTCAAAGAAGCTCACTCCACAATTGATTAACAAAGTAACACTTGATCATATTCTGGATGGAAGAGAGTAATTGTTTCATCGTTCATCTTTCCATTACATAGGTTCGAGAACACGCAAAGTAACATTAATGAGATCAAGTTCTTCAGCTTCTTTTTCTTTTTGGTACTTTAATTATCATTAAGGGGTGATTTGATTTCAATTATATATTTTATCTTGTGATTTTATCTTTGTTTGTTGATTTTAGATTCTATTTTTTAAATAAAATTAAAATTTGTTTAATTGTTAATATCAATTTATGTCCATTTTATTATTCATGAGACTTAAATATTAAATTAAATTAATTAGTTAAGTAGCTCATTTTTATGTTAGTATCTTATAGAAACTTCATCGATAATTATTATTATTACTTTTATTCAAAATAAATAATAATATAATAAAAATTAAAAATAATACTTATTTATTAACATATATTTTATTGTTAAAACTGACTTTTTATCTATAGTTAAATATTCCATAATTTAAACTTTTATTTCATAAAAAATTTGAAATTTATTATTAAGATATATTAAATTTTAAATATAATTATTATAATTATTTAATTTGAATATTTTTTATAAAATTTTATTTTAAATTTTGAATTAATTACTAAAAATAATTGAATATTAAAACATATTAGAATTTAATAACTTCTTAATTACTATATATTCTGTTAAATTGCAAATTTTTTAACAGAAAATTAGCATTGATTGAAAATTTATTTTGCAATAAGAAAATAATGAAACAGTTACCACTAAAAATTGTATGTCACTACAAATAACAGGTTCATCGCTTTATTTTCTTTTTATGATTGACAAAATATTCTTAAGAACTCTACGACCAATTTGATTAAATTTTATTTTTAACTTTAGTTTTCTTTTTCAAAATTAATGAAAAAGTGTGTTTGTTAACGCTCTATTTTTAATTCTATTTTTTAGCAGTTTTTGTTTTTATAATTTATAAAAATTATTGAAAATAGCTTTAGTTTTTAATTTCATTTCGATCATAACTTGATTTTAAAATATATTATTTAAATATTTAAATATTGACTACTATTAATAAAAACTGACAAAAGAAAAAAGTTTTAAACTATTTTTAAATCAGAATCTTCCTTGGTTTAAGAATATATTTGATATTTGTTCTATTCCCCGTGTTATTAAACTTGACAACAAAAGAGGTTAAGTTTAACTTATAATTCTTTTATAGGTTTACGTTTAACCGAAGTTTCTTGAGTTCAATTTCGATTAATTTTATATTAAGATTGTTAAAAAATTAACTGTGACTTAATTATAAATACAGTAAAAAATAACATTTTTATAGTTTATTATTAGATCATAATAATTGAATAATTTAAAAAATAAAAATCACTAATAAATAATATTTAAAAAATAGGAATGAAATTTAAACCAATAAAAAAAGAGATATAATGTTTAAAAATTTTAATCAGTATTAGATTATCATAAAACTGATTAAATATAGAATAAAATTGAAAATTTTAGAAAATGATTGAAAAAGATTGTTCTTACTTATCGAATTACTTATCAAAAATTTTAAATTTAAATAAAATTTGTTGTTAAATAAAAATTAATTGATCTATTTTAGTTTATAAAAATTGATTAATATACAAAAATGGCTGATTAATTAATAAATTTGATGGTTTTTAATAACAAAAATTATTAAAATAAATCAAACGAAAAAAATTAAAAGTTGAACTAAAAAATTGGCCGGTTCAAGATTTTGACTATTAAAGAGGTCAAACCAGTTTAATTTTTAAAACATTACTAATAAGTAATTGATTCATACCTGATTCGAATTCGTATAAAAACTTCTCGGTATGTCAACTTCAAGCTCTCTAAATGTCTAACCTCTAATGGTATTCGTAGAAAAAAAAAACTCAATTTTTTGACAGATGAAGGTAAAAGTGCTAGCTCCCTTGCTCTCCTCTTGTGTGGAAAAAAAAGTTATAATTTATAGTTAGAATTAAATTAATTAATATTCCTTTTAAATTTTCTTTAATTATATAATTTATAATTATCGATTGAGATTGACATCTATCAATATGTTAAAGTGATTTGACTAAATTTGTCTATACATAACTATAATGTACAATTTAATTATTTCATCGTCTAATATTCTAATCGAACATAGAGTATGAATTTAGTTTCTACTTTTTAAAATATAAACATGTTCATTCTTGCTAATTAATAATTGATTTATATTTAATATTTAAAAATATCTTTTCAAATCTTATCTCATTTCGTTTAGAAAATTTTTTAAATCATTATTGATCAATAGCAGTATAACATTCACTTTAATTACTTTACAGTAACAAATTTTTCATTAAATTACTCAACTTTTTTTATATGGTTCATATATATCAAGTTCTATGACGAAGCTACCATGAATCTAATATGTTATAAGTAATACCAAAATATAATAATTTACACATGAGATACTTTGGTAATATAAATCTAAGCATCAATTATGCAACCATTGTAATAAGAAAATTTACAAACACATAATTAATATTACATTTATTATTGTCATAATGAGATCAGTTTTGTAAACTTATTCTTTAATAAATATCCATGCATTTGTTTAAATATATTCATACTTTAATTTATAAGATTAACTAGTTTTTTATAATCAAGAATCATAACACATGTTAGTTTTACCGTTCCATTAATATTCCATTTTTATAAAATTATAATTATGAATAATTTAATAATAATACTTAAATTCAATTTCATAATTATAATGTTATTATAATTTTAGTTGTACAATAATTATTTCAATAATTTTTAGTATTAAAATATCAAATTAAATTAATAAAATACATAAAAATAAAGAATATCTTTGTTTAATATATATACCAGCACTTCCTGCTACACTTGTATTTACCTTCGATCCTTTACGTTCATCGCTCTTATCGTTTCACATGCAAGACATATTTATAATAAACACTTCTTCGTGACAATGGAAAACAACCCATTTTTATTCTTCAAATATTTAAGGAAACTGTTGTACCGTACGACTTGCAAGTCATGATTGGTAAAATAATTAAATAATAATAATTTATTTTTAAAAATAAATTTGGTGAATCTGTGGATGATGAATGAAGATAGATGATCGGACCACCAAGTCTGTCTTTCATTTAATCTAAAACTTGCCTAGGTATCAAAATTAAATATTTATAGATTTGGATTAGAAAAATGGGTGATTTATAGAATAACTATATGATGTTTTGGTTGTAAATGGACTCAATTAGATTCAACACAATTTCTCTCCAAACCTCCTCAAAACACTTCAATGTTTGCATCAAACAACACTTGAATTATATATAATTCCCTTATCTAGCATTCCTTCTTTGATTTTTGTTTTATATACGTAAACTTTTAATTTATGTAATAATTATTAAATCATATATTTTGTGTAAGTTATTCAATAAGTTAACAAATCAAAAATAAACCAAGTTGAATTTAAATAATTAAATTCAAATTCTTACAATTTAGAATAAGAAAAATTCAAGCATTTATAGTCTTTAGGGAATATAAGAATTAGTGCTTAAAGATTTTTAAAGGATATCTTCGACTTTACATAATTAGAAGATTTCTAAAGGATCTCTTCCACTTTATACACTCAAAATCCATGAATTAACATCTAACGATTTTTAAACCACTTAGAAAACATTTCCTTTTTTTATTTAGAGACTATATATGCAACTAAAGTTCGTTATTGGTACAACAAGTTCGTTAACGAGTTTTCTAATAGGTCGAGCATCACCTAATAGAATCATCCTTGTGCCTTGATCATACATATCTCTTCGATTTTTGAATTTAGTATTCTTAAAGAGGCCAAGGAATTCAAGGATCTTTACTCTCTAAAGATTGTTATTAAACGGTCATCAAACCTGCTATATCATATTTGTTATCAATTGCTGCCTAAATAAAAATAATATTAAAATAAAAAATATATTATTTATGTACTCAATTTATTTATGACCACCGTACACAGATAAAGAGAGAAAATTTTTATTATTATGAAAAATGATATAAATAAAGCACTGTGAAATTTTATTTAAAAAAAATTAAAGTTATTGGAACTCTATTTTTTAAAAAATATCTAACAACAATGTAATTCTATTTTCATATATTCTCAAAAATCATATCATGAGTCTGACAATTGTCTCACATTTGAGACTAGTGTCAATTTAACTTTTGACTTAAAAATCTCTCATACCAGTACAAGACTGATGTCACTTAGTTTTTGAAATTTTAGGGATCGTTTGGTTTCACTTTTATTTTTTGTTGTTGTTTTTCATTTTTGGTTTCTGTTTTCTGTTTTTTTCCTTTAAAAAATAAAAACCTGTTTGGTTGAAATTTTTAACAAAAAACTGAAAACATAAACATGTTTGGTTTTATTATCATGTTTCTATTTTTTTGTAATTATACTATTATGTGTAATAATTATAATCTAATAC
>JANIJH010000225.1:81566770-81576833 GCA_024520975.1 Erythroxylum areolatum | reverse complement strand
AGAGCTAAATTGGATAATAAAATTTAAAGTTGCTTTATAAAGAAGTTGTTTTAGCTGACCAAATTATAGTTTTCTAAGGAATTTTATTAAACCATACAGCTGACAAAAACCCATCAAGTTCTGTTTGTTGGAATCCAAAAGTTAAATGACCAAATGAATACACTCAACTGGAGTCATCGTTTGAAGATCAGTGAAAGACCAAGAATATATGAAAAAAGGGGAAAGAAAAAA
This sequence comes from Erythroxylum areolatum, assembly GCA_024520975.1. Taxonomy (NCBI): domain Eukaryota; kingdom Viridiplantae; phylum Streptophyta; class Magnoliopsida; order Malpighiales; family Erythroxylaceae; genus Erythroxylum; species Erythroxylum areolatum. Next base: position 81,576,602 of record JANIJH010000225.1, on the reverse strand, counting down.
GTAGAGCAAATAATCACTAACCTTAGTTTCTGAATTTTTTTAGATATGTTAAAGCTGAAAGAATGTTAAATTGAAACTAAAGGACATCAAAACTTAGAATAATGGCAAAATGATCAACAAACGAAAAATCTGCAAATGATGTTATAACTAACTAACAAAATTAGGGTAGGATATATGCTTGGATTTGGTCCCTTCGTCGCTAGAATTCCTTGGAGAAGGTAAGACTCGTATAACATCAAGGAAGAAAATAGAAGACAAAACTGCACGGAACTGTATTTCTACCAATTCAACTTCTATGAATAATAGTGATCATTCAGCAGGAGGCTAACACATTCAAAGTAAAACGAAAATTAATCTTATGTAGCCAACTAGAACAAGGTGTTAGTGAGAGACCCAAAAGTAACACACATATGTTTATATATAATTCAAACATAAATTTGAAAACTCTGATCGTTTCCCAAAAACATAAACAACTGAATAAATACCTGACGTTCGCAATTTTGCAGCAACCGTATCATAGTTATGTAGAAAGGGAAAAGTTGGATTTCGCTGACGGGCCAATCATCCGTTAGGCTTTACGGGCCTGTATTTGTAGACCTGTTTGTCCAAAAAGAAAAGCTTATCAGGGAACGCATTTGCAAGATTACATAGTATCAAGATTCCATGTATGTTGCTCCTACTCCCTCCACCAATTCGTTTTTCATTAAATGCTACTCGTTGCTTTTTTTATATGTGAAAAAAATAGTTAAACATAAATTTAAGAACCTAGTAGTAAAACGAGTTAAATGTAATATACAATAAGATAATTTAACAAGTGTCGTTCTCTTCCTCTGATTAATATAACTCTTACAATTTAATCAAAAGCAATGTCTCATTAGAGTGATAAGTAATTAGTATAATTCTTGAAATAGTTAGTTTTATTCAAATTAATTTGAGCAAATTGAAATCAACGAATCAAAATATATTTGATAGAGTTCAATTTGTATCATTTGGATATGATCAAATTCGATCTTGATAAAGAAAAAATATTTTGACAAACTCTAATAGATCTACTTAATTTGAAATTAAAATTTTGAGTAACTGATAATGTTTTTTTTTTTTGACTAAAAAGTTATAAGTTCAAATTTCAGAAATAAATTATATATAATTGATGACTATCTCGGGTCCTCCTACTTTGGCAAACAATTTCACTTAATTAATATAATTTAATTTCATTGAAACTAGTGTATACAGAAAAGATCAAGTACATTAGCATAAAGTTATAGACAGCGCTTCTTTAGAGGCAAAAAGTAATCCAAGATTTTAGCCATCTATAGAAAGCCAGATTACTTTCTCCAACATCATGCTAACCTGGGGGCCTTAATAGACTGAAAACAAACAATTGTCCAAACAATCGAGGGTCCAACTGGTGCTTTATTTATAGTTAAAACTTTGGTTGTTCCGAGCTCTTATAAGAGAGGTCAACATAGATTCGAATCTAGGACTTGACCGAAGCTAAGTCCCATTCTCAACCATCTAGCTACGTCCCTTGAGGGCCACAACATGATAATGAATCAAAGCCATATTTAGTTTGATCATATCACTATCAACATATGGATAAAGATAAATGCCAAATCAATGAAAACAACCTCAATCAAATACTATAATGAAGCTACAATTGTTATTAGGAACATACAGTAATCACAATTATGAAATATAAACTTGCAATATATCATTAAAAATTTAAAAAAGGACGCCTTCTTTCTTTTCCACAAAGGGAAAGTCTAAAGTCAATTCTAACGAACAGTGAAGTTTTATAGGATCTTTTTGTTTAAATACAGATAGTTTGCATCTTCACAAACATTTCACTGAGTCTCTGTTCGAGTCAATGCCCAAATTATTACACTTTTTCGTGCAGGTTGAAACTTACCTAACATTTCAAATAAAAATCACATAATTGAGTCTAATAAAATATCAAAACAGCTAAAGAATCAAAACATGACTGTTGAAATAATATTTGTTCCGTAAGTTATTGAAAGTTAAGAACTTTTCAACAATATTCACATACTCTCTAAATTCTTATTTGCATGAACCATTTAACCTATGGGTACTTAAAAATGTTTTAAATAGTAACCTATCACTATCTCAGATGCTACATTAATCTTAAACTAGTCATCCTGTCATGCCACATATTAAATCATATACCACCAAGCTATTTTAAAAATGCTAAAAAACTAAAAGAAGTTTTCTTTAACATAATGTCATTTTAAGAAGCACAATGCTAAGTGTTACGAAGTACTGATTATGTATAAAACATCAGTATACGTTTGGAGGGCAGTGGGCTGATAGCTATACATTGTTTTGCAGTTCACGTGGGTAAGATTAAAAAAAATAAAAATAAAGGATGCATGTCCTTTTAGGATAAATTTAATTTACTCCCTACATCAAATGATAAAAAGCTGAGTACCATATCCTAAAGCGATGGATCCTTTAAAACAACCATTTAACGGGCGTACTTTGTTATTTAAGTTTTGTTATATACGGACAATATTAACTTCTAAAGCCACTATCATCATTGATTGTAATAGCCCCAGAGCTTATTTATCTCTCCAGACAACTTGAAATTGGTATTTTGTGACTCACGTCTTGACTGTAATTTTAATACCTTCATTTACTTCTGAAAAGACATCTTGTCCGTTACATATGTGAGCATTTAATTCTTGTAAGACTATTTTAATCCAAGCAAGATGGCAAGTGCATATTCTTGTAACAATATCTCTTCTGTTCTTAAATACTCTGTCCATAGCAATCTCATCCATCCAATTTTGATTTATTTATTGCAATGGATGGATGAGATTGCTTTTGAAATAGGGCGACCAGATTTTCGGGAACAAAAGGTTTGTTCCCCATATTCACATTTTGTTACCTAGTGTTGGATTGGATATTGGTCGGAAAGTTGCTCTCTGTCTCCCCAAGTTTCTAGTTTGAAATCTTAGATTTTGATTAGTCCTTACACAGGATAGATGTTCACTTCAAGCCAATCATTGTTTGCCAAAGGATCCAAAGAGCTTAGAATGTAGGCTAAAAGCCAAATTGCGCTTACCATTTTTTATTTTGATCAATGTAGGACTTAAACTTGCTACTTGATTTAAACTTGCTACTTGATCAATGAAGGTCTAATCTTTCATAAGTTTACTCAATTTAAGGCTTTTTTAAACAGAAATTAGGACGTATTATACATGCGTCGTTACAATATATAACATAGAACCATTACTATACTTTTAAATGCAAATGGTAAAATAAAATTAAAATTCACAGAACCCTAAATCCCGAATATTCATCGATCTCCATCTTCCCTCTTTGACACATCTTCACTGTCGGCCGATCCACTCTCCAGTCTTCTTTCAAGGGGTTCTCTTGTCTGCTTTACGCATCAACTCGCCGATCCGCCTTCCAGTTTCTCTCCAGCAATCACCAAGTATGTTTGATATATTAATTACTTTAGTCTTTTGTGTATTATCTTTCAACCTAGGTATGCTACACCTTCACGATATTGTCCTAAATGGGTTTTCTCAGATGAATGCCCCTTAAGTAAGATTTCTGATGAACTTCAAACCTGCCTTCAATTTTGTAGTGATGATCTTAAAAATTACTTTATATAATGTGTGCAATAATAAATAAGGAGAATAAGTAGTCATAAACAATTTTGAAGCCTTTAAAGATAGACAAGGTAGAAAAGCTAAATGTGAAATATGACTTAGAACATAGGCATGTCAAAGCCTATAATCCACTCTGTAGATGATTATAGAGAATCAATTTGATGTACAGTTTGTGACATGAACATGTTTGCAATAAAAAGGTCTTTTTAAAGAGATGTATAAACCATAAAAGGACAAGTAAAGTGAAGTTTAGTTTGGCTTCCTTTCATATTATAATTAAGGTTAGAGATGTTTAAAGAGAAAGAGCCTTAGAATACACATCTTTAGTAATTTTTGACAAAATTAAAGATTATAATCATTCTAAGAAAGCATATCAATTTAGAAGATAGAGATCATCATCATGGGATAACTTTACAATGAGGTTTTCTATCTTTTATTTATTTTTATTATTGTAAAGATGGTTTTTGTCTGAGTTTTCTTTATATCTAGATTGTAAATAATCATATTTTATCTTGTTATAGATGGATTTTGGTTTTCTAATTAAGATTTCTATATCTGAGAAATATATGAGTTACTCTTAATGTTATTTAAATATAGTTATATGATGATTCTAGTACTAAGGTAGCATTTATAAGGATTTATAGAACTTGGTATATTCTTATATATATATATATACATGAGGTTAGTACATAATGCCACAATGTATGAAACAATTATATCATCTTTTCAACTTATGTTTGCTAATATATTCTATTAGGTGGCACTCTTGTACAATCATTATCCCTATTCCTTCACCATACACATCCACTTCTAAGATATTTATGCACTTTGTTGTTCATATATATCTCTTAAATTATATGTTGACAATGAATTAGTTAGTTGATGGAATTGTTATGAATATATTAAGCATCATATGCTATGCTATGCTTCAATTTCTCACATTGACTTTTGTGTTTCCTTTCACCATTCTGACTTTATCTCTTTCTTTTCATGGGGTTGGTCATTTCGATTTGGCAAAGTAACATTTGATGAGGTAACTCTAAGGTTTCACCATATGGGATGATTTGTTAATGTGGCTAATAATGTTAATTCAATTTGATCATGACTTACTCAACTATTTTAAACTGGTTGATGTATGTAAGAGAAGTAGGTATAACAATGTGAAAAAGATATTTTATCTTATTTCTATTTTTGAACTAAGGGTTGTACAAGATAATGCTAGTATGTTAGATTCGGTTAGTCAGATGATAGGTACAAGTGGTATTGATATTTATATTAAACATGGTGTAGATACCCCTGTTGAAATGATTAAGGATGAATGTAATGAGTTTAATCAGGATAATGTAGTTAAAGATATTGGTGAGGATGTTAATAATGTAAGGTTTAGAGGTAATGTAGGTAATTTAGACAATGTCTCAAACTTGGAGAATGAAGATGATGCAGATATGGAGAATGAAGATGAAGCAAATGTGGAGGATGAAGAGGATGAAGATGATGCAGATATGGAGAATGAAGATGAAGCAAACGTGGAGGATGAAGAGGATGAAGATGATGAAGAGGATTAGAGGAAGGAGATGAAGATAATGGTCCGAATGAAGACGATAGAGACCATAGACAATACGAAGATGATACAGGTGATGTAGATGATGAAGATGAGATAGTTTTGTATGAATATTATAATAGTGAAGAATATAGAGAACTTGTTAGTGATATAGATGATATGGTAGATGATGCTATTAGGAGGAAAAGAAAATACCCTATTTATGATGAAATGCAGCTGAGCCTTCCATTGAATTAGGGATAATTTTTCTTAATCATTTGCAATTTAAGCGTGCAGTTACTTTGTTGTCTATCAAAACAAAGAAGGTTGTCATGTTTACCAAAAATAAGCTCAAATTTGTCCAAGGTAAATGTAGGACAGAGAACTGCCCTTAGTATATATATGAAGCATTTGATAGGAAGCTGCAGTCATTTCAAGTTAAGAAATTCAGGGACACTTATGACTGTAATAGGGTATATACAAATCTTAAAATGTACACCAACATCTTATCTGACTTGTTGAAGGATAAGCTTAAAAGGGAGCCATTTTTTAAAGAATGATGATATCAAATTTTATGTTAAGGGTTGTTTTGGTGTTGAAGTGTCTAAGAGTATGGTGAGAAGAGCAAAGAAAAAAAATAGTAGACAATGTTGTGATTTGGTCTTATGCAAGTGATTACGCAAACCAACCCAGGAAACACTGTTACATTGACATTGTCTTAGCCAATTCTAACATCTCCACCTGTATTTGAAAGAATTTACATATGTTTAAAAGCTATTAAATATGGGTTTAGGCATGCGTACAAGCATTATATTGGCCAAGATGGATGTTAGCTAAAATCCATAACTAAGGGAGAACTTCTATGTGTTGTGGGAAGAGATGGAAACAATTAAACATTTCCTGTTATCTGGCTTATGTTGAAGTTGAGTCGACTGTCACTGAGAAGTGATTAATTGAAAAGTTGTAAGAAGATTTACCTCACTTGGGCTCTGAAATTGGTTGGACTATAATGACTGATCCTCAAAAGGTAAAAGTTTCACATCAATGTTTTTTTACTTTTATTTTTATACTATTTATGTGTATACTATAACTGTTATGAAATATGCAGATTTGTGTCTAGATGCCTATTAAAATGGTTATGTTTTTCCTTGTAAGGACTTGATAGAGTTATTGCAGCTTTGAGTCCAGATGTTAAGTACAGGTTTTGTGCTAGACATGTTTATGTGAATTGACATGGAAGAGGGCATAAAGGGGAAGTGATGAAGGAGCACTTTTGGAAAATTGCAAAATCCTTCACATTAAGGGAATTTCAAGAAAATCCGAATAAGCTAAGAGCTAAGAAGGAAAAAACAGTAAAAGATATTGAGAGTTATACACCAGTTCAGCAATGATGTAGGGCTTTTTAGAGGGAAGATTATATGATTTAGTTGATTGACAGTAACTTATGTGAGACATTCAATAAGACTCTTGTTGAACCAAGAAAAATGTCAATTTTAGGGTTATTTGAGCACGCTAGAAGAAAGATGATGAAAAGAATTGTGAGAAAAAGAAAAGAGACTACCAAGTGGAAAGGAAATTTAGGGCCAAAATTATGGGAAGCTATTGATAAGAGTGTCATAATTGCTCAACATTATTCAGTACATCATAATAGAGAAGGAGGGTATGAGATTGATCATGGTGAGAACAAATATGTGATGAGACTTTATAACAAAATATGCTCTTGTAGGAGATATACCCTCTTTGGCATTCCTTGTGCATATGTCATATGTGCTATTAGAGACAAGAGGGTTAATATTGGAGAGTACACTTCAAGTTAGATATGAAAGAGTGAATATATCAAAGCATATGGGAAGGCTATTCAATCAATGTCTGGCATCAAGGACTGACCTATTAGCAATGAAGAAACTATGGTAGGCCCAAAATAGCTAGAAAAAGGTCATTGATGAACCTCAAAAGAATACAAAAGTGACCAAAAAGCAAAACACTGACCACATGTCTAGGAAAGGCATGATTATGACATGTAGCCACTCCTATACAGGACACAACAAAAAAGGTTGTCCTTAGAAGGGCAGAGAGGTAATTTCTAAGTTGTTCTGTCTTTTCTGTGATTCAACTAATATTCTTTTCTATAGTAGTGGAAATCTGCTAGGTTTTTTAATTCCATTGTTATCAATAGCAGGCTCTAGAGTAGTTTCAAAATCCTCAACCAGACCAGTCAACTCATCTCCATAAGGAGTAAAACACAACTAACTCACAGTCAACCCCAAAAAATATATCCACAGTTTAAACCAACAATAACATCCCAATAAATGCCTCTGCATTTGCATTTAACAATTGAAAAGGAAAAGAGAGGTGAAAGAAGAGCTTCTACCTCTTCCACTGCTACTATGTCTGTATCTGTTGGTGTCATAACTATTTCAGGTATTACCAACACCTCAAGTACTACTCATGTACGTGGAAGTGCAAATGCAACAGCCTTAGTTGTCCTCCCAATACCTAGAGGTGCTTCAGAAACAACAAATATTTGTACATCTTCAAAGGCCACCACCAAAAAGACTACCAAAGGGAGAAGAGGGCCTGGTTATGGTGTTGTAGATGATGGAAGTAAAATGAGGATGTTTGGTGCTGGCAGATGTAGCTCAAATTCTTAAGTGAAAATTTAGGAAAAGGGCCTGTCACGTACTCTTATCTTCAACAAGAAGCGAATAGGAAGTTCAAGAAACAGATAGAAGGGGTGAGGATATACATAAACGAAACCACAAGGTTGCATATGCTAAATGTAAGTGTCAAATATTTGCATTCTTATTAAACATTAATTAAGTGATATAACTTAGTTAACAATGTTTAAATTTTATCTACAGCCTGGAAGGCAAAGTCAGAGACTAGCAATGCTTAGGTAGAAATTAGTAAAGAGCAAGCAAGCTGTTACTAGGCATGTGAATCCAAGTCAAAAAAGTCAAATTGCATCTTCAAAGGGAAAGGAAAAAATGTAAGCTTAATTGTGTTTGTTAGTGAAATGAATAACTTTGTGATATTTGTGTACTGAACAATGGTTGAAAGGTAAGATATCTATTTCTTGTTGGTATTTACATGTTATTATATCAATGAATGCAATGAGTGCCAATTTTAATGTGAATTGCTTTTCTTTTAAGATTTTTCCTTTTTATTGAAGTTCATGAATGGTAAATGATGAAACTACATTTGTTTATGTATGCCATAAAAAAAACTTTCACTTAGCTCAATTACATTTATACAACATATACATTGTTAATCTAAAGAGTTGGAATTATAGGTCTATTAAACATCTTTGTCTCCTTATAAAAAATTTGACTACTTATAAAAGAATTTAGTAGCTGTGCTAATGATTTGATCGAAGCTAAAGTAAATATGACATTTTTATAAGTAGTCAATTGTTGCCTTTTTCAACTCCTTTTGACTAGTAGCCAATAGTTCATCTCGATTGATTAAAGATCTTATTTTGTTACTATTCTTCTTTACCATATGTTGAAACATCAAACATGTTTAGGCTAGTACATAAAACATCAAATATGCTTAGGCTAGTACATCAAACTTAGCAGTTCTAAATGTTGAAACATCAAACAATTGCACTTCCAACATCAAGTAAGCTTGGTTACATTTAGACACTATTCTAGTACATAAAACCCTTTCCAGGTAAGGCTTTAAACATATAACTATTTCCTATAGCGCCTTCATTATTTAGGCTAACAAACGTAAGCAAAACTACTAAACACAAGCTTAAACAAGCTACAAATTTCCAACACTTTGCTGAATGTATTTCATTACTACTCCTCATAGCAACTAAATCATTCTTCAACTTCAAATTTTCTGCATTCATTTCAACTAACAAAACATCTACTGTATTCTCTCTTAACTTCTACTTTGATGATGATGATAATGATGATGATGATAATCATAATAATAAATAAGAAAAAAGACAAGGTAATAAATAAATCAAATAAGTCGATACGAGAAAATATTTAGGCTAAGTGAGAAAATCCTTAGGCTAAATAACTAAGAAACAAGTACCATATATCAAAAGTTTAGGCTAAATACAAGACATAAGATGAAAGAAAAAAATGTTTAAAAGACTTATGAGAAAGAGAAAGACCTCTCTATGTTAGATCCTCTACTTGTATCTTAGTACATTAAACTTTTTTTATTGAGGGTCACGTCTTTGATAAGTTTCACCAGATTCATATCATTTTTGATCACTTCTTCTTAATTCTTCTTAAGTCTTTTTTTTTCTTTTATAGTCTTTGAGTACAATCTTCTCATATCTTCTTACTGGTGCGTCAGGGTATCTCCTCTTAATATGTCTAAATCACCCAAGCTTTGTCTCTCTTAATTTTTTGTTCATATTAGTTACTTTTATTTTATCTATTATTGTTATATTTATAACTTTATCTCTTATAGTAAAGTTGCATATCAAATGCTAAAGTTTTCATAATAATATAGAAAAATCAATACACCTTTTATACCATATTTATTTTATCACAATTTGTTCCCTACTCTTACTCTTTTAAACTATCAAGTAATAATATTTGTATAGTAATATAAACTCTAAAATGACTTTTACTTTAAATACTCAAACCATATGTAGCAATAAAAAATAAAAGTTTGCTAATGATCATTT
>JANIJH010000225.1:81554142-81566670 GCA_024520975.1 Erythroxylum areolatum | reverse complement strand
TAAATCACATAAGCATGGTCTCTCTTAATTTTTGTTCATATTAGTTACTTTTATTTCGTCTCTTATTGTTATATTTATAACTTTATCTCTTCTAGTAAAGTTGCACATCAAACGTCAAAGTTTTCAGAATAATATAGAAAAATCAATACACCTTTTACACCATATTTATTTTATCACAATTTGTTCCCTCCTCTTACTCTTTTAAACTATCAGGTAATAATATTTGTATAGTAATATAAACTCTAATATGACTTTTACTTTAAATACTCAAACCCATATGTAGCAATAAAAAATAAAAGTTTGCTAACGATCATTTCATCGTATCAAATTTATAAATAGAAATTATAAAACTAAAGGTTGGTCTTTTATTAGAAAAAAACTTGATATGGATTTAGTTTCAAAGATCAAAGTAAATTGATAATTAGAAAAATACAAAAACTAATTGGCATTAATTTTTATTTAAATTTCAAAATTGTAATGACAAATATTCAAACACGACTGAAAACAATAGTTCAATAAATCAAAGCTTGGATTGATAGACCAAACTACATGGAAACAAAAGAACGTGATAAAGGGTCCGGTCAATTGAAGTGTTAGTGAATCGACCAAATAATTGAGTGTTGAAGAAATTGCAAGTCTTTCTTTTACGAACTTATCTGGCTATCAATTAAAACCAAGAAACACGACAGAATAAAAAATAATGAGAATTTAATCGATTTTGCCCCTCAAAGACATTACTTTGATAGATTAATTAATCATGTTTGTAAGATTCGGGAGTGTCAAAGAGTCCAAAAAACTAATATGTAGAGAGAAAGAGAGTTCTGATCTTAAGTTCATTTGTATCATAACTATTCCAAATTTTCGTATTGAATTAATTTAATAATAATTTTGTGTTCATTGAATTTTTAGATTCATTTGGCACCACTTATTGCGTTGTGTTCAGGTTAAAAGCTTGACTTGGAGTTGGGAATAAAGCTGCGTTTACTTAATATGATTCCCTTTGTAGTATAACACAAGTTCCACCGAGTCTTAGTAATTTACATATAACTAGGAAAATAGACAATTTGAATTAAAGATAGCAGTGGTCCGGGTAGCCCTACCAGTTTCTTGTTTTATGAACGTTTGAGTGTTAATCAACACACTTGGTAGTCCTTCTAAAGCTCACTTCCGCCTTATACTACGGGTGAAAGGAAAAATATAAAGATTACTATTAAAACAGCTCAAGCGAGATTTACTATATCTATGTAAATTATGTCCCCTGTCTTTATAAATATGATCGAATTTTTTCATTATTGTTCATTAATGATTATTGTTCACTAATACTAATAGTACTAATATACTAATATAGTATTATATATATATATAGGTTTATTGAATGGGATTATATAACTAAAATTAATAAAAATTATGAGAATGAATACAGTGAAAATGAGAATGAATATTATTATTCTAATTATGATGGTTAGTTAAGAAGAAGGAATGATTACCGTTATCATTAATAGTGGTTAGTTTGTAAAAAATATTGTAATTAATTAATTACAAAATAAATTATATTTTAATAAATGAATGAATTATATTTTAACTAATTACAATATTTTAATTAATAAATAGTTATATTTTAATTAATTATATTTTAATTAAATATAATGGAATTAATTATAAATAATAATATTTTAATTAATGAATAATTATATTTTAATTAATGAATAATTATATTTTAATTAATTATAGTTTAATTAATTATTTAATTAATTTTACCATAAATTTAATTATTAAAATTAAAGCTTTACTTGTAAAGTTATTTGGCTCATAATTATACTTTGATATTTTTTTTAATTTCACCTTTTATCTATTATCTATATATGTAAAAAATTAAAAACATAATAATTACTCTCATTTTTTTTATTTCTCTATATTACGAGAGGAGAAAGAGATAAAGAATTACTCAAAACTAAGCAATAAAACTCTCAATTATTCAATAATAAATTTATACCACGTACCCTTTTTCCATGACTCCAACCAAGCACACCCTCGGTGTATCACGATTAGCTGTTAGAAACGCGTGAACTAAAAATGAACTTTGAACGTCATGTCACCCTGCTCAAAGCCCAAGAGTTGCTCTACTTAATGCAAAAGTTTCTTCGAGGATCTGACTTGCACCTGGTCATGAGATCCTTCTGTTCCCTGCCTGCATATGAGATCCTCCCTTATATTTACATCTACGGTGTTTTAAGTAAAACAGAGGATCCCAAGTACCGACTCTCTTTTATGAAGCTATCGTCAGATTTCACAATCTATTTTTCACTTTTGATTTAAATCTAAGGACTTTCTCCTACGAAGAACAGTCAGATTTCACAGTCTATTTATCTAGTTTTTTAATATATTTACATCAAAACTAAAATTACATATTTTTTTAACCTATTGACAAGTTTCCTGTATTAGATTCTGCCACTTACGCCAACGTAGGCATCTCATTAAAAAGGGTTAATTTAATTTTTATTAAACACTACAATAATTCAAACAAAGCATTGTATAGTTAGTTAATACTGAAAATTTTAAATTATAATTAATAAATACTATTAATTTTTACATTACAACTATTCCTTTTATGATCTATTCAATATTTTTATATTATTAGATTCAAATAAGTCTAAGTTGATTAAAATTCAAATGATTCACTGTTGTTTTTGATACTTTCAATTTAAAAGTATAATAATAAGTAATAAGTACACATCTTAGTTTAAGGATAATCTCGTTTTCAATTTTTACTTCTCTTTGTCTTTGTTAAGAAAAATAACAGTAACTTAAATTGAGTGAGTTTTTGACTTTTTGTGAGTACTATATGTAAAGAAAAAGATAAATAAAAAGTGTCAATGTGTAAAGAATAATTGGTCCAACGCTTTACATGGAATTAAATATCATTAACATATTATTATTAATTACTTGTATTTAGTATTGCTTACATAATAGACAAACATAATAGTAAGTTTATTGTCTTATGCATACTAAATAAAATACTATTATTATTTTAAAAATCAGAAAAAGATTGAAACGGTGCAAAATGCACAAAGATCACTATTTTATCTCATGCGGGAGACGTAACATAGGCAGACCCTTAAGACACAATGTGATTTTTCGAAAAGTTGGCCAGGAACAAATCGTGATTTACCTCCTTCATATAACATCGAGCTAAAATGTAGGGGCGCTTAAAGTGGACGTTTCACCTTTTGAATCCGAGGAATGAAAAAGAAGGGCTCGAGACTGAACTCTGAAGACTGAAAAGGGACATTTGAGGGAGAAAAGAGATAAATAATCTTCTTTTTTGTTTTTTGTTTTTTGGGTTTAATTTTAAATGAAGCAAGCAAGACTGCAAGAGAGTTATTAGAGAGAGTGAGAGAATAGGTCTAAGAAGAGAATGGTCGCTTTCAGAGGACGTGATGATGTTGGCATATAAAGGATCTTAATCTATCCATCGGGCATCAAAGCAAAAGCATCCAGATTCCAGAGGCTGCCATTCTATTCTAATCGAGTAGTGAAACGGTAACTACGGTTAGAAGTTGGAACTTCTGGTCAAGTAGTAAAAACATGCTCAGTGCTCACACAACATAACGGTAAAGATTTGTCTTTGACAAGAGAGAGCGGTTAAAGATAGAAACTTGGGACGCTTTTTGGTTGAATGCGAAAAGGGTTTTTATAATTTTCTTTTGTTTTTTGTTTCTTGCGACCTTTGTATTGTGTGTGATGTGTACTAAGGCAGTGAATCTTTAATTTCCTTCCTGACGAAACACTGGCATCACCATCAAAGCCTCTTCCAATAGGCCCAGGATTGAATCAAAGAAGTATTCTTCTTCTTCTTCCTCCCTCTAGACCTCTCCTATACTTGCCGTTCTCTACCCCCGCTCTCTCTCTCACTGGGGAGCTCGTGAGAGTGATGCAGCTTGCAGCAGAATCCCCTAGATCAGCGGTATGTGATAAGTGATAACGTTTGTGTTTTTTTTAGTTGTTGGGTCTGAAAGCTTGCATCTCTATTTAATTTGGTGAAAAGTGCCAAGGACCTAAAAGGCCCAATTACCAAACCAACAGTGAAGAGAGAGAGGAAATGGGATAGCATGGCTAGGCAGCAACAGAGCTGCTTTCTGCTTAGGCTTGGTTTTCAGTTTTAGGTGGTGGGTGTCATGGAAGTGGAAATACTGAATGGCAGAGGCTTTTGGGAGAGGCAGCAGTATCAGGTATTATCACAACGGTGGCAAATGTTACACAAGCAACGAGAAGAGATTAGGAAGCAGCAGCAGCATAGTAGCAGTAAAGGTACAACTACCAGCCTCTACTGAATCAAAATTGTCCTCCTTTAAAAGCTGGAACACAAAAGGCATCAAGCCTTGAGTCTGGATCCGCAAAGAAAGGATAATATAGTTCTAAATTCGAGACATGTAGAGCTAGACAGTGACGGAGAACAAGATGATCGCCCCAGCCTCTTACCAAAAGAGAATCACTGTCGTCAATACTTCCCAAACATAGAACCCCAACTGAACCAGCAACACCAAAACCGTTACTTCTTTCAAGGGTTAGATATACAACAGCAACAACCCTCTCATCATCAACTTCACAGCAAAAGATCCTACCTCACACCTTCTTCTTCTTCTTCAACTTTTCCAGAGCAGAGCATCGAATATGCAAGAAAAATGGGAGACAACCACCGCCAAGCAACAACATCGTCGAGACTTGGGTTAAGGACCGGAAGGGGAGAGATCGTGGAGGTCCAAGGAGGCCACATTGTGCGCTCCACAGGCAGAAAAGACCGTCACAGCAAGGTCTGCACGGCCAAAGGCCCCAGAGACCGACGAGTCCGTCTCTCAGCCCACACCGCCATTCAGTTCTACGACGTCCAGGACCGCCTCGGCTACGACCGACCAAGCAAGGCCGTCGACTGGCTCATCAAGAAAGCCAAGACCGCCATCGACGAGCTCGCCGAGCTACCCGCATGGGACCGAACAACCGCTGCCACCAATACCTCTTCCACTAAAACAAGAGCCACTCAACAACAACATGAAGAAGAAGAAGAGCGCACAAGCAATGAGAATCAAAGAGAGTATCTTTTTTCGATGCAGAATATTGCTAGTCCTGCCACTGTTAGTAACAGGAAACAAACAGCCACTATAAAGCCCCCAAAAACGACACAATCAACAACAGTAGTAGTTTCAAGTGATGTCCCAAACAAGCAGCAGCAACAACCCATGTCGGAACACAACCCTTCCAGTTTTCTTCCACCATCGTTAGACTCCGATTCCATAGCCGATACTATCAAGTCTTTTTTCCCAATGGGTGCGTCGATGGAGACATCAACGTCTCCTATACAGTTCCAAAGTTACTCACCAGATTTGCTGTCGAGAACAAGCAGTCAAGCGCAAGATCTACGACTCTCACTCCATTCATTTCAAGAGCCAATCTTATTACCACACCATGGTCATACTCAGAGCGAACATCAAGTGTTCTTCTCAGGAACTGCGGCTCAAAGTGATCTCGGTTTCGACGGCTCTTCCGGCTTGTGGTCGGAGAATCACCAAAGACTGGTGGCTTGGAACGCTGGTGATGCTAATAATGGTGGTATTGGTGGTGGCGGTGGAGGATTCATATTCAACACACCGCCGTTGCCGCCGCCACTGTTGCAGCCAGTGCTTGGCCAAAACCAGTTATTTACTCAGAGGGGACCCCTTCAGTCCAGTAACACGCCTTCAATTCGTGCTTGGATGGATCCTGCAATCACGGTCGCTTATCATCATCATTCTCATCATGAAATGTCACAAGTTCATCATCAGCAAGACCAATCAGGGATCTCAGGCATTGGATTCGGATTATCCGGTTTCCGCATTCCAGCACGAATTCAAGGCGAAGAAGAGGAGCGCGGCGGTATTCACAACAGACCGTCATCTGCTTCCTCTGATTCTCGCCATTGATTGACCCAAAACCACGAATCTCTCCTCTTACATGTGCTCTTGCTAAAACTCCCGTCTCAACTTAGTCCTTTTTTTACTGTTTCCTATTTCATTATTCATTTTGAACATGTTTTCTTTGCTACGTTTTTCTTGCAGGACAACATTAAGCTTATGTTGGAGCTGAAAGATGAATAACAGACTAGTTTGGAGGAGATATTCACTTTTGGTACAATTCAATGGCAAATACCGCGTGAGGAGAGAGATCTGAGTTGATATTCTCAGGTTTTTTCGATCCTCGGTTTGTGTAGCTTCTGTCAAATGTATTATTTTCATGTCCAAGTAGCTTTATTTGTTTCCATTCCATGTAAGGTTGGGCTTCAGGCTCATGTTATCTTGACATGCTTTTATGTGCTAGACTTTTGAATGTTGATGTTTTATGTTCATTTCAAGAATTAGTGATAGAAGCTCAAACACTTCCTCAATGGAAAATTTCATGTTTTGCTCAATTTCAGCATACCTGATAGTTGTTATGTGGCATGTTTAAAGGGATGTTTTACAAAATGAAGCTCCCCAAAATCATAAATGTTTCGAATCTTGCGGCAGAGTAGTCTATGACAATCCGATGCGTAGTTGTTTTTAGAGCTGGTTTTAATGACCTTTTCTGAAAGATATAAACTTGGAAGATACAGCAGAGAATCGTAAGAGGGGATTCTTATCTCTTTTCCCTTGTTTAGTGAGGGTCAATTCCTTTCATGTAGAAGAAGGAAAAGACAGGAAGAAGCAGGTTTCTTTCCTTGACGGTTCATTTGTAGCTTTACTGTTTTCCTTGCCTCATCAACATCCTTTAATCTGCGAGCATTGAAAGAATAACTAATCTTTTCACATGTCTATCGTTGCTTGGATTTCTGGGAGCATATAATGATTAGTTACTTTCCATATACCGTCGAAATAGTTTGTTGAAAACAATTGGTGTGACTTCAACTATGCGCAGAATGTTTTTCTAGTTGCAAAACTTGCTTCATGAACTGTTATGTTCTTCTGGTCTCCCTAGTAATATTGCCCTGCCTAGACTTCTCTTCTCAAGTAGTAAAAAAGAAAGAACACTGAAGGCAGAATTATCTTCTTAAGTTGAATAAGCTTATATATATATGTATATAGCCATCTGTCAAAGGGAAGCTACATTAAGCTAATTATGTGGGCTAGATCTCTTAACCTTTAGAGTATCGCTTGAGAAAAGGACATTTTACCCTATATTATATCAGTCACCATCTCAATTGAAGCCAAGATTTTGGTTTTTATGGTTTTGTGCTCTTCTTATAGAAAAAGTTCCAGCTAGACAGAAGCAATGTTTTTAAGCACTCGGATATTTTTGTGTAGGGGACCGAAGACAGAAGGGCAAGTGCCACCATTTTTGGTACTATACATATGGGCATTCCATCATTGATGTTATGCTCATTTCCCCTGTTCTCCCTTCATGGCTCCTCCTGTAGATTCTACTCCACTTTAACTTTAATAGCCCCACCTGCTATGTTATCTTAGCTTATCATTTAGAGGAACTACCAAACCTTGATCTCTATATTCCTCCGCAACCTGGGTCTTCTTAATGCGAAAGCAATGTCGAAGATTTTGAATCTACTATCGTCAACATCAATACAACTTAAAATGACACTTAGCTCTATGGTATATAGGTTCTATAACAGGGTTTGGATTCTTCCGGGCTTGGCTTCAATTGAGATGGTGACTGATATACTACGTGGTAAAATATCCTTTTCTTAAGTGGTACTCTGAAGGTTAAGAGATCTAGCCCACATAATTAGCTTAATGTAGCTTCCCCTTGACAGATAGGTATCTAATGCATTGCATGATTCAGCTTAATAGCGTCTGCCTGTCTCGTCTATATATTCCATTGTTTTTGCACGAGAAGGACGTGCCAGTTTGTGGGTCCTTAAATTTAGATCTTACAGGAAAAGTTGCTGAACTTCAATGAGAGTAGGAATCGAGCATCTTTTCAGTTAGACTACCGTTTGATTAACTAAATTCATATTGTTACGTTAAAATTAGAAATCCCACGTTCACAGGCAAAAGGTGGCTTGGGGCTCCAAGGCTTTCAACTTTTGAATATTGCAACATTATGCACCTGTTTTCCAGTCGGACAAAAAACGCGAGTACAAAGCTTATCGCCCATTTAACAAGCTTGCTCCTTGAATCTCCAGGAACTTCTTGACAATTGGAATGGGAAGCTTCGTACTACCTCCATTCCCAGTGGAAGCAGGTTTGAATAGGGTAGGATTGCAATCTTCATCTCCGATCTGCTCATGGCCGAGCAGCTCTCTACCAGCCCGAACCCTAGTCTTCTTTGCTATGACCTTTCTTAATTATTAATCATCATAATTTAGAAAACAAACATTGAAACATAACAGCATTTCTTGTTATATTCCATTTACTTAAAACCCAGTTCCATTCAAAACGAACATTGAAACATGACAGCATTTCTTGTTGTATTGCATTTACTTAAAGCCAGTTCCATTCATTTCGGATGAGTGGCCGAACAGCTATGATATGGGCCAGGCTCATTGATTACCGAAGAACACCGTGCAACAATATTTCTCTCAAATCCTCGACTGTTCTGATGGCTATAAGTAGTACCAACTCCTTTTTTCTTGCAGCTTATTAAAGCCTGTAGGTTGATTGTGATTTATCAAGTATGGATTTGATTTTGACAAAACTTTCGAGTACTAAAGTTAATTCAGCTTCAAGCGCAAATAAAGTTTTTAAGAGGCCTCCACGCATCAACCTACTAAATCGATGCATAGGCGACATATACTTTAGTGAAACCATAATGAAGCTTAACCATAAATAAATAGAGTGAACAAGTTTGGCAGGGGAGGTACGAGTCAATAAATTAGACAGATGAAAGCTATGATGCCAAGTAGGTAAAGATCATTAATACCTCCAATCCATGTAGCCTGGCCTCGAGTTTCAACTAGTTTTCCAGTTTCTTTCGCTTAAATCTTCCTAGTGTGTGACCATATGGTACCGTCGAGCTCTAATCCGATACTGTATATTGCTCCACCAGTTCAGTTTCCTTTTGAGGATCATTGCCTTGGACCATCAACAACAAAGTCTCACCGCTCCTTTCATTTGACATTTCCGACTTGCTTGCCAGAAAGTAGTAAAAGCTGACAATTTTTGTCCTTTATAAGCATGCAGGTTCAAATTTAACATGTTAAGGCTGCCTTTAGCTTGATCATTCCGTCTTCCAAGTTTATTTTGAGTTCTTTTGATGCATGCCAACATTTTGCTAGTTATATTGTGTGCATTAATGAACTTACCCCAACTCTTATAAAATGAGGAGTCTTGTATAATGGGGTACGTTATATTTGTGTTTGTTTTTTAGGAGTTTTAGTCTTCATTCTTATTTATTAATATCAAACCAACAAATTTTCCTCCATCCTTTAATCAAGTTAATTTTACATTAACGAAATTTAGTAATTAACAAATCAATTATTATTATGACCTTTTTGAATTGCTTAATTATAACCGTTAAAAAAAAATTAGCTCCTTTCCTTGGCAGTTGTCACACTAGAAAACGCAATCCATTACGCCTTAGGTGAGTGCTACTTGTGATACTAAAAAACACAATCCATTTCCTTGAAGTTCGTGGGTTCGCTTCTCGACGCTAACTACGGTATGGATCGAGTCGAACTTGGGACAGGTGTTGAAATCTTTATATATATATATATATATATAAGGGCATATAATAAATATACGTAAAATTTTAAAATAAATGAGTTGAAAATAAATTTCTTTTAAAAGAAAGTAAACTAAAAAATGGCTTTAGAGAAATACCATATTCGTTTAATTAATATAATTCATAATTGCTTAATAAAAATGTGTTTTAAATTTTTTTTACATATTAAATGTATATAAAATTTTGAAATGGATGACTTTAAAATAAATTTATTTTAAAAGAAAATGAAACAAAAAATAATATTTGAGAAATTTCACGTTTATTTAATTAATATAATTCATAATTGTTTATTAAAAAATGTCTTTAAAAAATTCGTACATATTAAACATTTTGAAATGAATGACTTCAAAATAAATTTATTATAAAAGAAAGTTAACCAAAAATAGCATATGAAAAATGACACGTTCATGTAATTAACATAATTCATAAGTATTTAATAAAAATATGTTCTTAAAAATTTTTATATATTAAATATACATAAAATTTTGAAATAAATAAGTAAAAATGAATTTATTATAAAATATAGTGAATAAAAAAAACGATATATGAGAAATGTTATATTTATTTTTCATATGATTTTTTATAATTGAAGTTATAGCTATTTATTCGTGTGTTTTTCATATATTATAGGTTCTGAACTATTCTCTCGTTGGTTCTATGCTTCTATTTATGAACGCTCTGTGACTGGCTGCTTTGTGCCAGCTAATAATGCCGTCAAGTGAGCAGCCTGTGCTCTTATATTATAATCATGGACAAAAATCTGGTCCCGGCGGGGCTCGAACCCGCGACCTTCGGCTCATAAGACCAACGCTCTAACCAACTGAGCTACGGGACCTTGTTAAGTTGTGTTAAACCAGCTAAATGGAATGACAAACTCATTGTTCCCCCAGACGGCTGTTCTTGTGACTCCACTCTCGACCTGGATTTACAAATAATTTTAACATAATTATTTTCCGTTTTGTCTGAAGTTAAATTTTAAGGGCATTGACTGACATCAAATATTGATGTAAACCTCACCAGAAACTTGGGACGGTACCGCGTCAAGCTAAGCATCTTGTTATCTTCTCTCTCTGTTTTACTTTTGGTTTTCAAAATTAGGAGGTATCCACAGAGTTTGAAGTGTTGGAAACCAATATACACGCATATATCTATGTAAGGAGAAAAACAATTTGCAATAGGGGGCGGCAAAACATACATAAAGGCATTAACAAAAAACAATTTTTAGAAATCAAAAGAAAGAGCAGTCGTGGAAACCATATTCAAAACAGAGATTTTATTGTTTAGAACACACGAGCAAAGTGATAATCCAATTTAGAAAGCAAAACATGAAAAGTCTCGAAGAATAAACACAACCCAGTTCTTAAAACTTTAAAATTTTATCAACATCACTATCAATAAGAATTAAGCCTCTAAGTCAAGACAAACAATTAAACCTGACTCTTATATCATTGCTGGAAATCAACAGTGATTGAATCACGGGCGTAGTAAAAATAAAAATTTTTACGGTTTCCTATTGCATCCTAACGATTGATTAACTTGAATAATAACATGAATACAAATAGTAAAAAATGTGTACCTTATTCGCGTTCATGTTAAAATCCTTTGAAAACTTTTTCAAATTGTCAATCACGAGTTATTCACTTATACAGCCTCTGATAGCACTTGCTCCCACTGCATCTAAAAAATTTTAATTTAAAATTATTGTTTTAAATATTAATTCCATAAAAAATTAAAATTTGGCTCCATTAATTTACTTGTGACAAAAAATAATAATAAAAATTATAGATATATTAAGATATCAAATAAAAATAGAATATGAACCCGTCTATTTTTATTAAGATTACTATTATTTGGGTCCATGATTTTTTTTAAATGAAAGCCTACAAATAGAGAGATAAAAACTATATGCTTAATTAACTTTTTTATTCAGATTTTCTACCCTTTTGACTTCTTTATCACATTATTTTTTGGCTTTTTCTTCCCCTAACTTCACAAAGACTACCACATCCAAAGCGAAAAACAATAATCTATATTGAACACAATTGTGGAAAGGATTCCCCCATAGGCCCTATCTCATTCTACTGCTGATAGGTAAATTCTCACTTTTTTTCCTTGGAAGAATGTGTAGTACGTATAATTTAGAGATGAGTTTTTGTAAGTTGTAATAAAGTTGGTACAAGAGACGTTTAGGTTGTGTAGTACGTATAATGTAAGTTGTAGTCATGTTATTTATTGGAAAAGAGACGTTTAAGTTGATGTTGTCATTGGTGAAGTCAAAGGTCTTTTTTTAACTACAACGAGATGAATGGAAATTATCCTATATAACTAAACAGTAATATAATATGCAGTTTTTAAAATCCTGAACGTAGTGTTTTTATATCTGCTGAGTCTTATATGGTAAGCTTACTTAGGTTACCTTGAACTAGCCATTATATCTAGTTTAACGTGTTAAAAACTTGTGTAAGTATTCGTAGCATTGTGAAAATCTTTCTGAAACCAGGAAGGATTTTTGAAATAAAAATTCGTTACATCTATTCCTTTAGAAAGTGAAGGAAACATGGTCATTAAATTTAAAGATGTAAACAATGGACGACTTAGTGGAAATGACAAAATAAAATGACATCCCTTTTTAATGATGATAAAATTTACAAAGATAAATTATTATTGCTAAAAGATGATCGGTTTAAAGTTTCCAAGTAGTATAGTACATCCTTTTCTATATCAAGTCCAATCGTAGTATATATGAAAATTTTTCTCTTTTTTGTATATTTCATAAATTTGCATATGTGTAAAGTGTTTTTCAAATAGTTTTAATTAGTTAATTTTTTTGTGAATAGATAATTT
>JANIJH010000225.1:81494778-81508547 GCA_024520975.1 Erythroxylum areolatum | reverse complement strand
TTCACATCATCAAACCATATAGCAGATTGGTTATTCTCTTGATTAAATCATAAAACGAGAATATATAAGAAAAAAAAGGAGTAAAAGCCCCATTTACAATGAGATGAAACCATGTTCTATCCAGTTCATTTAACATCAAATTAAAACGAGGAATTTCAGAAAATATACCTGGAGGCGTAGAACAAAAAATTCCTTTGTTAATGAGACGCAATAAGACAAGATGGGAGATCGTAAGGAATTGAGAGGCGATAAGGAAGTAAAGAGGATGGTAGGGCAAAAGCTGTGGATAAAAGAGTAAAAAATAAACGTGATAAAAACTTAGATTAGAATGAAAACTCGATACCCACCCTCCTTGGTGAGTTTAATAGCTTTTCAAATTTAATGGGATAAATTTATTCTTCTAGAATTGAAAACCCCAAAGCAAACACTGTTTTTTACAATTATTCCATTTCTTCGTTTCCAAACCATCAAACTAAACGCCCCCTTAGTAATTAATTGACGCCCACTCCTTTTCAACACATGACTTTTGTTAAAAATAATCATAAAATACACATCATATTTATAATAATTAAATGCTACTTATATGATAATTTATAGTAAAATTCTTAAATTTGAA
The DNA here is from genome assembly GCA_024520975.1 of Erythroxylum areolatum. Classification (NCBI taxonomy): domain Eukaryota; kingdom Viridiplantae; phylum Streptophyta; class Magnoliopsida; order Malpighiales; family Erythroxylaceae; genus Erythroxylum; species Erythroxylum areolatum. Next base: position 81,507,931 of record JANIJH010000225.1, on the reverse strand, counting down.
TTAAATTAATTAAATATAAGTTAAATTGATAATATATTATAATTATTTTAAATTATTAATTTAACTCGAATTTAATTAATTCATATCAAATTTAATAACTTAATTGAATTATCATATTACTGATATTTGATTGGTTCATATTTGATATTGTATGTTTCGACGTTATTTTTAATTAAAATTTAATATAAAGATTTTTTAAATTAAAAACTATAAAAAAAATTCTAAAAAAATAAAAATTAGAAAAGTTTTCTAGAATTTCTTAAAATATAAAAAATATATTTTTACTCTCTTGAATATTTCAATTTCTTAGAATAAGTTGAAATTCTATTTACGTTTATTTGTCCCATTTAACTATCTTGGCAATTTCCTTAAATATGATTAATTGATTGATATACGTTTTACTAACAACGAGCCTTGAATTTTGAGGTATTCTTAGTATTTTAATAATATAAAATAAAAATATTAGGAGTTAGATGTTGTGTAATATTAAAACAAAGAAATGTTGTGTAATATTAAAACAAAGGACATGTATCTCTTGAATTTAACAAATTTTAATAAATTTAAGATTAATCATGAATTTCAAAATCAACTATTTCACTTAATTTTAGATTTTATATTAAAATTTTAATTATTAATGTTATTAAACCCTTAACAAACGTGCAATATATATTATATTTAACTAATAAAATAAAAAACTGAAAAATGTGCTTGAGGGAAAAAAAAATAAAATAAGAAGAGCTCAATAAAATTACTTGTTTCTATTTTTCGTTATAGATTTATGTATAAAATTAATATATTTTAAATAAATAAAAAGATCGTTTGAAAACAATTTTTCTAACAGCTAGAGCTAAAGTTATGTAATATTAAATCTCTCTAAATCTTAAGTGTTAGCAGAATTTTTACCGGATATTGTTATTGTTGTTTATTTTCGTCCAAGCACCAAGGGGAATCAGCATAGTTTTGGGAAAAAACAATGACCGCAAATCTCGAGTTCTCAATTCCTCTGATGATGTCTTCCGAAATGTTTTTGCCTCTCTCGAGCTCTCGATCATCCTTGAAAGTGACGATCCCTTTTTGACGTAAAGCATTATACAAATGACTGACAAAGTTTTTGCGGGTATCTTCACCTCTGAAGCTAAGAAAGACATCATACTTCCATCGAGGACTAGAAGAAGACGAAGAAACTGCAAAAGATGCATTCTTAGACTTAAAAGCCATGTATATTAAAGCAAGCCAATTAGTATAGATAGCAATATGTAGCTGTTCCTTCAAAGTTACTAACAGCTTGTTAGATATACTCCCCAGGTTTTGATATTGGGATAATTTATACAAGCCCTTTTTTTTTTCTTTTCCTATGTAGAGCAGTTTCTGCGAAATAATGGTCAAGGTATAGGTTCCGAAGAATATTGGCACTTGCCAGTGGGACCCGAATCAAAAGTTATTGTCGGAAAAAGATTCGAAAAAGCCTTGCAGCACGGTTCTGGATAAGAAAGAAAAGAAAGATTCCAATTTATTTTGTTGACTGATAAAACTTACTGATTGAGCTCGATACTGTACTGTGCACTATGTGGCGTTTTTCTACTAGAAAGTGGGTGTCAATAGACTTTCCAAACAAAAACATTTCTCATATGGCCAAGGATGATTGACTAGGTCAAACTTTTATTGCCCATTTTGATTTATCGGAAGGTATTTGTCCGAGAAATTTCGTGCGGTTGTTAGACAAGAACGATAGAGTGAAGGTGGACAAGCTTTGGATAAGCTCTTAAAACAAGGGGCGGAAGTCGGACGAGTGTATTCAGGGGGTAAATTTGTAAACATATGTTCAATAGGTTCAACCATATCTAAATAAATGAAATTCTGAATTAAAAACCTCGTACTTATGTGGCTAGACCCCTGAGACAATTTAAAGGTATTTTAGTGCTTATTATCTTCTACTCACACGGGAATGAGTTTAATTAATTAGAATTTTGCAATTCTCATACTAATTCAACAATCTGTAACAGCTAATATACAATAAAAGTTTATTGTCATACATCTATTAAGAATATATGATATTTTAGTCAATCAATCAATCTCGTGAATAATATGGCCTTTGTTTTTCCTTTCCTATGTAGGGCAGCTTCTGGGAAATATGTTCCGAAGAATATTGGCATTTGTTAGTGGGATCTGAATCAAAAGTTATTGTCGGAAACAGAGGCGAAAAGTCTTGCAGCATGGTTTAAGATTGTGTTAAGCGCCTGACACATAACTTGAGACCATGCATATTTGCTTCTGACGTGCCAAGAGCTGATGTGGCCAAATGAAATTTCTTATTGTTGAGCTTCATTAAAAAACTGATGTTTTAAATTAAGATAATTTGTTTTGATTCTATGGGATTAGGTGATGGATTAGGTAGTGGAGTGCGCCACTAATTTTTAAATTGTTATTTTTCTTGTAGGTTCTATTATTTCCTGTAAGTTCTATATAAATTAGCACCAAATAAATTAATAAAGGATATCAATCCTAATATTGTTCCCTGAATAAATTTCTTCCCTCTCTTTTCTGATTTTTTTTACAAGCAACTTAACAGATTGCATTTTGTTTTGTTCACTGAGTCACTGACACAACCGACTGATTGAGCTCGATACTGTACTGTGCACAATATGATGTTTCTTTTTGTCCTAGTTTTTCTACTAGAAAGTGGGTGTCGCTGTCAATTGGTTACATATTCTTTTTGTCCTAGTTTTTCTATTAGAAAGTGGGTGTCACTGTCAATTGGGTTTCCAAACAAATACATTTCTCAAACGGCCAAGGATGATTAACCAGATCAAACTTTTGCTGCCTATTTTTATTTATTGGAAGGTATATGCCTAAGAAATTTCGTGCCGTTGTTAGACAAAAACTATATAGAGTGAAGGTGGACAAGCTTTGTATAAGTTCTTAAAACAAGGGCCGGAAGTGGGATGAGTGTATTAAGGGGGTAAATTTGTAAATATATGTTCAATAGGTTCAACCATATCTAAATAAATGAAATTCTAAATTAAAAACCTCGTACTTATGGTGGCTAGACCCCCTGAGATATTATTTTACAGATCCTAGTTGTTACTATACGTTCATTTACTCCAAATTTAAAGAAACTAACGCAAATAAAGTACAGTTAATCTCAAATTTCATTAACATTAGGAGACTTTAAGAAATTGCAATTAAAGAAAAAGGAAAATTAAACATCCATTTATGTGTACGCAGACCAGAACATACGAATAATGTCTTTGTTTTTCTCTGCTTACATGTTAAAAGATAATCGCTTAGATTAAAAGATAATTATATAAATTAATATATAATCATATAAATTATATAAAGATTAAATTACAATTTATGCATAATCATACATAATAGTATTGACTTGGATATTGTGTTGAATTCACAATACTAATTTATATTCAAACTTCAATAATTATCTTTTATATTAAAATTGGAACATTCAAATGCTTCTTTAGCATTTATTAGCGGATAACACTAAACCAATTCAAGGGTGTTTTAGTGATTATCATCTTCCACTCACATATGAATGAGTTTAATTGATTATAATTTTGCAATTCTCATACTAATACAACAATCCGCGTAGCCAACATACAATGAGAGTTCAATGTCATATATCTATTACGAGTATATGACATTTCGATTATGAATCAATCTTGTGAATAATATGTCATTGAATAGATATTATATATATCATACCCTAGGTTATATCTCGTATTCATCTCTCTTTGATCTAATTTATTTCATTATATCATGATTGTATTCAATTATCATTATAAGATATGGTGGTCACCTTTGAATGCGCTTTATGTGAGTTTTTAAATACAATGACCTTCCCCTATTTTGAATTCTTTCAAACCAATTTTTTTTTCCTAAAATCGTCTCATAAGATAGAATCGTACATGATTTGTTGGTAACATTCTAACATAGCAAACCTTAAATTTAGTTCTTTCAATCTAAATTTAATTTTGTTTCCCATAATTATTTTATGAGATCGCGTCATATATGATCTGCTGATATCTTCTAATGTAGGAGACCTTAAATTTAATTATAAAAAATTAGACAAGAGTCTTAAGGGTATTTAGCAAGACACCTTAACCTCAAGATTCTCACGCAATAGAAGTTGAGATTATGTAAGTTACCTTAATCTCTTTTGTGGTTATATTTGCACATATGGTACAAGTCATGCGTTATGATATTAAATTATATTATCGTTATGTGAATGTCTTTCATTTGGAAAATATCGCAAAAATGTTTGTTTAAACATACTGCATGTTTAATCTGAATTCACTTATCTACTCCAAAATGTTTGTTCAAACATACTGAATTTTTAATTTAAGTTCACTTATCTACTCCAAAACCAAGTTTTTTCAAAACTCTCATATGATAACTTAAGACAAATATAGTGATAATTTAATAACTTTATACCAATTTCTTTGTAATTTATGGTGACATTTATTATTTGAGTTTCTTGTTTTCAATTATTACCTAGATAATAAATTTTATACCTGCGTTATCTCTAGTGACCACAAATTACCATAGATGATACAATGTATAATCTTCATCAAACATTCTCATTTAAATATGACATTTTAACAAATGAATATTTCAATATCTTCGTAAGCCTAGTTGACTTCACATGCCCAATATACATATCTCTGAAAATTAGCTTTGTCATTGGCTTTGTCACTATATCTCGTGTAAATATATACTTCAGGTTCACTTCTCCTTGTGTGACTATATCTTTTACGTAATTATACTTGGTATCTATATGCTTGGTTTTAAAATGACATTTAGGATCTTTTATATAAGCAATTGTTACTTGAATATCATAGTTGATAGTCCCTTGTTCAATATTGGTTTTTCCAGATGAACTAAGAATTGTCGAACTTCTTGCATTTCTGTTGGAAATGCTACAAATTCAACTTCTATTGTAGACAATGCAATATAAGATTGTTTCTTACTCTTCTCTGATATTGCTCCATTATTAAGTAAGAAAACAAAATTGGAGGTAGATTTTCTTTTATCTAAATCTCCTCCCTAGTTGGCATTCGTATATCCTTGTATGCATAAGTTATTACCTTGATAGCATAATGCAGAGTCCATTGTACCTTTTAGATACCTCAATATTCTCTTTACTGATTTTCAATATGCTTGACCCATAGTTAACTGATATCTGCTGACTATTATAACAACATAACAAATATCTTATCTTATACATATCATTATATACATGAGACTTCTAACGACATGGGAATAGAGAATTTTCTTTGTTTGTTCCCTTTCTTGTGGTGTAAATGGGAAAAACTTTTTATTGAGGCCTCGCTTTACCAATAGGATTATTTATTGGTTTTGTAATCTTATATACATAATTGCTCTAAAATCTTTTCAATATAAGTCGCTTGAGCAGGCAATAATAATCTTTTTAAATGATCTCTTAAAATCTTAACTCCAAAGATGTATGTAGCCTTACCTATGTCTTCCATCTGAAATTTAGAAGACATGCTTGACAAATTCATAGTCATTACGAGAAATCAAAATTTCATCTATATATAAAGATAAAATTGTAAAATTGTCTTTGGATCTCTTAATATATACACAATGGTCTTCATTATGCATATGAAAATCATATAACATGATTACGTTATAAAAATGTATATAACACTACCTTGAATACTACTTCATAACATAAATTGATTTTAATAATCAACACGCTTTATATTCTTGGCCTATCTTTATGAAACCTACATATGGTTTTATATGGATTTTTCTTCTAATTTTTCGTTTAAAAAAGCAGTCTTTACACCTATTTGATGTAATTTAGGATCCAAAATGGCTACTATAGACAAGATTAGATGAATGGAAGCAAACCTTATAACATGTGGAAAAAGTTTTGTCATAATTGATTCCGTTTTATTGTGTATATCCTTTCACCACGAGGTATGCTTTGTATCTTTCGATACTACCACCATCATTTTGTTTTATTTTGAGAACCCATTTATTCCCAATAGCTTTACACTTATTATGGAGATCCAGCTTTACACTTATTATGGAGATCCACTAAGTACTATACTTGATTTGAGCATAAAGAATTCTTATTTTGATTGCTTTCATCCATTTTTATTTTGTAAGACCATTAAGAGTTTCATATACATTCCTTAGGCCATCATCTTCTTGTGGGACAATCATGTGAATTTTCTCTTTTATTTCAAAACAATGTCAAGAAATAAATCCTTGATTACTACATTGAAAATGAGGTTAATTAAAAACAGAATCATGAACTTTTTGATTACTCTTACTCGAGTTAGGTACTATAGGTAAACTTTTAATAGGTTGTAATGTGAATTGATTTTAAGTTAATTATCCCATATCCAAATTGCTCCCACTAGGTTAAAATTCTCCATCTTGATTCCTCATAAGAGAATTATGCCGATCAAGTATCTCTTATAGTCTTTTCCCATTTCACCTTACATTGTACAATCATTCTCTACGAATGCTACATTTCGTTATTCAAATTCAGCTACACTTTCACTACTTTGTTCATTTATGAACAAATACCCTTTTAAGTGTTCAGATTATCTAATAAAGATACTTTTCTTCTCTCTTGGGCATAGTTTCTTATATTTATGAGAGAAATAATGAACATAAGCAGTACATCCCTAAGGTCTAAGAGTTGTCATGTCAGGTTTTCTACCTATCCATGACTCTGATAGAGTACCTGTAACTAGGGATAGCAGTGGGTTGCGCCCGACCTGAGTCCTAACAGGGCTCGAGAGACCATGCTTAAGCTCAAGTTCAACTGGGCATGAGGCAACCCAGCCCAATTCAAACAGAAATTATTATTTTAAAAAAAATTGGTAAAATGATGTCATTTTTCCATAACTAGTCGGCCCCTAATCCTAGCTCATCAACTTCAAGCTGGGTTGGCCGAGCTCGGGTCCTTTTGCCATCCCTACTTATATAACTGATTTGGTGGGCACTTGATTAAATACATAAGTGGTAATTAGCAATGCATGACCCCAATAGGTGATTGGCAAATTTTCTTCTACCATTATATACCTAATCATTTCTATTAACATTTTATTACATCTTTCTATCGTATTGTTTTCCTGTGGGGGTTCTTAGAATAGTAACTGTCTGCTATTCCTTTGTCATCACATAGTATTTTGAACTTATCAGATAAGTACTCTTATCCTTGATCAGTTTGGAATACTTTCATCTTCCTTTCTATTAATTCTCAATTAAATTCATATATTTGATGAAATAACTTAATGCTTCTAATATGTGAGAAATCAAACAAATGTCTCCCTATCGAGTATAGTAATATGTAGAAGTGATAAAATACACAAATTTACTTCTTGTGTAACACCTTACTCCCATCTGACACATGCATGTGCGTCATTTGGTCTCACGTGCACATGGTTGACAAAAATGATATGTTAACTATCTCATTTTCACTATATCACATGGCATCGTAATTAAAATCACAAATCACACATTTGCTAAAATCCAAAATTTCCTCATTTTATATCATAACCATAATGTACATTGTAGCTTGAAGTTCAACATCATCCATATATATACAACATCGTCATATGAGCATAAACAACTCAGTCTACACAATAAGCTACAAACATGAGGAATGCACAAAAGACAATAACAGACTATGTCTTCAATTCCCAGCTGACCGACCTTTGAACCATGACTGATCGTTAAAGTTGCACAAAATATGCCTCCATGGAGTCTTAAAAGCAAAGTCGTCTCACTTTCAAATATGAAATTAACAACGGTGCAATTTTGATGAGTTTTGTAAACTCAGTAGAGTAACTATCCTCGATGGTTTACTCATGTTATAAAACACAATCAATTGGAAACATATTGTCACACAACTTATTTCAACTTGTTTAGCACCAAGTTTTATCACAAATGAATTGTATTTTAGTCAAACAATTTAATAAAACTATCACTTTATTACACTTGAATAAAACACAATCATTGGTTTAATACTATGTATTCAAACATATAACATTCTTACAGCTTTACAAATCATTCAGTGAATTCAAATCATACGTGAATGCTATATGTATGAGACTCACATTCGATTTTAAATTGTTATGACTGTGTGCTTTTTCAGTTTTCCGTATCATCGAGCTCATTGATCACAGTAAGCCTTAGGCTCTAACCATATATGTTTGAGCTTTAAGCTCTGTTCAGTAGCAGTCTCAATCAGTAGTAATACCAGTCACAATTGCCTTTGTATTACATGTATTGAAATGAAATGTATGCTACAATTCATTCAATACAATCAATCACTTTCATTCACATTATCTCAGTCAATATAATCAATCACTTTTAGTTGAGAATCATTAGGCAGTCTCATTCAAATACAAGTAGCACTTCTAATGATATTCATATGCATCAAAACTCCTTGGAAAATTCATGTCTGAAATTCAGAACACGATCAGTACATATCAAATTCAATTAGTCATTTTTATTCACATACAAGTAGCACTTCCAATGATGTTTACATGCATCGAATACTACGGATAATTATTGTTCGGAATTTAGTACATAATTCAGTACACATTCATCAATTTCAAATTCAGTTCAGTAATAAACAAAGCAAGTCAAGGTGAGAACATCTTAGGTTACTCACAATTGCTCCCTTAAGCCTATTGCCTTGACGTTCTGACAATATCAGGATGTAGTCGCGTTACTTGCTCTCTTATATACATTAAAACAATTTCATATTACTGTACTGCTTATGTAACTAGGTAAACACACATATATAAAGGTATCATGTATCATCCATGGGTAAGGACAAATTCTAAGGTATATTTTTGTAACAAATTGATGTACTCTAATAGTGCCAAAATTCACACATTCATTCACTATTCACATACTCATTCACTGTTCCAGCTTTTGTTGAAAGCATCTCATTTGGGTCAACTTTGAATAGTCAATAAGATCAAGAAAATGATGTATTTTTGTAACACTTTCTTGTAGACAATTGATCCTCTCTGTCTTAAGTTTCTAATATGACACCAAAATCATTCAATTTGATATATTAAAGCTAAGAGAATAAGCTACAACTTTGGTGAAGACACCTTAGTCTAATTTAGCCCACATCAATATAGTTTATTCAATAAAAACAGGATATGATTTTTGTCCCTGGTAGTGCTATAGCCTAAGCCAAGACTCAATTTCAAGTCAATTTTGAAAGTCTTAGAGATAGAATTAAAATTTGACTTCTTCAACAAAGTTATAGTCAAGTTTAATTTAAATCAAAGAATCAACTCATTTGAAAATTTACAGATCAAGATATAATCAAAATACCGAAGTATTTTTAATGAAAATTTTCTAGTTCATAACATTTCAACACATTTTCTCACTTTCATTCAATCAATCTTTTTCAAATCACTTCAGATGGCTCTAAATTCCTATAGAGAGGAAAAGAAATGTCTTAGGAGTGTATTGGTTTAATTTTCAAATCATTTGGAGGTCGGGAGACAAAGTTATAGCAAAAAGAGTCAAAACTGTTCAGTATCAGAAAGTTTGGTGCCACTACCACCTTCTACAGTAGAGTCACGGTTTTGCACTTTAATTCTCCAAATTTTTGCAGAACACTTCTCCTTCGTCTTCCTCTCTTCCACTTACATTATCATTTGTAAATCACATATTCTGCATTTCTATATCTAGTACAATCCTTAAATAAGTTAGATTCAAATTTACACTTTAAACATCAAGAATTCGAAACTACACGTACACTTTCTCTCTCTACTATGTTTTTTTATAACTTCTGCACTTCCATTACTCACGATTTTTCATCACTTAGCAAAAACTCCAATAGTAAGAGTAGATAAAGCTTTCGGTGGATGAAGCAAACAGAAATAATTAGTGATAAAACAATATATATGGATTGGTTTCAGTGATGTATAAGCAAATAAATTTTTTGTTTGGTGTTAGTGCATGCGGTGAAGAACAAACGAGAATGAGCTGAAAAAAATTTCTTACAAAACAAGGTGACTACGTGGTTTGAGGAGATCTTGCCACATGTCACCCTACATGTGAGCCATTTCTCACAATGTAATTAGCTCATTATTTCAATATTTTTCTAGTCCAAAATATCTCAAATTTTGGAAATTCACAAAAAATTTCGAAATAATACTAATAGTCTCCAAATAAAATTTTAACACAAATAAGACACAATTCACATTTTATTCGCATTTATAAATCAATTATACCCAGAAAATGTTAACGAATATATGTACAATTATTTTAATGTGTCAAAAATAAATATTCACATATGTGTGAATATACAATGATGCATGAGCGTGCAATGTACTTCTATTTCCTTACAGTACACTCAATTCACTATTCTAGAGTCTAGCCCCGAACATGGGATGTTACATCTTGCCCTCACATTCATTAAACTATATATGTTAGAATGAATTAATTGCAAAAGGTATGAACCCCATGTTCCCTTTCCAAAAGGTTTTCTGATTATTTTACCCATTAAACAATGTCCATACGTAGGTACATCTATTTGACTTAGATTACCTAAAAGGCCCTCTTTAGCTAATCGACTTGTTCGAGTTTGACTAATATAATATAGTCTAGCATGCCACAAGATTGCATCATAATTAAAAGTACTAGAAGATGTAACTAATATATAGCTAATATTATTATTAGTAATCATAACATCAAGTACAATAAAGTGTCGAACATAAAATTATAATCGTAAAAACCAGTTGTAAAGTACAAATCCATTCCATCGTTATGGAAGTTTACATTAAAACCAAGTTTAACTAACATCAACACAGAAAAAAGATTTCATCAAATCTATGGATGATAGAACACTTCATATGGGATCAAGGGTCGATTACCACGCAGTTCTAATTTGAATATGCCAAACCCTTGTACAACCACTTTGAAATTGTCACCTATACAAAACCATTTCGTTCTATGTAAGATTTGCTAGAACTCTATAAAGGCATCGCTATCATTTTCTATTTGGATGCTTGCTCTTAAGTCCGCAATCTATAATAGATGTGATTCAGTTAAAAACATAGAATACGAAACATTCACTAAAAAAATGTATGAACTATAATGTTGTACCTTTTTTAGGCTCACTGTAATTGCGAGAAAGTGACCCTTATTGCTACAATTATAGCACTTGACATATTTTATGTTTCTCTTCTTGAAAGGACACCTAACCTTTCTATGTTAAATCCACTTGGCTTTCTTGGAGTCTTTAGTAGAGTTATAATGTCTCTTATTCTTTGTCCACTTATACCTACCATGATGCTTGCGCTTCTTGTTCACAACTCTATGTGAGCTAAAGCAAACTGCATATAACTCAGAAGACATCTTTGAGACTTTTAAATGCTCTTCTTCTAATATGAGATGCCTCACAACATCTTCAATGGTCTTGATGCTCTTGTTATGAGTCAAATGCATCTTTATATTCTCCTAACTCTAAGGCCAAGAGCAAATTATGGCTTTCACTTATTTCTCATCAAACAATTTGTGACCAACATCCCTCAACTTAGTTATCATATTTGACATTTGCCTCAGATGCTTGTGCATTGTATGATTTTAGTGCTTCTTATATATATCAAACTTTATAGTGAACGATTGTATCTTAGTTAATGAGCTTCCCCTAAATCACACAACTAATGCAGGCCACATATCCTTAGTAGTTTCATATTTTCTAAACTCATGAACGATGTAATTTTCCATGCTACTCAGCAATGTAATGTAAGCCAATGAGTTCTTCTTCCATAACTTATAGATATCACAGTCCCTTTTATATTGGGTCATATTTCTCTCCTCAGGAACATCCATGGTCATGTTTAATGGCTTAAGAGCCTCTTGTTCCTCTAGCACATATTGGATTTTCATGCTTCATATTACATATTTGTTATCGTTCAGATTCTAACCCTTATTGAGTTTAGCAACAATGTTTTTTGAAGTAGTATCTATTATTGGAACAGTAAGTTTCTACGAACAAAAGGAAACTTATATTACATACATCATTGTCATATAGCTCATATAAAGGGTGATTGCTCGGATTTTAAATGCTTATGAAATCAAAAGACCACACATGTGTTCAATCATTATTCTTACTACAATTGAGTACCAATTGTCATACTCTACATAAATTTGTTACATATAGTAGATATCACATATGTTATAATATATCAATCATGTCTATTCATAAATGAACAAACTACATCCAGCACATCATAATATATTTCATATTACATAAGTTGTTTGTTCAATACATAGATTAACTATAAGTAACATATCCTATGTGGAATTGAGTTAGTGAGTTCACATGATAAAGTTTGCAAAGCTCGATATGAAATATTTCTCATTATTTTTATTAAGAAACCTATAGGATACAAAGTTATAATTAGATCCCTTATTCGAATTTCCTTCATAAATGTTATCAATAGCTAATCACATGTCTTTATTTTAGTTGTTTTCATATTCCAAAGCATTCTCAACAATTCAACTTCAGGTTATCACCATTTTAAAAGTAAATCCATATACTTTACGTTAACTTGTACATAAGACAAACAAGCATTGGAATACATTTCTTGAATCAAATTATTAACTTTAATAACTTGTTGTGTTAAGTATTCTTAATGTATCAAGGGTATATTGAATAATTGCACTAATTAACTTAGAATCCAAAATTTTCATTCATGTATTTTAAGGCTTAATCCATCTATAAAATTGTGTTAAAATACTAACCAAGTCTCAGCCTTTAATTTGATTGAAGCCCATTAATGTTGGATTAGTTCAATTCCAGTCTATAAGTATAAAACCTTAATATTTTATGTCATATTTTCTGCTTCTCCATTTTCAACCATCCGTCACCGCTTCCTTTCATCCAATGGAACCAAAAGCTACAGATGGTTGCAACTGTAGGTGATGGTTTTCCCTCCTACCCTTAGGCTCTCCCTTTAATTAATGGGTGGAAAGACGACTTCTTTCTAAGTGATGACAAAACGACAAGGTGAATTTGTTGGACCCCGATCTTTGAGTGAAATTTAGAAATATTAAATGAAATTAAATGAGTGTGTTTGTATAAGTATTGTGTTATAGATGTCATTGTGCTTAAAGG
>JANIJH010000225.1:81468152-81479884 GCA_024520975.1 Erythroxylum areolatum | reverse complement strand
ATGGCTATTGTGGAGACAAGTCAACTATGTTGAGTACCATATAATCTAATTTCACTATCGCCAGCACAACAATTTGATAGAGTCGAGAAAAGCAATCGAATCTCGATGTCCCTCTTCAGCTACTAGCCAAAATGGCCCATATTCAACTCATTTGACTAAAGTTCAGGTTCGTGAAGATTGTCTGGTCAGTTTACTTGCATGGCAATGTTCTGAAAACGATTCTTGAACAGTTCAACCGTTACTACTGTTTTTAAGGCTTATATTGATGCAGCACAGAGTCATCACAGCAGTTGTTCTTGCGGAATCATTGCAACAAATCCTAAATAACAAGGTCATTTGCAACCCAATGTTTAAAAACTTGGCAGCAAAATCAATGAAAACTACGATAGGTTAAAAATGGTGTCAAAAGTAGGATTCAATTCAATTAAGCCCTATGCTATTCTCAAATGTTAAGGAAAGGCCTTAAGCTCGTCTTAGAATATTGAGAAATGATGCAACATAGCGCATGTGATATGGAAGTCTCCAACTAAAATTTGTGTGCGCTATGGAGTTTTTATATGAAAATATGAATAAACTTTCATAAGAACCATTTTATTAATTATTAAATTATTAAATAAACTATATAAGAATCAATTTATTAATTGTTTAATAATTAAATAAACTATTATGAGAATCAATTTATTAATTATTTCATTATATAATCATTTAATTGATTTTATTTAATTATATAAAGCATTTGAATTAATAATTAAAATTTTAAGATATTTGATTAATTATAATTTTATAGATTTAGCTAATTTTAAAAATATTTTATTGAGTATACAATTTCCTTTTGCATTTTTATGTATTCTTATCTTTACTCAGTGTAATCAAATCAAATAGTGAGATATAGCACTATGTCACCTCAGACTTGAATAATCTTTCACTTCATACTTGTTATGTAGGCTTGATGATATTATCCATACCAATTTCATATTATCCATACCAACGTCATCACTCTTCTTACCCCTTGCTCGTACTTTTAATTAATACAATATCTTTTGTGTGCCTAAAATGAAGAGGAATATTATTTCTATATATCAATTATGTAACACTATTATATTTAAATTATGATCCACTATTTTTCATATGAAGAATCTGAACAAGAAGGCAATCCTGTTGACAGGCAAAACTAAAGATAATATATATGAGAAACCAACCTCTTTTCTAAAATTGTCTTCTTTTCTCTCGTCTTCTTATGAATTAAAACCACTTCATTTAAACGGCACTCTAAATCAATTCATTTGTCCACTCTTATTCTTTAACATATTATGTTCATATTTTATTTATCTTGTTTTATGTTATGATATTCACATTGTAATATGTGTTCAAATGATAAAGGTTTAAGCTTCTTTTTTATCTACATCTACAATTGTTTCATCTCATTTTTTGTAAATCATATTTTATGATATTTAGACCTCTCGCATTTACTATATTGATGCTTTGAAACATTATATCAACTTTATTGATCATATTACAATTTATGTATGTTATTACCCCTTCATGTAGATTATTCATTATTTTCTCGTATTCAAGGTTCAAACAACATCTTCATCTTGGCTTATATCGATGATATATAATCATCGATGTAAACCAAGATGAAGATGTTGTTTGAATCGCAGGCAATGACAATGTCTTGATTGAAGCTTTGAAATCTTATCTCCAAACTAAATTCCAAATCAAAGATTTAGGGCTTTGAAATATTTTCTTGGTATTGAAGTGTCTCGCTCTACTAAAGGTATTTATCTTAGTCAAAGAAGATACACTTTGGAGATTATTGAAGATGCAAGTCTGTTGGGGTCATGTACTACTAATTTTCCCATAGAACAACATTTGAAACTCAATGACAGTGATAATCCATTGCTTGAAGATCCCTCTCTTTATAAAAGATTGGTTGGTCGTCTCATCTATTTAACCATCACTCGTCCAGACATTGTATATAGTGTCAAATTTTTATCTCAATTCATGCACCAACCAAGGAAACCTCATTAGAATGCAGCTTTGCGATTACTATAGTATCTGAAATTTACTCTTGGTCAAGGCATATTACTCTCTTCTTCCAACCCTTTACACTTGATTGCCTATTGTGATTCTAATTGGGCAAGTTGTTCAAAAACAAGGAGATCCATCACTGGTTATTGTGTTTTCCTTGGGATTTCACCAATATAATGGAAAATAAAGAAACAAATCACTTTTTCTTGCTCTTCAATTGAAGCAGAATACCGAGCAATGGCCTTGACCTCTCGTGAATTACAATGGTTATTATATTTGTTACAAGACCTTAGCATTCATCATCCCCAGTCAATAACCCTATGTTGTGATAATCAGGCTGCACTCCACATTGCAGCTAATCTAGTTTTTCATGAGTGAACAAAACACATTGAATTGGATTGTCACCTTGTTCGAGAGAAAATACAATCTAGTATTCTTCAAACCAAGTACATATCTTCAACAAACCAATTGGCTGACACATTTACTAAACCATTGGTAAAGAAGCATTCCATCTATTACTCAGCAAGTTGGGTGTTCATAACATTCACACTCCAACTTAAGGGGGTGTGATGAAATTCAATATATTTCCCAAATTTTTAGCTCCAAATTAGCTACTAAAGTCACGCATCTAAGATCATACAATCAATTTAGATTGATTATTTATTCCTTAATTATCTCTCTATAGCTGTATATAAACTTATACTTTTGCGGTGAATAATATACTAGAAAATTCTACTCTATTTGTTTAGTTTACCAATTTATCATTGATCATATTACGATTTATGTATGTTATCACCCCTTAAAGAAGAAGAACTATGCTCATGTTATTTTTTCCCACAATAAAGAACAAGTAAATATCGCTTCGAACACTCCATTATTACTCTTTACTTTGATTATGGTTGAGAATTTTAAGCATAAATTCCTTTCTATCTCTTTATGACATTTTTCATCTTAATTCTCCTCCACATACACTTGATTATAATGATCTCCATGAATACCAACATCGACATGTTGTTGAAACTAATCTTTCTGTACTCACTCACACCTCACTTTCACTCAGTGCTAGAATTACGCCTTTGCGACTATTGTATATATCATTAATCGTACACCCACTAACACTTGTTCTTACCTCTCCTTAGAATCCCTCTCCACCAAACTAAACAAAAATTCATATCTTTAGTTATTTTTTTAATTATAGCTTTATCCTTATTCAAGTCATGAACTCGAGTCTCATTCCCTCCCTCGTGTGATTGTTAGGTAATCACTGACCTAAAGTACATATCTCTATCTTGATCTTTCCACATCAAAGTCTACAAATCTCATCATGTGAATTTTATGGAATCTAGCTTTTCATTTAAATATATTCGAACTCATCTTTGTCGTCCAAATTCATAAATACTCTCTAATTGATTTTTTTCTACATCATTTTTTCCTATTATGGTTTTTCCACTCACTACGTCTTCAATATCCTCTCCCCCATGCTCATATCCATTTCACAATCCATCTCCATTTAATCGTCCTACATTCTCGTCAACTATATATCATCCAAAACTCCCCATCTCATAATTGAAACCTCATAATATGGTCAACTAGAATAATTTGTCAATATTAGTAATATTCTACACAACCAATCCTCTTTCTCTTTACTACTCTTTCTAGATCCTCTTCTTCTAAAACTAATCAATAATACTTATATTATGACCACTCATTCTAGAAACTATATATATAAACCCATTTAAAAACTTAATATTACTACTACCATCAACTCAATCCATCAACCTGAATTGTACACCATGATCCAAGACCTCAAATATGTAAAATGACATCACGTTATGCCTTACAAGTGTGCTGCTTTTGTGTGGAATGGCATATGGAAACTTATTCACCTGGTTCAATACAAAATGCTAACCGTAAATAAGTTTTTAGAATTAAACATTTACCTAATAGCTCTATTGACAGATACAAAGCACAAGAGGCATTAAAGGGTTCCATCAACACTTTGGTGTTGACTATCATGACTTGACTATTATGACATATTCAGTCTAGTTTTCAAACCTACCATAATTCACTTAATTCTCAATCTTGTTGTTAGTCGTAGGCAATCTCTTCCTCAACTTGACATCAATAGTGCCTTTCTATAAAGGTCGTCTATCTGAAGACGTTTACATGCACAAACACTAAGGTTTCTTAAACACAATAATCTCGCATATGTCTATAAGTTGTGTAAGGTTATTTATAGTCTCAAATATACCATAGGTTTGGTATCATGAGTTACAATAATTTCTTATAGCCTCTGGATTTACCAATTCTCATCTAGTCTGATCACTCTTTATCCTTAATAACAACGATAATGTAATCTTATCCTTTTATGCATGTTGATGACATAATTGTTACTGAATGTAATGCCATACAGTTCAACAGTTTCATGATCTTTTTGGTCCAAGATTTTTTATCAAAGATCTTGGTGATTTGACCTAATTTTTTAGTGTTGAAATTACTATTTACTTCTTTCTAAATAGAATTATATTACATATTTTCTCACCCATACAAATATGATTTGGGCTATCACCTCCCTACTTGCCACCAAGCCAACACTTAGAACTCTTTCTGAATTTGCAATGATAGATTCTTATAAATAGAGAACAATTATTAATAGTTTCTAATACTTGTGCCTCACTCACCCTAACATTGCATATATTGTTAATAAGTTACCTCAATTAATGCACTAACCCACTACTTACAATTTGAATGTTACTAAGTGTTTGATTCACTATCTTTTTAGTACAATTGATTGTGGTTTTGCTTTTACATTGAAAACTATATCACAAGCTTTTCATATAAAAAAGAGTCATTTTACTAAGATTTTTAATATTAATGCCTTCACTTTTTTGCATAAATATAAGGTCCCATTCTCGGATTGCATCATCAAATATGTCTATATTTTCATGACTTTTTAGATGTTGATTGGGCCATTAATAAGGATGGCTACACCTCCACAAATGCTTATATTATTTATCTAGATCACAACATGATTAACACACAATTGCAAAAATTATCATTTTGCAAAAATGACTATACCTCCAAAAATTAATACATAGTTGTGCACTCTTTGACTAAAGTTGATTATCATTCTGGCATTGCCACATCAGTTGATTTATGTTGGATTTGTTCTCTTCCATCTATACTTAAGTTTTGTATTCTTTCTATTATGATTATGCATTGTGACAATATTGGAGCAACTCATCTATGTTCCAATCATATATTTGATTCACGCGTGAAGCAAATTGTAATTGATTATCATTTCATTAAGAATCAAGCATAAAGTGCACGTGTCCTCAGACGATCAATTAGTTGATATCTTGACTAAGCGTCTTATGCACACTCGCTTTAAGTTTTTCAAGAGCAAGATTGAACTATACAAAGGTTTATCTTGAGGGAGCATATTAGAGGATAGACTTATTAACTGGCTAAAGATTTAAACTGTACCTTAATATTGTCCAAAAAACTTAAGTAAGATTGTCATTATATCTTATATTATATTACATCTTAAAGTTTTCAAAATAGTAATAGTTAGGTCTTTATCAGTTTAACAAATTTAGGTCTTTATCAGTTTCTAATATTTTAGCTATCAATTTAACTTATGTAGAATTACAATTAAACAATTTGGACTACCGAATGCTAATATAATCTTTAAAATAATTTATTTAAATATTGGTCAAAGTTATTATTTTTAACTTAACGTTTCACAAAGGTCTAGTTAACAATTTGATTATTTAATCATGTAATCATCTCGATAGTTTCCTATTTAATTTTGTAAATAATTTGCATTCACTCATAGATTTAAGTAACTATCTAGATTTAGATATTTGATTTTGATCAGACAATTTCATCTTTATATATAGGTATATAGATATATCTAATAGAATCAAATTATTTTCAATCTTTACATAAACAACATGGGTTTTTTTTAAACTTAAAAAATTAATTAAGATAGATGAAAATGAAGAACAAACCTCTAGAGAATAGAAATCACTCCCTTACATCAAATGAATACCAAAAATGATATCATTATGAAGGACCTACTTTCACTAAAATAAAGTAAGAATGACAACATTGCAATTATAAAAGAAAACTACCAATTCAACGACGTTTTGTAATCCCCAGCTGAAAGTTGAGCCTTCACATCTTACCCAATTAGGGATTGGGAGATTTGGGAATTTCCATAGAGATCATCTCCTCTTTGTATATCCGAGTTACCAAAGGTATAGAAACTTCACTTTGAATACATGCATCTTCATCTTTTTACTTTAACCATTGTTCCATATTTGTTAGGCCTAGATTTTTCTTTAAGAACTCGCTAGCTTTTTAAGGAGTAATGCCATGGTCGGTCTTAGTCCAAGTAAGAGTTAAACTCAAGGTTTCATCTTTGTTAATCGTGATTTAGTTCCCAACATTTTATCTGTTCTTTTACATTCTGTAAGATTGTTTGCACCATTACATTTTTGGGTTCTTTGTTTTGGAACTTCCTCATATTCCTCTCCTTTCATAACTTTTGAGACGTTATGGTTAGGATCAACACCTTTTGCTTCCAAAGTGAGTTAGTAGGTTATGCTTAGGAAAGTAACCACCTCGATGAGCGAAATTGATAGCTCATTCTATGAGAAATATTCTCTGGTCCTATTCTAGATAGATTATAGGAAGGGGTGAAGAAAAATTGGTGATCTCTCATCTCAATCTCCTCTTTGCATAAGCAACAAATTGCATTTAGATTTAAAATGAAATTTAGTCTATCAATAGTAGCAATTATGTTCTTGACAATTAGCCAAAGAAGGAAAGTTATAATGGATCTTAGGAAGTTATTTCAAATAACCCTGTGCCAGGGAAGATCTTGTTTAGAACTATCCACCCATTTCTCATGGGCTTTACTTGTAAATCTCTCAATAGGTATTCTAAGCCAAATATACTTGTACTGAATATTAGGATCAGGAGAGAAAAAAGAACTCCAGCTGCTGTATTGCTTCAGGAAAGTGCACTCACTCATTATGATTGATAAGTACAATAACCTTAGCCTTGTAATCTAGGCCTGAGAGAGCTAAAACAACATTGGGGTTAAGGGATAGGGGTCCAAAACTAGTCCAATTATCATGCCATATAAAAATAGATTTCTTATTCCCTATTTTGCAGCATACATCATTGGCTTCCTCATCTTTAATCTTTAAAAGTTGATTAAGGAACCAAAAGAAGGTTGATCTAGGAGAAGGAGACCATAGGTTATTCCTTTTCAAAAAGTAGTTATGAAGCCATCTCATCTAAAGGGAACGTTTGTCTTGAATCACTATCCAAAATCATTTGATCAAAAAGATTTTATTGCCTACCCTTATAAAGATGATTCCCAACCCTCCCTTTTCTTTAGGTTTATACAAATCTACCCATTTAACCTTAAAAGGACCTGAATTTCTATTTGCTTTGCCTTATAGAAAGTCTCTCTTCATTTTCTCGATGGATTTGATCAACTTCCTAGAAAGAGAAAAATGTGTGCTCCAATATAAGTGTAAGGAGCATATGACAAACTTAATTAACTAAACCCTTCCTCCAAAGGAAAGAAATCTATTTGTTCATTTACTAATTCTCCTTTGAATTATTTCAATTAGTGGAAAACATTCATTGAAAGGAAATCTTCTAGTAGTAATTGGTAGGCCTAAATATTGAAAAGACGAGAATTTCCTATTCATTCCTGTTAGGGTGGAAATAATAGCCTGTAGAAATTTCGCAGCTGATAAGAGAAGAAAATAGCTTTTATTAAGATTCACCCTAAGGCCTGACATCTCAATAAACCCATTGAGTATGTCAATCAATAACTTAATAGATTCTGGATGAGCTTTAAAGAAGATAACTAGATCATTGTGAAATAGTGACGGGTAAAGGAAACTCTTCTACGTTTTGAATAGTACTTGAATTTGGGATTATTAGAGACATTGATCTTTAACATTTGAGAGAGTACTTTTGTAATGAACAAATAAGGGGATAAAGGGTCTTCCTATTTGATTCCTTTTTTTTGTGATAATTTCATAGGGGGTGCCATTAATCAAAACACAATAGAATATAATGGAGACACAAGCCTTGATCCAATTGATAAAGATGTCAAGGAAGCTGGAAGTCTTAAGAACCTAGAAGAGGAAAAACCAATTAATGCAACCAAAGGCTTTGTTGAAGTCATCTTAATAGCACAATTTGGGGAAGAGTTCCTTTAGGTATAACCCGTTAGGAGTTCCTGAGCAATTAGAATATTATAACTAATACTTATATCTTTCATAAAAGCATCCTAGTTCTCACTGATAATGAGACTGAGAACTTCCTTTAATCTGTTTGCTAAGATTTTAACAATAATTTTATAAATGAAATTTGTGCATGCTATTGACTTGAAATCACCAAAAGCAGAAGGGTTAGAACTTTTAGGACTTAAACAAAGAAAATTTTTATTGAACTCCTATAAAATCACCCCCTTTTCAAAGAATTCATGAATTGCCTCGCTAATCATAGGTCCAATAATAGACCAAGTCTTTTGAAAGAAAAACCATTTAGAAGTCCCAAAGCGTTCATCCCATTCATAACAAAGACAGCAGCATTGATGTCATTAATAGATATAGGTTTCGGTAGCTCCCAAGAGGCTTCAGGAGAGATCCTGTTAGAAATGGGAGATTAGAGAGAGTCCAGAGAGGTAGAAGGATCAAGGTCTAAACTTAGAAGCTCCTTTTAGAATTCCGCTTGAAAGGTCACCCATGTTCATGTAACATACATTAACATGTCTGACCTCGACGTGGAATCTTCTTTGCATTCCACGAAAACTGTAAATCCTGACATTCCAAAGGCCAAGAAATGCTACTGAAATGCCATCCAAATGAAGTTTTGACAATGACCTGTATTCCATTCTTCCGCGTAGCTTCTCTGCACTATTTGACTATTAATCATAAACAAATTCTGCCAACACCACATAAAAAAATGCTGGATACGTTCCAATAAGAGTAGTTCGGTGTAATTTAAACGTATAACTTTGAAAATTTTCGGCAATCATTCTCCAGTTTCATGTTGACCAATATCAAGAAGGAAAACTATAGTTACATGCATACCAAGTTCAAAGAAAACATAGGCTCATCTTTCTTTTCCTTGTTGGCCTTCCTATTGGCATTTTCACACATATCAGGTGCTAATGCAAGCGGTAGCTTCGTGGAGAATAAGCACAGCAAGCACATTCTGGGTGCCATAGTAGACAATAGTTCTCGAAGTGGTAAGGAAATCGGAGTAAGTTTGCAGATGGCACTAGAGGATGCTAATGAACTTAGCAACCAAAACTTGATCCTCCATGTACGAAATTCTAACGGAGATCCGCTTGAAGCAACTGCTGCAGGTAACACCAGTCATTAGTATCAATCTAATTCCTGTACCATATTAATAAGCATTGTCACAGATTCCAAGTTTTCTCCATTACCTCTACAGAAAGTGGTTTAGCCATGCTTTTCACCCATTACCTTCTCTCCAGTTGAACTGTCAGTTCCGAGACTTGAAATGTTTATGTTGTACCTATCTTGTCCAAATCATCTTTAAAAAAGTTTTATAGTTCTAGACTTCTGGCTGTTGGCTGTAAATTCATTTTAGTTTTTCTGTGCACCAAATATGTTGCACACAGAATTGTGTTTAATTTTATTGCTTTCCTACAGTTGCTACATTTCAGGTTGTCGAGATGTTGGCCTCCTCTGTTTTTGGCGTCTAGTTAATGATTTAGTAATTCTTTAGTCTGTCACAGATGACCAAGGGCGTCGCTTTTCTTTTGGCTAGGAATTTGATTGAAATCCTCCAGTCCATGTCCTCTGTTCCTATGTTTCTCAAACCTTAACTTCTGACAGATAAAACTGTTCTCGTAATTTCTGAATCATGTTTAACCTTCGACTTGATCATCTGATTATGCTTTCATTCCTTTGTTATGTAGAATGATCTTTTGCTAAACATTGGATTCAAAATGTATTCTGACTAGAGAGACTTAAAGTTATCGATGATGGTTATGACAAATAGCTCTATACGTTCTGCATCGGTTGTAGCTAAAAGCAGCATATATCACTTCTTGTAATTAATATACTACACTGCCTCCAAGCGTTTATATAGAAAGCTGACTAAGAGTTTAACAGATTTTGAGATTCAATAGAGTTCTTAGTATAAACTCAGGTCTTCTCTAATGAACTGCAGCTCAAGATCTCATCAAGCAAGGTGTGAAACTCATTATAGGACCACCAACATGGGAAGAGACATCTTTAGTTGCTGAAGTTGGTAGCAGAAACCAAATCCCAGTCTTTTCTTTTGTAGAATCGGCCCCAAGTTGGGCAGTTGAAAGATGGCCATTTCTAGTTCAAGCTTCACCAAACAAGCAAGCACAAATGAAAGCTGTAGCTGCAATTCTGAAGTCATGGGAATGGACTCAAGTTAATGTGATACATGAAGACGCGGACTTTTCAGTCACGGGAATTATGCCTCATCTCTCCGAAGCTCTCAAAGAAGCAAATGTGGAGGTAAGTGATGTCCTAACACTGCCACCTTTTGACTCTTCTTCAGTGTCGAAAGAGCTCGAGAAGTTAAAGGGAAGTCAATGTAGAGTTTTTGTGGTTCATTTGTCCTTCCCCTTGGCAGTACGGTTTTTTGAGAGAGCAAAGCAAATGAAGATGATGGAAAAGGACTATGTGTGGATTACTACTGATGGATTTACAAATCTTGTCTACTCCTTTAACAAATCAATTTTCTCCTCAACACAAGGAATTCTAGGAATCAAAGACCACTTTCCAGAAAACGAGCCGCGTCTCCAATCTTTCGGTAAAAGATTTAGCAGAAGATTTGGCTTAGAACATCCAGAAGAGTACAACTATGATCCTGGGATTTATGCGGTGCAGGCCTACGATGCACTGTCAACTGTAGCTTTAGCTATGAGGCAGAATGAAAGGAAGGGCCAAGAACTGTTGGACAAGATATTACATACAAACTTTGATGGCTTAACAGGGAAGATTCAATTCATCAACCAAAAACTGCCTCCCGTGCAAACATTTCAGATCATCAACGTCATAGGAAAGAGTTACCAAGAAATTGGATTCTGGTCGGATGGACTGGGATTCTCAGACACTATCAACTCCAATGTTACTTATAATTCCTCTATGAAAGCTCTAGTGCAGGTGATTTGGCCAGGCGGATCTTCATCTGCTCCTCAGGGATGGACAGTTTCAACAAACTCAAAGCCACTGATGATTGGAGTTCCTACTGAATCGATATTCAAACAATTTGTGGGCGTTGATTACGATTTGACCCGGAATGTTACTACTTTCAGAGGATATGCAATTGAGATTTTCAAAGCAGTCATAGAAGAGCTGCCATTTGATTTGCCACACCAATTTGTCCCTTACAATGACACGTACACAAGATTAGTGGAACAAATTCATCTGAAGGTGCCAGAACTTCGTCCTTCCTTACCTCTTTTCTTACAGTTTCAATTTTGATTACCAGAAAAGGAAAAGGACTGTTTGCCTGTTTAAGTTGAACAAGCCTGTGCATTCTTGTAGCCGCTCACTCAACTCCATGACATTATGCTAAGAAACCTTGGAAGTTCAGCTCCAAATAATCAGTTCAAGCAAAGATATGGCTAATTAAAGAACGTGAGTAACACATTT
>JANIJH010000225.1:81431306-81444100 GCA_024520975.1 Erythroxylum areolatum | reverse complement strand
AGATTTCCTCCTGCTAGTGGGCCATGGATATGTGGACCGGGCTCGAGTTAGCCAATGGGCGTGAGACCAATCTTTAAGAGATAGATCGATCGATCGATCCATGGATCGTCGTGATTGGGTTCGGACCCAGTACGACCGACCCGACCACACACAATATCATATTTTAGAACAAAGTTTATTCTACTAATTCTGATGCTGTATCCAACAATTCATAAAAATATTATTGATAAAATATAAATGATAAGCTCTTAAAGTATTTTTTGTTAATTTCTAGAATAATTATAATTTATCTTTAAATTATATTTATAATCATTGGATCCGAATCAATTTTCGAAATCCTAAATTTTCGGGACATTAAGGTCCATAACATCTTCGTAGCCACGGTGGTATAAAACGTTAAACCCCAACGCCTTAAACCTATCTTGTATTTGCCCAAAGATGTCCTCCGTTATTCTCGCTCCGTCCGCCTCCCTTCCCTCTCTTGCCTCTCTCTGTCTCTCTTCTGTTGACTAACATTCTCCCCCGCCACCGACACACCGTCGTCTCCTGGGCAGCAACATTATTAGGTGAATGTAGGATATGACAGGAACTGCCATGGCGCTGTTGGAAGACCCCGGTAGCAAAGGCAAAGCTGGTGTGGGGGAATTTGAGGTCATTGAGAAGAAATCAAAGAAACGGAAAAGGTATTCGAATAGTATTGGTGAAGACAATTCTAGCCCTGCTGCACTGGAACGGCATCGCAAAAGAGTGCTCTTGTGTTTATCGAGGCCGTCTTATGTTCTTAGATTAGGTTCTAACAATTTACGTTTGGAGAATCGGAGAGTACTGCGTCATCTATTGCAGAAGCTGGTGAGGCAACATGATTGGGTTGAAGCAAGTGGGGTTTTAAGCTTGTTCTTGCAAGGGACTCGTAAGGACAGTTGCCCGATAGCTACTAGATTCAAGTATTGGGTATTTTTTTTTTTTAACAAAAGTTTTGTTCTGTATCCTTGTGGAATCTGTAACTTATGCGAGTAATGCGCATTTAACGCAATATTTTAGGCCTCGATGGAGATTCTCAACCGTATAGATAGTGACCGTGGAATTTCAACGCGAATTGTTGATAACTTATTTGATACTTGGATGATGAGGATTGGTATCAACTTGGTAAATAAAAGACGAAGAAGAAGTGGCCATGCCAACGAGGTATTGTCTTTTGAATGCTTTATGATCAGACAAAAATTACGCTCTTCGCGCGTAAATTTTGTCATCCTGAAACATTGCTTGTTACATGTTTGTGGGATTTTGTTGATGAAATAAAATTGTTTTTGAGCAGCATGGTTTTGTGGTTCGCTTGGAGTCGATCCTGTTCCATCTTATGCAAGGGGATGTTGAGGGTGAACGGCACAATGCTAGAAGGTACGTACTATTTGTTACGGATGATTTATTATTCACATAGATACGTAATAAATATGGAATTCCTAGCCTGATCAGACATTCTCCTCATATATTGAGGATTTTGCAATGAAGCATTCTACAATGTACATTGTTCTATTGCTAGCTGACATGGATGAGTTTCAGTGTCTTGGTTTATATGACTGGTGAATCTGGTTACTTTATTTATTAAATCTTTTCTGATAAAAAGGCAGTCTGACCATGAGATAGGGCCAAATATTGGGTCCTCATGTGGTGTATTCAAGTTTTTTCCATCATTCATGTAGTGTTGGTATCCTATCTTCTCGAATGATTTGCATTATAAGTTAAGAAATTGGGACTTGATTTTTTTTCCTGGATTATTCTTGCTTGTAATTCTAAAGATAGCTTAAACAGGTTTTGACTCATTCATTAGCTTATTACTGCATTCATAGTTGCAAAAAAACTAGGGTGGCTTCACTGTTAGTTAATATTAGTGTCATATTCTCCACCAAGCCTTTGGATTAGCGATGTCAACCCCCTCCTCCAATGTGCAAGACTCGAGTTCAAGTCTCGTTACTTGCCAAAAGTAAACATCAGGGTCATTACTAAAAAGATTTGCTTTGTGGCTCTGCATTAGAAATTTATGAAGTGCAATATGTGGAGGGATCTATTTCGAAGCCAATATGATGTTTGTTACTGATCCTCTGGTCTAATATCTGTCTTAATAAGTGTTCAGAACAAATCCTTGATCTGCTTTTGTGGCCAAAGAATGGCATCAACTAATATAGATAATGCTGCTTCCAGAGATATTTGGCAAGCCTAGGTATTTTTGAGGCAGAGGAAAATGAAAAGGGAAAAATCCCTGTTTGCTGGATCCATCGTGTGTCCATCTTGATCCCGCTGCTTTCCATCAATGATAGTTTCCACACATGATTCATCTGATATGAGGATTGCGTGTATTTCATGGTTGATATGTTGAATATGATTTGTTAAACTAATTTACAGAGGTTCTTTTTGTAGCAATCTGTTTGTTTCTAAGAGTATACAAAGTTAAAAATATTGGTCGATCATCAGGTTTTTTGTTTTTCACAAGTATAAGAACTGTTTAATATGCCTTTATAAGCTCATAATATTGTCATTCAGAATATCATGATTGCTTAACGTTATTATAAACTTTTCTTGTGTTTTCCTTAGCTTAATGCAGGAGCATGAATTTGAGGGTCATCCTTTGTTCAATATGATCATTGGCTTAATATTCTACGAGCTCTGGTATTCTAGCCTCCCAGAAGACTTGCGTTGGAAAGATTTTCACCAAGTTCATTCGGACTTGTCTCCTAATTTTTCACAATCAGCTTCATCAAGATTCACTTATGAAGTCAGAGATTCTGAGGAGCATAATGTAGTTTTGACTGATGATTCCTATACTCGATTTCAATATGAATCAGAGACCTCCATTATGAATAACAAAGAAGCATTTCTTAATGCTGATAATCACTTCCACAGAGAATTGATTCCAGTTGATGCTGCAGTTAACCTTCAGGCACGAAATCACCCACAAGAAGCCCAACCACAAGGATTTTATGCTAATTCTGCAGGAAATGAGCCATCAGTTGAGAGTGACTATGGTTTCATACATTCTGTTGGCAATTTGTCCGCTTTTAGTAAGTTCTATGTTCTTTAATTGTGTTTCCATTCTTGTTCTACTTACATGCATGTTGGTAGAAGTGGTTCCTTGATTTTGGCAACTCCATATAAGAAATTATGTTAACCATTAATATATATATCCATGCTGAAATTTTGTTTGCTTTTGTCAAAGAGAACATCAAGCCATGGTTACTGCCCATACGTAGAGGGAATTGGGATTTGCGTCAAGCAATTCAGGATGAAGAATTTAAGAATGCTGTGAAGTATTTACAAGTTGCTGCTAATGCGACCCCTCCAGTGTTTGCAGCTTTGATTCCATTGATACAGGTTCATGGGTTCTAATATTTTGTCATTCTTTGGGATTCCTAACGCAGCAGATGCTGCTTTTATATAATTCTTTGATGAGCATTCAGAACAGATGTAGCTGAGTTGAGCTATGAAGATTTTTTTTTGGTTGAGTTACATTGATCATATGTTAATTATTATAGAACATTGTGCACTTCAAGTCTTTTTTGTTCATAACTGGTGCCTGAGTTTGGAGTTGGAGCCGCATTTGCCTTCTGCTTCTGAAGTATGCAAAAGTGCTGTGTTAATGAAATTCACTTATGTTCTTAATCTATGTGCTTGTCAAATATTTAGAAATGCTGCTCTGTGTTTCAAGGTGCCTAGCATGACTGTTTATGATGGTATATCTTCAGAATAAATTTTTAGCCTGTAAATACTCCAAATCTTATTTTTTACCAATTTGCTGTCAAAGTTTTGGATGGAGTTTTTCATAATCTTTTAACTTTTTAGCTTTTTTTTTAATACTGATT
The DNA here is from genome assembly GCA_024520975.1 of Erythroxylum areolatum. Classification (NCBI taxonomy): domain Eukaryota; kingdom Viridiplantae; phylum Streptophyta; class Magnoliopsida; order Malpighiales; family Erythroxylaceae; genus Erythroxylum; species Erythroxylum areolatum. The sequence goes on along the minus strand of JANIJH010000225.1, from coordinate 81,440,246 downwards.
CATATATATTTACTTGTGTCCACATGATTTATAATTTCTTGTATTTAGAACCTAGTTCTGTACATTTTTGTCCTATAAATTTGTTCCGTCAATTTTGCGCCAGTTATTGCTGATTGGAGGTAGAGAAAAGGAGGCTCTGCATGAACTGGAAAAGCACGGTGGCAATTCATGTTTTCCTCTTCCTTTTAGGTATTGGTTTATTTGCCAAGTTATAGTTTTTTGTGTCTGAAAGAGGAAATTGTGGAAATAATTCCGATGTATCTCACATTCTGTTTTATTAATTGTGTTATTTTCTCCAAACTGTGTATTTAAAGTGCATGAAATATCAATTTGTTATTCGATTTGTGCTAATTTTCTGGTTGTCACATTCCTTTGCTCAAGCTGTAGCTTTTACCGCGGTGCATCCTAGTTTTGTTCCATGAACAGATGCACTAACAAATACATTCTGCAGGTTGAAGGCTCATATTTTGGAGTGTGTTGATCCTAAAAACTTTGATGCACTAGCAACATGTTATGAGGCCATCTTAAAAAGTGATCCAACATGCAGTCAATCATTGGCAAGGCTTATCAGCTTTCATCAAGATGGTATGTTTTCTGCTCATTTGGAGTAGTGTTCCTTTTTCCTTTTTCTGTCAACTTTTTCTTTTGTTGTTTAATATTATAGCTATAGCTTAGCTTCATTAGATCTTGCAAGACTAGTCTGTATAGAATATTCCATACAGATTACTCTCTGTATGGGTAAAAATGTGTCTATCATCATGAAGCTTGTGTTCTATGTATGCAGTCTAGGCCTTTGAACAATTTGTTCAAACTGTAATAAACTTTGCTAAGTTCTGAAATTTCCAATTACCAAGGAAGTCATTATTCCAAAAATTCCACAACTCTTCTTGCTGTTAAAGTCCCTGGTTTGTCCTTTAGGTAATTGAATTGCCGTTTTGTACTTAAGGTGGAACTTTCTGATTTTATTCTGTCCAAACCCATATTGTACCTACACATTGTTTGTTATATTGTTTTGATTGATAAGGAATCTTAGTTTCTTGTGATTTTATGGTTGTAGTCGTGGATGAAGTCTCTTGAGTTTCTGGGAATGAAATTAAGTTTTCATGTCTAGAAATCTTGGACTCATTGCAAGAGTGGGCATGTAGTGTTGTATCTGTAACTGGATTTCTGAGAATATTGATCATCATATCTCTCGTCGTTTTATTGTTCAATTAAGCAGGTTATTATGGTGCTGGAAGCCTATTAAGTATGATAGCTTTGCATTTGGATGCTGTCTTCACTGAGTACGATACATGGAGAGAATTTGCTTTATGCTTTCTTAAAATCTATCAATCTGAAGAGGACAGAATCTCAATATGTCTGCAAGGAAATGGTTCTGACCAACAGGAAAAATACTCTGTTCGTTACAATAGGTTACCAAAATTTCTTACCCATGGGAAGTCAGGAAAAGCTTGGAGATTACGATGTAGATGGTGGTTGAAACGTCACTTCAACAGGGCAACTTTTACATCTGAAGTTGCTACAGGTATGTTCATTTTCTATTAGCATATGTGTCTACTTAGTCAAACACAAAAACTTGGATATATGTGGTCGCTTGCACATAGATATATGCCACAAGTGCTCCGGATTTTCTATCTAAGATGGGGCATACTGCTTTTTTGTCAAAGCACGTTGGGGAATGAAGCCTTCTTGCCATTGGTTTGGACTTGTATTTGATAGAATGTCTGTGATTGTCAGTTGCACTATTGGTTAAACCTGGTACTATTTATCTTGAAGTGATGGTGTGATACTAATAAGTTTTTGGCAATTAGATAGCTCAGAAATTTATTTATCTGATGGCTGAAAATCTCATGGCAACAAAACTGAGTGCACACGGATATTGCTTTTAATTAGCGTGCCAACTTTGATGAAAGCTTATTTGAGTGTATAAATTTCTTCCATTCTTATATGCAACAGGGAAATTGGAGCTCCTCACTTATAAAGCAGCATGTGCTTGCCATTTGTATTCTCAAGATTCAGAATATGTATTGAAGGCGTACAAATGTTTACAGCAGGAAAATAAGAAGGATTTGTTTATGTCCTTGAAAACACACATGCAGAATTCCATGAGTTTGCATTCATATTTCCTACAAAGAACTAAATAGTTAATGGGTTCCCTAATTTTTGTTTCTTCTTTCCACCTGTCAATTTCGATCCTAATTGTTGTTTCATTCCATCTGTTTTGTTCCGCAATTTGCTCTTCATTTATGTCTCAAATGTATAGATCCGATTTAAATGAAATAAAATCAATAAATTATAAAAAAAATCAAGCTATTTTTCTTAAATATCACGTGATTTAAGTAAAATTTTAAAGCTTTTGTCTATTTTTTAAAAGTTGATTTAAAGTAGGATTAGGTTTAATTTAATTTGTACTTTTCTCAAGATTTAATTAAATTCGAACTTTGACTTATGACATATTATTATACCAATCCAATCTTGAATCAGGCTTAATCCAATATCAAAACCTTTAAGTGGACTAGCTTAATCAAGTGATTTGAGCCAAAATTTGCTAATGCCCGGTTTTCATTAGCAAGTGAGACTTGTCCAAGTCTGAGCATGATTAAAGTTATAATGATCGGAGCAAGGGCTTTTAGACACAAATGGGAAATATGATTAGACCAATTTAATATTAAAAGAATCAAGTGAAACACGAGGACATAAAAAGTGACAGAATAAAATGAATATACTCAAATACTAATCTAATAATATATGCTGTTTAATTTCAAACATATACACTAATTTTATAGACATTTTAATGCTCTTAAAAATCTTGATATTGTTTATATTAATATTATAATAATTTAAAAACCATTTGCCCTTATTAAGAAGTAAAAGTGATTGTAATTTAAGAAATAAAAAACTGGTATACTCGTCAGAAATACAATTAAAAGAAACTCTATATGATAAAATAGTTCTAAAAAATTGTTAATTGTAAAATTAAGTTTGAATCGACTAATTTTGAACATAAAAAAATCTGTTTAACTTAACTCAAACGGTTCACATTTGTTTAATAAAATGATATTATTTCGATAATTTTAATTAATTATACTAAAACAACATCATTTAATCTCTATATGAATTTATCCAAATTTTGCATTAAACTCTAATCATGAAAAAAGAGTTAGGCTAGGCCTAACCAAACTCATTACAATCTCTGATTATGAAGGTGAGACCTTAACTAATAAGAATTCGTTAGAATGATGGTCTCCTCATTACTAAACATTCAAAGTATTTTTTAAAATTTTGAATGATGATAAATAAGCAGTTTTTAAAAAATTAATATTATTTATTATGAGAGTAGAAAATTAGAGTTTCAAAATCTCACGTGAACCAGCGGTATCTTCTGCACGCGTAACGTATGAATGATGAAAGCTTACTTATCTTTCATTTATCAAAAATGTTTTAAATACACGAGCAGAGCCAGCCGACCCGGTCCGACCTCCAATAGAAACGAAAGCACAGAGAGCGAAGAAGAGGACTACTGTAGTATACTACTAGGAGACAGAGTGAAGACTAACTAAGCGCAGCCAAAGAAATGGCGGCTTACAGAGCTGACGAAGATTATGACTATCTATTCAAACTTGTACTGATCGGAGACTCCGGTGTTGGCAAATCTAATCTCTTGTCTCGCTTTGCTCGCAATGAGTTCAGTCTTGAATCCAAGTCCACCATTGGCGTCGAATTCGCCACTCGCAGTATTCACGTCCAGGATAAGGTCATCAAGGCCCAGATTTGGGATACTGCCGGCCAAGAGAGGTATCGCGTTTTTACTGACGGGTTTGAATCCAAATCAGGGAAAAGTGATTGCTTTTTGAGAATTTCCCATTTATTCACATTGTTCAAGAGGGTTTCTTTATTTAATGCTGTTACTTCCTTGGAGACTTTGTTTGCTGTTTTTTGTGGAAGTGCAAGTTCCTGATTTTCTTAGTTACCTAAGAAGCACTATAATAGAATGAAGTGAGATCTGAGGAGCTGACTGATTGTTAATTGCAGTTATTATTATTGTTTTTAGGATCTTGTATTTTCTTTTCTTTTTCTTTCTTGTTGAGAAGTTCAATCTGGACTTATACGAAGCCTCTTGAACCAGGGCAGTATGGAAAGTTGGGGATAAGATAGATCGTGCAAGATCTACCTTCCACTTAATAATTCCTATCTTTTTCTAATTCTTTATAACTAAGTGGTAACTGTTGATGGGAGAAAAATCAAGTCTTTAGCTGCTGTCGCAAACATATGGATTGATATTGTTTAAGATTACCCCGATGGATGGAAGAAGGTGCTGAATTTAATGATTCCAGAATAGCCGTTTATACAGAAAGAAGCGCAGGAGTGACATATATTTTTCTCATTGCTACTGACGAAGTGATGATATCTCCGTTCTCATATTACTGCTGTAGAATTTGTTTCCTAGATTTGTTTGTGCTTCTTGAATCTGGTATTAGAATTTTGGCTTAGACATCCTAAATTCACTAAAATGGGAAAAAGCGGCACCACTGATCATCATATGGTGAGGGGCTTGTAGATCTTATATGCTCAGGTTGGTTATCTGTATGATCAAGCTGGCCTGTTATATATGGAATAGCCTTTTGTATATAACTTAAAATACTTGTTTCAGAATGAGGAATGCCCTTAATAAGTTGCATAGCAGTATAATCTCAGTAAACCAGGTATATGCAATTGTTTGGTTGGTTGCACTCATATTTATGTCAATTCCCCGTTTTCCTATTGTTTATCTATATAGAAGCTATTTTTCTCAAATTTTCAATACTCTGAATTGCCATGGACAGAATGGTTTCTAGTTTACTGCTTATAATGTTATTTCACTAATCTTTTATGTTGATGTAATTAAAGGAATAAGAGAAACAAATTTAGCTAGTTATTGGATTTGGTTGCTTGTGAAAATTTTGGTTTCTTATGTTAGTTATTGGCACTATGTATCTCTTGCTTCTTTTTGAAGATATCGTGCAATCACAAGTGCGTACTACCGAGGAGCTGTTGGTGCATTGCTTGTATATGATGTCACTAGACATGTTACATTTGAGAATGTTGAGAGATGGTTGAAGGAGCTAAGGGATCACACAGATGCTAATGTTGTGATAATGCTTGTGGGTAACAAGGCAGATCTACGACATCTGCGAGCAGTTTCGACTGAAGATGCCATGGCCTTTGCAGAGAAGGAAAAAACATTCTTTATGGAGACATCTGCCCTTGAGGCCTTGAACGTTGAGAATGCTTTCACTGAAGTGCTAACTCAAATATATCAAGTCGTCAGCCGCAAAGCCCTGGAAGTGGGAGATGATCCGGCTGCTTTGCCTAAAGGACAGACGATCAATATGAAGGATGACGTCTCTGCAATTAAGAAAGCTGGTTGCTGTTCTTCATAATATCCTTTGTCATACACCTTATCTGGACTAAAAAATTTCCAGTTGCACGACCCCCTGCATCTAACTGTTCATTTGGTGGTGTGTTGAAAAGCTCTATGCAATTGGTCGCGGCCAAAAGGATGTATGCACTTTTAGATTTTTTTTTCCCTTGTTATCCACTTGAAGCCACTTTTTCATGTTTAAAGGGTTATCCTTTGTTTTTTCTTTTCATCTTTTATTTCATTTAACTTCTGTATTTAATGTTTCTCAAGCAAGACAGCTTTTGGAGAAAACCTTCCTTTTTTTTGTGTGTACCCTATCAAATCGTCTGATAGAAATTTATTAGAATCAATCTTAGTCCTGGTGTCTGTGAACTCTATAATATCAGAGGTTATTATCTTTTGGAACTACCTGTAGCTGTTTGATTAAATTGAAAGATGACATCATACTTATTCTAATCAGGGTTCACTGCTACAATATGTTTAAAACTGCATTCTCATTTCTCCATGTTCTCCCATCCCATCGAAGGGTTCAAATGATTTTGTGCTTTCTTTGGACGACCATACTAAATTAGCTTAAATACTAAAGACTACTTGACATCAGCTTAAATCATAATCTTTTCTCCTTAATTTATATTGCTATTCAATGTTCATTTTTTCGTATTAAGTTGTCTTAAGAGTAAGTATATAAAATTAAGTTCCATGCCAGAGCCAAAATCAATATTAAATTTAATACAATATTGACAATATTGCTTTTAAGTATAAGTAGGGACGACGAATTAGATCTGACCTTATATTCAACTTTTTTTATAATCAGGTACAAACTCAGTAAAGCTTTAGAAAAATGGCTATGGTATCCCCAATTTAAAATTCAAAATTGTCTATTTATATTGCAAGATGAACCTTTTTTTTAGCAAATCCAAGTTTAAGAATTTAAATGCACATTTATATTGTCTAGTATGCTAATATGCAATGTTTTAAAAGCTGGGTTGAAAGTTAAAACAAGAGTTTTAAGATTAAAAAGGTTCAATTAGTATTAAGGCCGTCATAAAAGTGACTAAAAATTAAATAAAATTAAAGAATTTGGAATAAATTGAAGAGATTATTCTTATCTATAAAGTTTAATTGAAAAAACAAGTTACTAAATAAACACTAATTGATTTATTTTGGTTTAAAAATCAAATAATAAATTAGATTGCTAAAGTTTTTACGATTTAATCTGTTGAACCAGTCGGACTTTTAATAATGGCTAATATAATATAAAAAACATAATATTAAAAAGAAAATCTTAGGACGAGATATATATTTAAAATTTAGCTTGAAATGCCACGTGTTACCCACAAATATACGCATATAAAGTTTTTTCACACGTTATAACTTATGCCATAATAGGCAATAACAGTGAGAAGTAAAGCATTTTACATGCTACACACCTTCATCTATCTCTGTATAAGAAACGAAAAATACACTCGAAGAGTCAAACTACCAAGAGTCACTTCTCTTGGTCTCTCCTTTTAAATAAGACTATTCTTATTTAGAGACCAAGACTCCCTTCTTCTTCGCCTTCATTTCCATTTTCTTCTGTACTTTAGCTGTCATGGAAGAAGAAAGAAAAAAGATATGGATTTTGAAAGAAAAAGGTTTACGAATTTGAATTCCCGCAAGAGTAGTCTGTCATTTGGAAATATGAAACTCATAACCAATCATCCAAAGTTTCCAAAGATAAAGGAAAAGCATACCAGCATTCTCTGCTTCTCGCTTCCTAGCAGCCTCTGCCCTTTCTAGTCGTATCATAGCCAAGCGCTCTACAAGAGAACTCTTTAAGTTATCATGGGAAAATGTGTGACGATAGGCACATCACATGCACCCTTTTCGTAACAGGTAGTGGCCTATCATAGAATAAGGATCGAGTGAATACCCAGGTCCTTTTTAGCTTGTTCTGTCTTTCCTTGTTCCCGAAGTCTCAAGTCTCGTTCACGAGCTTCTGCTTTTTCTATCTCCTTTCTACAAATGCAAGTACATATACTGGAATCCATAACTAAGTGGTTGGAAGCTTGAAAAGATAGCAGTAACAAGCCTTAGCATATCAAACATATACAATGAAAAAGCTAACCTCTCACGCCTTGAAGGTTCTGTTGTTTTCCCAATCTGGAACAAGAAATATTAGAGCTTTTACACTTGATATTAAACTAATAAAACTATGTAGAATGTAATCATACTTACATCTCGATCCCTCAAATTCTTATGTTCCACTCTATTTGGGTTCTGAACCTGAATTAGTCCCTGAATTCCTTTTCGTTTCTAACAAATTCAACACCAATATGAGTTAGAAGACTACCAGAAAGAGACGACATCAAGTTAAAAGGTTATACCTCAGGTTTTCCTTTCACTTCCTCTTTTGACTCTTCTTCTTCCTTATCTTGAACAACATCTTTCTGATACGAAAGAAAAGAAAAGAATAGCGTTTCATCATCTACTGAATCTTCTCTAATGTTGTTATTGTAGTGTATGATCAAATGAGGAAGTTCAACACTCGTAGAGAAACAACGGAAGAGCAGCACTAATTCATGGCAAAATCAATACCTGTTTGGAAGTCCGAGAACGAGCTTGAAATGCGACTTCATCGATCAATCATAAACAGAAAAGAAAAGCACAAAGAGTCAGTATTAGTTATGACAAAGCTGATTCACCTAGGAATAAACAAGTCAACTCAAGAATTCAGTACAAACAAGAACTGTATTGTAATATCTAAATCCATACGTGCATACACATAACTGGCTCTTATGCAAATATGTTAAGGTGTTTGATGTGGGTTTCTGCATGAAATAGATATGTTATGGCGTCCTGTCTCATGCAGAACATTGGTGTTGTGTAATGATTCAACAGAAAGAGGACAACTTGAGAAGAAAGAAGTGATAAGGGGAGTACAAAGTGCCTTGCGTGAGGAGAAGTGGCGACGACCGGTTTGCTTCCTCTTGAACTTTTCTTTTCTCATCTTATTCAGTGCAGAGAAGTAAGATAACGCGGGATTTTTCAAGTTGGTGCTTTCGACTTTGGAAGGGTCTAGTTGTGTTGGGATTTGGATATCTATTATTTGAAGGATCTACGTTTATTGTATATGATCATGTATATCTCTCAGCTTAGCCACCAAGTTAGCTTAGCCACCAAGTGATACTTGTACTATATAAACCAAACTACAACTTTAATCTGGGGAGCTTCTTCGTGAAGCTAAGAAAGCTTTTTTAACCTTGGATGAGTTGGTAAGGGGCTCTTCTGACTTAAGTGAGGTCATGAATTTGAACCGTTCTTATGTATGCAATCATTTAAAACTTAAGGTCAGAACTTTGCCTCTCGCAAGAGACCTAACCGGCTCGAGCAGAGATTAGTCTGGGTGTGGATGGCTTAAAGGTGTCTTCTCATAATTGGAACCCTCCTAAGACATCTCGTGGGGCAACAAAAAAAATCTTTTTTTTAAAATTTGAATCTATTCTTATAAAACCATATATTTTTTCTGTAGTATTTAGTAGGAGCCTTACTTACGT
>JANIJH010000225.1:81348035-81362926 GCA_024520975.1 Erythroxylum areolatum | reverse complement strand
AGTATTTTCCTTGATATGTTCTTTGGAACTTCATTGCTCAATGTAGAAGAGAGGGAGAATAAATGAGGGAACTTGGATGAGGTATAAATATATACTAATCATTTGTTTCCATTCATGATATGTTGTCATTGTACGGGCTCCCGTATTTCACAAAGTTGAAGGCCAATTAACTAGTTGTGAACATTTTAAGGAGTTGATATCATATTCCACAGAATTAAGTGGTTTCAAATTTGAATAGCTCCTAGGTAATGGACTGTAAAAAATTTCCAGTAATAACAAGCAAGAGTTCTAGTTTCAGCCTTTAATCTAAAGTCCTTATTTTGCTCCATTGATTCTTCATTGATGCTTAAAAATCTACAGGAAGGTAAAGATCAGGCTCTTTACTTTGACGCACAAGTTCTTGACGCTCAAAGACGAAGACATGACGTAAGAGGTTGTCGTTGTAGGTTTCTGGTGCGATATGAGCATGATCAAACTGAGGTAACTTTATGTCTCCCTTTGTATCTGTTCAAACTGGTTTTGTCACATACTTACCATTGTGATTGCAGGTTGCTTTTGGTTACAATCTCATGGAAGACTTGTAGCAGTTTTGTCTTCATTATTTTGTTGAATCCATTGGCTTCTTTTTCATTTGCATAGGGATTGAACAGAAATAGTGATTTATCCTTTTTGAATGGAATTTTTCTTGAGATAAGGTATTCGTAGCTGTGATATTTAATGGTTTTGTGATTCTGTCTGCTTTGTCTTAATCACCCCAAGTAAATGGTGCATGAACATCTCTCTGCCTTTTATTTATGAGGTTATTAATGCAACTGGACAGTGTCAACAGTGTCAGCTTATGATTGATACTTGGTGGATCAGGTGGTAATGGCCACCTCGGCCAGTGATTCTAAGGTTCACTACTAAGACACTATCTGACGTAACATAAAAAGAAAACTTTTGTTTTCTTTAACCCAAGCTACATGTTGCACCTTTTTGCCAAAACAAATGAGGCATTGGAGACTACTTAATGTGTTTTTCGCATCACGCAAGAATCCCAATCTCTTGAATGTCTTAACCCAAACTCATTCTGTTATTGATGTCAAAGGCAGAGAAATACTTTTGCTTTTATTTTGTTGGTCTGAATTGAACCTAGAATGTGATGCCAGTAGATTCGGAACATGACTTGTATAGCAATGTACATTTGATTATACAGCTTTTGTTATCCTGTCCTGGCAATATATTTTTACCATGTCAAACAGTATCCTCATGTTTTTTGACAATTGGGCATTTACTGCACGACACTTGAACAGCTCAAGATTCATTATCCCTGCACACTGATGTGTTGACATTGCATTTTAAGTCTGGTGGTGTTTATTTTATTTCTTGATCTTCTGTTAACCAGGAAATTGTTCCGCTGAGAAAGATTTGTCGTCGGCCTGAAACTGATTATAGGTTGCAACAACTTCATGCTGCAAATGAGTCAGCAGTTACTTACCATCACAAACCTAGTACAGATCCTTCAAGAAATACCCGCAAGGTTACCTTCCCTACCACCCAAACACAGCAGAAGCAACATAATTCGTATGTAGCAATGACAAATCCAAGTATTCCACCTAATGTCTTGCCGACTGTGAAAACAACAACTATGGAGCCAAAAGCTTCTGAACCTGTCATTGCAGCCAACACTGGAAATCCTATTGATTTTGCCAATCCTGCGTCTAACAGTGGCCCTGTTAATTCTTCACATAACATAGGTGCTACAAGCACAGCATCTGTTATCTCGGGAGAGAACACAGAGGAAGGAAAATAGTTGGGCTGTATAGTTCAGTAGGTTGATGAAAGGCATCTTCGTAACTGTTATATGAGCTTGTCTCCCTTCTAGAAATTGGATTTGGGCGAAAACTAGAATTTTGTGCAGGGATGACATGCCAATGGTTCCTTAAGTTAGTAATGTAGCTCTCTTGGCTAAGATTAAGATATGTAACAATCAATATATGAATGTGTTATTATCAGTTCCATTAAGAGTAATATTCTAGGCATTTACCACTACTCATCTCTGCTTTCGAGTAAACTATAGCAGATATTTACTTCTATTATATTTTTGAGTTCGTTGAACCAAGAAGGAAACTGAATCATGCATTATTGGAACTGAAGCTGCATTCTCTAATTTTTGAAGAGAACTGGGATTCGTTTCTTTGAACTCAGGAACGGATAACTGATAGTGTGGGGCTTGTTTTGGATTTTGATTTTTTTAAATTTCGAAATTAAATTAAGACAAGTATTATTTATTATTTTCCTTGTTTGGACTTTTTTCCTTAAATTTAAAACATCTGAAAATATATAAATTTCATTATATATTATCAAATACATTTTAGTTTATAAGTAAATTTTATTTATTTAATTATTCATTTTAGTAAAAAGGATCAATCTTATTAAAATAAAATCAATTGATTAATTATATTTTTAATTTTATTTAGCATTTAATAATTATCAATATTAAAAGTATAATTATTTGGACATTAAAAATTAATAAAGAATCAGAAACCAAAAATCACAAGAAAAATAGAAGTAAAACTAAGTGACTTTTACTTGAAAATTGTATGTTGTTTTTCCTTTTTATTCTAAATTATTTTTTGAGTTTTGTATTTTTGAAAAATATAAAAATAGTCTTTAGTTTTTCATTTTCTTTTTGTTATTATTTATTTTATTAATAATTGTCATAAATTATATTTGATTTTGTGATAATTAAATTTTCTATAATTAATTTGCAAAATGTTTTTTTTTATTTTCTTTTTTTAATTTAATTTGTGTTAAACTTTAAACCAAATTCAATTGAAATGTTTACCAAATTATACAATTTAATGAATTCCTTAATTAAACTTGATAAAAGATTGCAATTTTGGGGCCATAACTCTTGTTTTTCTAAGTAAATAATTTTAAGATAGAACGTGCATCGCAATGGCTCCAACAAAATCAAGTAAACGGAAGAAGAAGTAGCAAGCAAAGGAGCGTTCCACAAAAACAGCTTGCGGATACAAACAAGTACACGTCCTCCCCACAACCATCTCTCGCTCTCTGTTTATTTCGCTCATTTATACATATGTGACCTTATACACCTCCAAAACAAAAAGATGCTAACTTTGAGAGCTCAAAGCTTAAAAAACAAAAGTGTAAACTATGATCTTCGACAGTTCTTGCAACTGGGGATGGTTAGGTTTGTGGTTAGCAGTTGCAGGGCGGTGTTGCTTCCCCGGTTTGGTGGGCCCGAGGTGATGGAGCTCCGGCATGATGTGGAGGTCCCTCAACTCAAATCCAACGAGGTTCTAGTTCGTGCCCGGGCTGTGTCTATCAATCCTCTTGATACCAGAGTCAGTGCCATTACTCTTTTCTCTTTCTTTTTTTAAATTTCATTATGAGAGGGGTGAGTTAAAGCTTCTGTTTTTATATTTTCTGGTCAAGGGTTTTGTTTATTTCTGTGCTGGTTTTAACGGGCTGCTGATTCTTTTTGGATTGAAAATGTGGTGGGTGAGTCGATATGAGTATTGAGATAACAATAGAATTGGAATTGGAATTGATCGAAATTACTAATTCGGATGCTCGGGTTATGTAGATTCTCGGGTAATGTAAATTATAGAAATAATAAGTGAGGTGATTGATAGAAATGACTACACCTGAATATAGATAGCGCCTACTTTAGCTCAGGTAAAGGATGATGCATTTCTAGAATTGGAAAGGAAGCACGTGAAAGGATCCAGTTTGATGAATTTTTAAACTGGGGATTTAGATGATAATGTAGGATTTAGAAGATAAGAAAATTTGGGAAATCTGATATAGATCTTATTAAGACGTTGCACTGAGTTTTAGTGAATTTATGATGTTCAGAGAAACCAACCTGTTGCAGTGCCAAGTTCTTTAAGTAGAGACTTCTACTATATGAAATAGATTGGTGCTATCAAATTTAGGTATGAGGAATTTGACCATAACTCAATTGGAAAATTATTGGATCCTTGTCCATACTTACACTGCTGATTAATTATGAGCTAAGTTTATGCATTCTAAAAGTCAGAACATCCTTGTATGCTTTAGATAACCTCTATGCCAGAATGATTATCAATTTAATGTTCCAGGAGTTTTCATGTTTTTAGATGCGATCAGGCTATGGCCGTTCCATATTCGAGCCACTTCTACCTATTATTTTGGGTCGTGATGTCAGTGGCGAAGTTGCAGCTATTGGAAGTTCAGTGCATTCCCTGAGTATTGGGCAAGAGGTTTTTGGTGCATTGCATCCAACTGCTGTGAGGGGCACTTACACCGACTATGCAGTTCTTCCAGAAGAGGAAGTTACTGTAAAACCATCATCAATTACACATGTGGTAGGTACTACCATAGTTTCATTTGGTGTAAAATTCTTCTACTTGGTTGCAACTTTTCAGTTTTACATTGATTCTTCATCCCTCTATGTCATCCATGATGTCTAGGCAGTCATGACCTTATAAAACTGTTGAATGGATATTTCTTGTGGCAGATTAAACAGTTGCATTTCTCCCCTTAAAATTTATGTAGCATTCTTTTTACGTCTTTGTACACAAATGTAATAATATATCCAGATTTGGGTGTGCAAGGATAGTTTCTTTCTTTCTTTCTTTCTTTTTCTTAAATTTATTACTCTTGAGCACATACACTGTTATGTAGTGAAAATTCGATCCAGGCCCTTCCTCCATATTGCTATTTTCATTGCTGTTCGATTAGATTAATTCAATTCATATATTTACTTAGTTGATTCCTCTTCTGTTTCTTTTTATTTCCTTGTGAAATGAACCTCTGAAAGCTCTTTCTTGTCTTATAGGAAGCAAGTGCTATTCCTTTTGCTGCCCTAACTGCATGGCGTGCTCTGAGAAGTACTGCAAGGATATGTGAGGGGTATTATTTGCTAAGATGATTCTTTTTATAATTCAAATCAAGTTCCTATAGTTCATGTTGATGACATGTATATCTGCTTGTGCATTGTGTTTGTGATCAGGTTCTCCTGTGTATTCTTTAAATGCCACATATATGTTTCTGTGGTGCATTTATGGCATCATTTTTAAATTGCTGTCTTGCTGTAATATTCCTATTGATAATCCAGTTTAGGTGCAAACAATCATATGCGATGATTCCAGTAAAAAGTAAAAAATGACCAGAGTTTTTCATCTTGCAGCTAGTATATTAAGCAGAGAGCATTTAGAAAGTATCTGCAATTGTTTAGAGTTATTCTGGCAATGGCTATTCATACAGAAACTTTCAGCATGATACTTCCTTTATTGCAATCAACAACACCTTTACTCTAAAATGTCAATTTATATAATTCCAATTCATTGAACAGACAGTGTTGTCCATCTTTTCCCTGTTAATTTTAAAAGTGACTCTGTGTTATGCACAAACATGCCTGTGAAGTTCGTGGTATTACATGAAATCAAAAGGCATTTAAGCATTTAAACTTTGTTTATAGCTTTAACTATGTTCTAGGATTAAGTTCTTCACTTTTCATACAAGATGCAAGTATACAAGTGCTAATGTCTTCTTTTTGTGAGTGCTAAATTTCACTCTTGAGACTCTGATTTATTGAAGAACTTCGATTGAGGACTCAAATATTAAACAAACAGGCAGCTTTGAGAACCTTATTTACATCATATTGTGGCAATCATTTTAAACCATACATTGTAATGTAGGTATTAATCATGCTTCTGTTCCTCATTCTAAGTGGTCGGCAGTTATTTCTATTTTTGAAAATTGACAAGAATATAATATCTGAATGTGGAAGATCCCATATTTTTGTGGTGAACTGTCATTACTTTGTGGAAATCAACCATATGCATACCACAAACTGCCCTTAGTTTTCCTCAAATTGGCTTGTCAATCCCATTTTCATAGGCAAAGGCTACTGGTAGTTGGTGGTGGCGGAGCAGTTGGTTTTGCTGCAATTCAGCTTGCTGTAGCTGCAGGGTGTCATGTTACAACTACTTGTGGAAGTCAAAGCATAAATCGGATCCTGGAAGCTGGTGCTGAGCAGGCAGTTGATTACATTGCTGAGGTGATTTAAAAAGCAGTTATATTTCTTATCACTATAACAAATTTTCAGAAATTATTCGTGTTTTGTGTTATATACTGTAAGAGTACCTGTAACTTCAATATTTCTTTGTGCACAGTCCATGAAAGTTCAGTATTATGGTAGCAACACATACCTTTTTAGCATTCAATCTACCTATGCCTATAACATTCATTTTACCTTTTTTTCTATTGCCTTGTCTTAATATTTCATGATCTTGAACACACGATCTGATTAAAGTTAAAAGTTAAATTTTGATATTGAGTACTTCGAAAACTAGAAAATCAGTAATATGCTGTCGAAAACTAGACAATCAGTGGTGTGCTGTATAAAATACATTGTGTGAAATAGTCTTTCATTTGATAGTTATTCAAGTTTTTACTTATTTATCTCAATTTGGAAACTTCAGATATCCAATATAGGACCTGAAATGATGTTTCTATTTACGTGTTTGGCATGCAGGACATAGAACTAGCAATAAAGGGGAAGTTTGATGCTGTCTTGGACACCATTGGTGTCCCAGAGACAGAAAGAATTGGCATAAACTTTTTGAAGAGAGGTGGACACTATATGACACTTCAGGTGAGCAACACAAGCTTATTGTTTGCTTCTCTTGGTAACTGGTTTCTAAAGTGATTTTTATAGTCATATTGAAATTCAAGGATAACTTTTCTTGGTTTCCAGGGTGAGTCAGCATCTTTGACAGATAGGTATGGACTGGCAGTTGGACTTCCCATTGCTACAGCTATTTTGCTGAAGAAGCAAACTCAGTACCGATACTCTCATGGGATAGGTAAGAATTCTTACTTGTGCTATGTACGAGCTGCCAATTGGTCGAAAGTTTTGTCAAGGAAAAATCCAAGTTGTATTACTCATTCTTGATACATATTCCTCTTGTAGACTGAAGTAACAAACTGTTCTATAGACATGTGTTGCGATACTAAACGGCTGTAAATAGATTATACTTAGATATAGATAGGCTGTAAATAGATAAGATAAGATAAGTTTGAAATCCCTTAAATTAGGGGATTGCATTAGATAGCTTTAGATAACTTTTCAGATTTAAAGTCCTACTTGTAATGTCCTATATATGTCTGTATACTCCTATTCACTATATGAGAAATAGAAAAAAATTTTCCCACATGGTGTCAGAGCCATAGAGCTTCTTTTTCTGGGATTTGTCCTTTGAGCAACCTTCATTGTTGCACTATCGAAACCCTATTTTTTTCTTCTCTTGTGTGTTCCAGCCTTCATCGCTACATTCCTCCTTACCTCTCTTGTGTGATTCTCATTAGGGTAACCTTAATTGCTACAGTATCTTCTTCTTAATCATGTCAACCTCTCAAACCTCCATCTCTACCATATCTAACCCTCCAGAAGAATTCGACACCATTCAAAAAATTGGAGATTTACAAAATATTCGGGCTTCCTATAGGGTTAATGGGAAGAACTATCCCAAATGGTCTCAATTTGTCCTTACATACCTCAAGGGCAAAGGAAGACTTAGTAATCTTCTTGGAACAGGATCGACCAAGGATAACCCAATGTTTGAAGCATGGGATGAGGAGGATTCCATGATAATGTCTTGGCTATGGGATTCTATGGATCCCATGATTAGTGACACTTGCATGTTTTTTGTCACTGCAAAGAAGATTTGGGACTACATTCATCGCATATACTCGAAGGCTCGTGATGCTGCTCATGTGTACGAGATCAAGATCAAAACTGCAGCTGCTAAGCAAGGAGATAAATTTGTCACAGAATGTGCAAACTTGCTGCAGAATCTGTGCAAGAACTTGATCATTATCGAGTTTTTGAGATGAAATGCCCTGAGGATGCTGTCATCTTGAAGAACTTCATTGAAAAAGACCATGTGTATGATTTTTTGGTTGGGCTGAATGCTGAATTTGGTCAGGTCAGGATCCAAATCCTTGGAAAGAGGACACTCCGTCTCTAGAAGAGGCAATCTCATTGATTCGAGCAGAAGAAAGTCGAAGGAGTGCTATGCTTAAACCACAAACCATGGACAGGTCAGCCTTATTAGCAAAAACTGATCATTAGGACAAAGGAAAAAGTGATCTATCTAAGCATTCTAGTAGAGAAAACCAGGGGAAGGAGAATAAGGACAACCTCTGGTGCACCTACTGCAAGAAATCGAGGCACACAAAGGAGACATGTTGGAAAATACACGATAAACCACCAAGTCGAGAATGGGAAAACCGTGGGGGACAGCAGAGGTCCCACGCACATATGGTAGATCGGCCCAAAGTTGAGGAAAATTTAGGAACAATGGAATTAAACAGTGAAGAAATTGAGAAGCTGAGAAGCTTGTTAGGGACAATTGAAAAACCTTCTAAGACTTGTTCTTTGGCTCTTTCGTGTAAACCTTTACTCCTTTTTTGCATGAATGCCTCATAAAATCTTTGTAGACCATCTGTCACCCACGTCTCAACTCTTTCATACTTATATCCCATGCCCAACAAAAAGATTGTAGTGGCCAATAGCTCTCTAGTTACTATTGCAGGTTTCAGAGATATACACATCACACGTACCCTTATTCTAGAAAGAGTTCTCCATATTCCAAAACTGTCGGCTAGCCTACTTTCTATTCAAAAGCTTACCCATGATCTTAAATGTTATGTTGCTTTCTTTCCTTCTGACTGTGTTTTTCAGGATCAGGTCTCGGGGAGCAGGATTGGACCTGCTAAGGAAAAGTGTAGCCTCTACCTACTTGAATTGCCTTAAAGAGTTAAGAGCAACCTATCTTTGTCATTTCTCATTTCCTCAAATAAAGATACTTTGGTTGTATCATCTATGCCTAGGTCATCCATCTTTTAAAGTTTTAAAGGTCATGTTTTCTCATTTGTTTCAAGGATTAGATATTTCTGAATTTCATTGTGATGTTTGTGAATTTGCAAAACATATTCGAGTATCTTTTCCTATTAGCAATAAAAGAAGCTCTCATCATTTTCATTTGATTCATAGTGACATATGGGGTCCCTCTACTATAGCTAATGTCTCTGAGGCTCATTAGTTTGTATCCTTAATTGATGATTGCACTCGAGTAAAATGGCTCTTTTTTCTTAAACAAAAATAGGATGTTGGCCTTGTTATACGTACTTTTCACTCTATGATTCAAAACCAAATTGGGGTTAAAATTAAAAGCTTTAGGACAAACAATGCTAGAGACTACTTCAACGAGACTTTGTCACCTTTCTTTCAATCACAAGACATTATCCATGATTCATCATGTGTTAACACACCTCCACAAAACGGGATAGCAAAAAGGAAAAATGGGCACTTACTCAACAACACTCGAGCCTTACTCTTTCAAGGGAATGTTCCGAAATCCTATTGGGGAGAGGCAATTCTTACAGCCACATACATGATAAATAGACTTCCATCACGTGTGTTAGACAACAAAAGCCCCATAGAAATTCTTCATAGCTTCTACCCACATTTCAGAACCTCAAATGGCCTCACACCTAGGGTATTTGGATGCACTGCCTTTGTTCATATTCATAACCAACATAGAGACAAACTAGACCCCCGAGCCATTAAATGTGTCTTCCTCAGTTACTCACCTACTCAAAAAGGATACAAGCGTTACAATCTGTCATCTAGGAAATTTTATATCTCTACAGATGTCACCTTCAGAAAAAATACACCTTTTTGCTCCAAGTCCTCTCTTTAGGGGAAGATTTCAATGATGGAAGATGGCACTTATGAGTCCTTCGAACCACTTAAAACCCTTGAACTTCCTCCTGCTCCAGCTGGTATTGTTGAAACAACCGAGCCTTCTAAACCAATTACATCTAAGTTCCCTAATTCTACTACTGAACTAATGTCATCACATGTCCCAACCAACATTACTCAGGTGTATTCAAGGAGGAAGGCTGTTCCAAAACTGACATAGGTCCAAGAATCCAACTCAGACTCTGGAAATGAAATCATGGTAAGATCTGACTCACCTTTACACACGATTTTTTGAACCTGTTGTTGTTAGGAAAGGAACTAAAGAATGCACTAAACGACCACTTTATCCTCTATCTTACTATGTTTCTCTTAAGCGTCTGTCACCAACCTACCAAAACTTCATTATGAGTTTAAATACCATTACTATCCCTAACATTGTTTATGAGGCATTGTCAAAATGGGAATAGAGGGTTGCTATGAGCGAGGAGATGAATGCATTGGAAAAGAATAGAACATGAGAGATTGTTGATAAACCAAAAGGGAAAAATATTGTTGACTATAAGTGGATTTTCACACGCAAATATATGGCTGATGGATCTTTTGAAAGATATAAAGCTAGATTGGTGGCCAAAGGGTACACTCAAACTTATGGTATTGATTATCAAGAGACCTTTACCCCAGTTGCAAAGATGAATACTGTGAGAATTCTTTTATCATTGGCTGCCTACTTTAATTGACAGCTCCTACAATATGATGTTCAAAATGAATTTCTCCATTGAGACTTAGATGAAGAAATTTATATGAACATCCCACTAGGATTTGANNNAGACACGGGTAACAAAGTTTGCAAGCTGAGGAAGGCCCTTTATGGGTTAAAACAATCTCCTAGAGCTTGGTTTGGGAAATTTGCAAAAGTCATGAGGGAGTCTGGGTATAAACAAAGCCAAGGTGATCACATTCTCTTCATTAAACATTCGGCTGTAGGGGGAGTTATTGCACTTCTAACCTATGTGGATGACATCATAGTGATTGGAAATGACGAGAAAGAGAAGCATGAATTGAAGCAAAGACTAGTAAAAGAGTTTGAGGTAAAAGAACTTGGTAAACTAAGGTACTTCCTTGGTATTGAGATGGCATATTCCACACAAGGGATTTTTATATCTCAACCGAAGTATGTGATTGATTTGTTAGGAGAAACAGGGAAGATTGAGTGTAAGCCAGCCTTTACATCAATGGATCCAAACCACAAGTTGGGATAAGCTAAGAAGAACCAGATGTTGATAAAAGGATGTATCAAAGACTAGTTGGTATACTCATATATCTTGCTTACACTCAGCCAAACGTAGCATAGTTAGCAAGCATGATCAGTCAATTCATGCATGATCCAAGAGAGCCTCATCTTCAAGCTGCTTATAGGGTGCTACATTACTTGAAAGGCAGTCTGGGAAAAGGAATTTGGTCCAAGAAAAACAATACTCTTGCTTTAGACACCGATGCTGGCTATGCAAGTTTCATAGTGGATAGAAGATCAACTACAGAGCACTGTATGTTTCTTGGAGGAAATTTGGTAACGTGGAGGAGCAAGAAGCAAAATGTGGTGGCTAGGTCATCTGCAGAATCAGAATTTAGGCTATTGCTCAAGGATTGTGTGAACTACTCTGGCTGAAGATTATGTTAGATGATTTGAGAGTCAAATGGGACGACCCTATGAAACTCTATTGTGACAATAAGTCAGCCATCAATATTGCTCATAATCCTATACAACACAATAGGAAAAAGCATATTGAGATTGATAGACATTTCATTAAAGAAAAATTGGAAGAAGAGTTAGTGTGTATGTCATATGTTTCATTAGAACGTCAGGTAGCTGATGTTTTAACGAAGGGGCTGACCAGTTCAAGTTTTCATGATCTTATATACATGTTGGGAATGGAAGACATCTATCCCTCAGCTTGAGGGAAAGTATTGAGATACTAAACAGCTGTAAATAGATTATACTTAGATATAGATAGGCTATAGATAGATAAGATAAGTTTGAAATCTCTTAAACTAAGGGATTACATTGGATAGCTTTAGATAACTTTTCATATTTAAATTCCTACTTGTAATGCCCTATATATGGTTGTATACTCCTATTCAATATATGAGAAATAGAAAAATTATTTCCCACAACATGGCATGATTAAAAAAAAACTGGATTCGGCAATCATGGGAATTTTTTTTGGCTATTCAAAACATTTTTCAGCATAGCTTTGGCAATTGGATATCCAACTATACCAAGGCCATGGACGTTGAACTTCAGTTGAGGGATGATGTATAAGCCTCTCACGTTACAAAGGAAAACTTTTTCACTGTATCATTTTGAAGGGATTAGGTTTTCAAGATGTTATGTTTGTATCAAGTTATGGGATGCTGTTACATATCCCATATTATGGATCTAGGTATTAGTAGCCATTCCATGTTTCTAATACACCTTAATAGGTCAGTTCTTACACCCGTCCTTCATATCATTTCAAAGCAATGATTTCCAAGACACCCTCATTGATGATGCTATTTTTAGGTGATGGCTCCTGGTAAAGATCACCAGAATCAAATGTAATTTTGCCCATGTTTTACCTTGATGTTGCAGAATATTGGTGGACATACATGAGGGCTGATCCAGATGGCCTTGCTGAGATCCGGCGGCTAATTGAAGCTGGGAAGTTGAAAATACCTGTTGAAAAATGTTTTCCAATAACCCAAGTGAGAGAGGCTCACGAGGCTAAGGACAAAAAGAAAATCCTTGGCAAGGTGGTACTGGAATTTGATTGAAGTAAATTCCTTTGAACTCTTAACTCTTTCTCTTGAACTTACAGCTATCAAATTTCATTCTATCCTTTCTGTAAAGTAGGTTCTACTCCATTAGTTTAAGAGTTAATCCTGCATCCTGAACATGTTCTGCACAATAAGTTGTCACATTTTGCATAGGCGTGGGTGAAAATTCCAATATCCTCGATTCCCAAGCTGTAAATGTTAAGAGGACCGTCTTTTAGCAAAACTTTTGTAGGTTAATTTTGTTAGTGAATATTTGTGAGTTTATAGCAGATAAAACAGCCGCATTTGTGCTGCTTACAAAAGTTATCTTTATAAAATTTTGAGTGTGATATTTTAGATGGAGCTATTAGATTTGTGCAGAGGACTATGTTTTAATTCCAAATACCGTGGAACTTACGATGCGAGGCTTAAAGCACTATATAAAAGTTAAATAAAATAGCAGAATCATTCATTCCTAGGATCCATGTGAAGAGGTGAGGCTAGTTGCAGTTGTGATATGATATCATGTATGCACAGCATCAGACAACGACAGGTCAGAAGTTAGCGTTATTATTAACTCTATCTGCTCTGCGAGTGGACCACCTGATCTGATCTTCAATCTGTAATGCTTGGTTTGTTGAGGCTTATTACTCTCATGCTTTATGGTAAATGATGCATCATCCTTCTTGTCCTTTTTTGTGGAGTATAATGTTTGGTCAAATTCCCTCCCTTTGACCCCACTGGCTGTTCCATTCATCATCAAACCCTAAAAGGTTCATCGAGTTCGCTATGGTGGGGACAAAGCGTAGATCACGGCAAACGGTGGCGCGTGGATCGACTAGTCATGATTACTTGTGAGTTCTGATCTAAGACCCTATGGTCACGTGCACCCCTTGGATTTTCTTTTTCGATGCTTGGTCCCATGTGACCACTAATTTTTAAAAGGCCCGTTCTTTTCGTATTAAATTGCGATACTGCCACTTTTTGTCTTTTAGCTGCAAGAACACGGCGAAACCTTTGTGGTGTTGTATGGGGGAGAGAGGGTGACAGTGCTGGTTCAGAACTGAAAAAAGTGGGCAAGAACACAGAGACAGTGGCTTTCCCAAGACAAAACCCATCAAATTCCCGAATTGCCCTTTTGGTTTGGTTTTATTAGTGCTTTATAGTGCTGTAGGTGAACTGGCCACGTTCATGTGAAGGGAGAAGGTTTGGTTAAAGAAAAACAGATGTGCTTGGAGTTTGACGTATCACTGTCTTCACCAATATGAGATGGGATGGGATGGGATGGGATTCCAGTCGCACTTTCCCTTCTTGTGCTTTTTCTGGGATTTCTTTTCCATCCAACTGCAAAAGCCTAATCATAAATAGCTGTTAATCAGCTGAAAACTCATGGCTACAGACAGCAACGCACTCGCTTGTTGAAGGCAACAACAAACGCACGTGCCATTTAAACGAAACAGAAGCCTAAAACTCAGTAGTTGAGTTCTGCCTCACATCACAGCGTATCCTCCGATATTAATTTCTTCAGCACCACTCGCCCTCTCTCGTTTCTTCTGTACCTGCAAAGCTCTTCCATATCATACCCACAAGTACACGCACCCACCATTCTCATGACCACACGACACTGATTCCACACCTTTCTCTCTGTCAAAAATCTTGAATTATTTGACATGACCAGGGGATCCAACAAGTGAAAATAGAACAGCTAGAAAACAAATCTCATGGAAGCAGCGGATAGGCCCCATCGCAGCAACATCATCAATAGCACCACCACAAGTGAGCTCTTCATTTGCTTCACTTCACGCCTCTCGTCTTCTTCTTCCATGAGGATATCTTCCAAGTCGATTCTCAGCCCTGGCCGTGCGAGAGAGCCAACGCCAATCTCACTTTCAAACTCGCTCAGTCGAAGGCTGTGAAGCAACAGTAGCATGAAAGGTGGGCAAGCTTCGCCTATGTTCCCCACCACCAATGCCAAGAAACGAGGCGGTTTTTTCGAAAACCCCGAACCCACTTCTCCGAAAGTAAACTGTATTGGTCAAGTGAGGGTCAAGACCAAGAAACAGAGCAATAAACTGAGAACAAGATCCAAAAGTAGAGGAGAAACGAGTTTTAGAAGAATAGAGCAAAACAGCAGCAACAAGAACGTTGAAGCGAGTAGGAATTCAGATCAAAACCAGAGCCTTGTAAACCATCATTTTCTGAACCAGCAACAGCCTCAGGAATGCTTGCCACACAGAAACCAGAGATGGGTACATTTACCTATGACAATATGTGAAGCTGTAAGAGCTTTTGGGGCTGAATTCAATTGCTTTCTTCCTTGTCGATCGTCGTGCAT
>JANIJH010000225.1:81330787-81347820 GCA_024520975.1 Erythroxylum areolatum | reverse complement strand
AAAACCTTGACGGAGGAAATGGGAGTTTGCAAGAAGAGGAACCAAGAATTAGTATATGCGTTCCACCTAAGAATGCTCTGTTGCTTATGAGATGCAGATCTGACCCTGTGAAAATGGCTGCTCTTGCTAACAAGTTTTGGGAAGCTCCTGTCCCCCCAGTGGAAGATGATGAAGAGATTGAAGATGGTGGGAACGAGAACGAACATGAGAAAAGCAAAGTTGAGCAAGAAATGGAACACAAACAAGAAGTCATGGCATGTGAAATGTCGTGTTCTTGTGAAAAAACTGAAGAAAATCAGGAAGCTGAAGAAAGATTGGATCTTTTGGAGCCTGAAAATGGTAATAGAAAAAGCCTGGAGAAAAGCTCAGATATTGAACTCCAACTAGTATATTCTCCATCTGTAAACCAAGAACAGGACATGAACCCGCCACTTATAGCAGAAGAAAATTCATTGCGCGATTCTTTGGTTGAAGGAATTCTAGATCCAGGACACCTGCAAATTCTTGAAAATGAAGAAAAGATTATTCAAGTTCGAGAAGGCGGAGATAGTCAAGAACAGAAACCAGAAGAGGAAGAACAAGCAGAAGAAAGTTCAGCACTGTTAGTGGAGTTGAAACAAGAACTTCAAGAAGAGATAGGCCAAGACATCCAAGATCAAGAACAAAATCCACCCGAAACTGTAGTTCTTGAAGCTCGGGAACTACCAGTATCAACGGCAGACAAAGCGACGAACGCAGAGATGATCGAAGGAGAGTTGACGGAGATGACGAGCCAAGAAAGATCCGAAACCGAAGACCCGGTATGCCAAGGGGGTCAAACGAGTAACAAGTCAAAAGAGAGGGAAACCCAGCAATTGTTGCCTGATTGCCTACTGCTAATGATGTGTGAGCCCAAGCTGTCAATGGAAGTTTCCAAGGAGACATGGGTATGCACTACAGACTTCATGAGATGGATGCCAGAGCATTCAAGGCCGTCGATCAACAAAAACAGCGGTTATGACGAGGCCACAAAGAAAAAAATCACCGTCGACGCCAATCCCCAGCCGCCGGTCAACAGTACCCTACAACAGCCAGCGAGGTCCTCTTGTTCATATCCATCGAAGCCGCCGCGTAGGATTGCCGGAACAGAGACTATGACGACGGTGACCGGACAGAAGCTGATGGACGGCAGGGCTTATGAACCGCTAATGCTCACACGCTGCAAGTCAGAGCCGATGAGGTCGGCGGCTAAACATGCGCAGGAGAGTTGCTTCTGGAAGAACAGGAAGATGGAGCCGCATAGGGCGGCTACACTAGGAGTCGGCGCGGCTGGCGTTGTTTAAAGCGTAGTTGAAAAAGAAGTGTGTTAATTTACGGGGCTTGTATATTCTAAATTTCCATAAATTCCAAGCAAATCCCTTCTTGTGTCTTTATCGGTAAATTCATTCATTCGCTTTTCTCTTAAGCTAAGGGAAGCATGGCCTGTTCACTTCCGACCAAGTTCCAAGGCAAATTGCACAAAATGAGTGCGTTTTTGTTTTTCACTCACGCAGGCTTTTTCAGGTTTTTCCAGATACGGTTGAATGATACGTCAAGTGTCACTTTGATTGCGTTTCAGAATGAGTAAATCGAAGGATAAAGGATATGCGTGTCTTTTCCTTTTAAAATATTTTAAGTTTTAAAGACATAAAATTATAAACCAAGGGAAATAAAAAAGAAGTTTAGATCACATCATTGTGAAACAAAGGATTAGATTGCAAAACCATAATACATTACTCTTTTGTTTCTTTACACTAATTAGTTACAGAGCTATTTTTCTGCAATTACAGTTGATTCTCTTTCTCGCTATTGCCTCTCATCTGGATTTCGATCTCCCTGGCTGTCACTCGATGTAGCACCAGCAGCTGGACTTTCAGATGTTGAATTGGGTGAAGTTGATTGCTGAGTGCCTTGTTCTTCAGAATTTTCACTAGTGACACCTTTCGTGAAAGAATTGATGGCAAGCTGAGCAGAGTAAAGAAACAAACCGACAGAATTGACGCCAAAAACACATGTTGCAAGGTAGCACAATCCATTCACAATAGTTCTGCAAAAAGAGGACAGATATCAAAAGTCTCCTACAAAATTGTAGCATTATGTTTGAAGATGGTAGTAGCAGGAGCTACCTAATGGTTATTGTTATCTGGCGCACCTGAACCAAAGAAACAAAAAAAGAACAAGGTGTGAGAATTATGTGGTTATATTTGGCGCAGAGTCTTCAAACATAACAATAAAACATCAAAGTTCCTGAAACAACAAAGACCATTGGATGTGAAACAAACCGAGTAATTATCTGATAATGCTTGGCGGTTAAGAGAAGCCTCGATGGTGGTGGTGAACTTATAAAGTATAAGTGCAATGACACCCGCAGAAATTCCACCTAGCAATGCCTGCACAGGTGAAGGAGTTTTCTCGGATGCTATGGCACCTGGAGCCATTGCCGTTAAGCTGGCTAATGCTTCCTCTTTCAATGATTTATTTTCCCCTGATGACCTTAATCTCTAGAAACACAGGATCACAACCTCAAATTTCAGAATGTTCATCATAATGTAAACTAATTCAATTTCAACCAAAAAGCATAATTGAGACTAAATTGAATTCGGTTGATAAATTATCCAACTCTTTCTAGTCCAAAGAGAGTCGTCAAAAGAGCATGTTAGATGCCAATTTTGGAAATTGAAGTCTCGGGCCTTAAACATGAGGACAACAGAGCAGAACGATATAAAACTAATCAGAAGCTAATTCCACAAGTTCTGGCAGAAACAATACGTCAAACTGAAAACCAAGCGTCAAGATTCAGTTCTGAGTAGTCTAAGCTTAAGCATAAGCAAGCAACTAAAATAAAAAAGGGCAAATATATTTTTAAAAAAGAGTCAAAATTGATTCATCGTAAGACATCAAACTGTAGAATATGATAACAAACCAAGAGAGTGACACATAACACTTAAAGGATCATAGTTACACATATATCCAACAAAACCCAATTCGGACAAACTACAAACTGAATTTTAACACTTAAAAGCACAGAAACTTAACGATAAGAGTTGCAAAAGTTTCCAACTTTAAAAATAAGATAAACACCCGTTTCACCACAAAACCAATTTATCAACAATTGAAGCGAAAATAAGCTGATCAACCTATAAACGAACAAAGATTTCATTTCTGAATACCAGTTCTTTGGCGCGCTTAGCCCGGCGGCGAATAGAGCGGAAGAGGAAGATAGAGGTGGCAGCAGTGAGGAGGACGCTGGTGGTGACCTGAAGAGGCGAAGGGTCGTCGGTGGTGGAGAAAATGGTGGGCGAGGAAGAGAGAGGTAGTTCTATAGGACCAGTTTCTCCTGGAGAGTCGTCGGCAACGGTGAGCCATGGAAGGGAAGATTGAGGAGGGAGAGCTGAAAGAGAGAAACGAGTGATGGGTCTTTGGTGGAAGAGAAGAGAGTGGGAATGGTGTTGGAGGGATGGAAGTAAGATATGGTGGGGGGTGGTGAATGTGAGTGTGAGGGTGAGAGGTTGGTGGTGACACTGCAACATTTGGTTTTGATGGTTTTAGTTAAGAGTGGAGGGAATGCAAAGGAATGGATGTTTTGATTTCAACCATTGTGAATTGAATTGTGAGTCTCTTTTATCTTTGGATTTTTCTAAAAATATCTTCTGCCCTTTTGCCCTTTCCCTTTTCTGGGTGCAAAATCAGTTTTAACACGTCAATTTTACATGTGTATAATATTATTTAATTATTTCTCTGTTTTTTATTTTCCAAAAAAAATGAGTTGTGATTTATTATTGATCAGATAAGTTGACGTCTCAGTAGGAAAATCAAGCAGTTTAATTAGTTGAGATTAAAAAACAAGATCATCTGAAATTTGTTTGTTACAGTTGATCAACCGTTAGAAGTACTAGCGGACGTTAGAAGCCACGGCTCTGGCCCAGAACTTGAGTTGCGTTTTCATATCCTGTGCTGCATTCTTGAAAGAACAGATTGGAATTGGAGTTGCGCAGCTTTGCCCGTACCATGACTCTGAGAGATAAGCATAAGGCTTCCTTACTTGTTCTTGGCCACCATGATCCTGACTTCGCTTATCTTGCAAGCCAGGAAGTATGGCCATCACCCTTGGGTTCAAATCCTTTTTGTCAAAAGTGAACCCCAAGTCCCTGAAACCCTGGACTTCATCCGATTCCAGGTCCCTTGGCATCTTCATTGACGTTGTCCTTTTAAGCTGTTGATTTGTTTCCTTAGGCCGACTTGCATTAAAGCTTTCCATGTCCGTGTTCCTTGATGGTCTGTATTTTGGCATGCTTGAACTTTGCACCACACCCTGAGAAGGAAATATGCACACCAGTTACACCAACATGTTGGCCTACGAAGAGAAATATGATATTCGGTGCCCATTTCAAGTGATCATATGAATCAAATAAATGCAATTATGGTGCTCTCAGAAAAGGAGTAAAGGGTATTGTATCACAGTATCAGTCGGTACCTTGTTTGGGGCACGATTCCGAGGCTGGATAGCCCAGGTGTTGGGCATTGCTTGCCGGATCAATCTGCTCATTGTGATGTCACCTTCATTGTCTTCAAGCTCTTCTAGTTCCCTTCCTATACAGGGTGGCAGAGAAGGTGTTCTTAATAAATTCTGCCTCGATGATCGTTGCCCCTTGCGCTTTTTGTCCCTTGGAGCTTGAGTTTCTTTCCCCTGAATCAGTACCTTCTTTTTTGTGCAAGTTGATAATTCATTTTGTTTCTCATTAAATATACAGATATCTGATAGTTCCGTTGTCAACTTACTGATTTCACTATTTCTTTCTTTCTCGTGAATTCTTTCTTCTCTTCCTATACAAGGTGGCAAGGATGGTGCCCGAGTTAGATTTGCAGAGAATTTCCTGGCGGAGGAGGATGATGGTTTTTCCTTAAATGGATTGCTCTCTGAAGTTCCCTGAGCGAAGTTCGGTGAAGGATCAGAATAGCACCTAGACATTTTTGGTTTGCTATTAACCAATTTACCGAAGAACCAACCTTCCTCCAACAGATCATGAACAGCTGCACCCATTTCATGGATAGTAGAAGAGGGCTGGAAAGAGTCGTCTTGAAAAGAATCCATTGTTGTTTTTTAGACCCACAGGGTAGTTCCTCTGTTTGTAATCTTTATACTGTGATGTCAATGCAGAGCAGGCCAAGTGGGGCAGGACCCCATGTGCTTATGCCTCATCAAAAGCAATAATTTAGGATGACAATTAGAACTTGGAGGCCATGCCCATTAGTTTATACATCTGGAGAGGGTGATGAGATGTGATTTTATATGCGAAATTGGGAGGAATTGAATTCTAACAACCAAGAAATTAAGAGTAGAATTCATTGCTAGAGCCATCTCATGACAGCACATAACCCATGTGACGGCCCTTTTGTTGATGAAGCAACAAAGAGAGACATGCATTTGTCTTCTCTACCAGTTATATGACAGCTAAGGTCAGACAGATTTGAGATATGGATGAAACCAATATTTCCTATGTTAAGCCATGACACGCCGTTTGTTGTATACTGGAAATAGGAATTATTGGTCCCAATATCTAAAAAGGGAATTCTTTGATAGCAAATCTCGACTTAATATTACATCTCCCTTCATTTAAATGGCTTTTGATTGCATCCCATATGGAAATTCATTTCACAATAGAAGACAGCTCCCTTTTAGTTTTCTAATAGGACATTGGAAAGATTGGCCATATATACTATTATTGTAAGAGAAGAATAAGGGCAACAATAACAAGAAATTTAGAGAATGAAATTACAATAGGTGATTCTCTTGTTTTACACTGAAAAGTGGAAATACTTTTTAAATTATGATAACTGAGAGATATTACTGCCTCTTTGACTATTAAACTATTCATCTTTTTTCTTTTGAGCTTAATGAAACATTTCCCCTTTGCACCAAAAGTGAAACCAGACTATTTTCTCGAGTCCGCGCATCCATAGAATAGTCGGGAAACAACAAGAGAAATCAAAATGTTGTGGTAACTATAATTGCTCAGTGTCGCTTTCATTGAGATCCGTGAAGTCTTCAATCACATTAGCATTTTGCCTATTCATAGAGCGCATTTCTTCAATTTCAACAAGTAAAACCGGATCGCAAACCACCCTTTGTGCTCTCAAAGTCTTAGGACAAGCTGCCAAGAAAGAGGGATGTTTTGAAGCTTAGGACAAGCTCAACGAGGTGTAAAGAAACCCAACTACAATACCTGCTACAGGGCATTTAACTTGCCCCCTATGCGATGATATGTGGTGCATGACGTCCTTCTTCTCATAAACATGCTTGCACTCAGCACTGCAGCAGCGCAATAAGCAGTCAGCATCAAAACTTAATGTATAATCAAAGACCGAAAGTAGAATGGAATGTTGTCTAACATTCTGTAGAAGTGGTAATTACCATAGATGCTGTCATCTACCACCTTTTTTAAAACAATACATAAAAGTTGATGCGGGAAAGATATGTTCAGAATATTATGAGATACCAGTAGTATCCTTAAACTCTAATATGGCTTCCTATATTGCAAATTTTCAGTTTATGAAAATGCTCGTACAAGTTTCTACCTAAGGTGTGCTTGTGTGCAGGTGCCCTGGAGGACATCTAAGAAGTTGCAAGAAAAATGATAAATTGCAGGTTGAGCCTAGAGCCCCTATGCTTCTCCAGCTAAAATAAATCTCTAGGACAAAGCATCTCTGGATTTGGATTATAAGCTTTGCAGTCCATATAACATGAATACGCTGTTTCATTCACGGATCCTTTCCCCAGAGAAATCATTTTGGAGTAAGCTGTGGTACACTCATAAATCATAACTTGGTAGTAAAAGCTGTAACAATAACCATTAGGAAATATCTCTACTGGTATAGTCTCCCTTTCGATGGGGCATTCACTGCAAGATAAATGTCTTGAGAAGTTGCCTCAAAGCTCTAACTTTATGGATGACACAATTGCAGTATTGCATAATCTGCAAATTAGCTATGCTATTATATGCCCTAATCCAAGGAAATATATATTACTTCCTTAAAACTTCAAACATTCAAATGACAAGAAGAATGAGTGACATTTTCAGCTATTAAAAGGACAAAAATGCCCATATGCTGAAATGGTTGCAATCCCATAAATGAAGGAAATCACGTGTCAAAGTTATCTGGAATAAAAGATAAATTTTAAGCAAGAAAAAAAAAACCTGCGAACTGGTTCTGCTAGCTCAGTAACAGGCTTTCCACTCAGTGGGCAAGTGATATTCAAAATATTGCACTGGGTAGAGGTCATAACAATATCTTCCTGTTCTTCACCAGGCAACGGTTGTCCAGCATGATGAACATTCTGGATAAGAAAGTAGTTCAACACTAAATAACATACGATTGCCAACATAAGTAAGAGGAAACGTAATTGACGTTGAGTGCCCAGGAAAGAAAAAACAATGTTTTCCCTCCACAGCGCAGAGGCTTCCAACAAATGGCCATGTAGGTGATGCTAAATTGAACAATCTTACTAATCGCATTATCTAATCCACAACAAAAGGTCACCATTTCTACCAACTGTGGCTCGTAACACCATAAAAGATAAGATGAGAAGGTAGAAATTTGATGGTGCTGATAAGTGGCAAATTTTTAAATATTAAGGCAATTATTTAAATATTAAGGCAATTATTTGCTTAACAGGTAAAGAAGAGAAAATAAAATGAAGAGAGATGCTAAACTAGTACTGCGTTGATAAGTCAAGCTAGTCATCATATGATATGAAAGAAATTTATCAGAACAAAAAGCATTAGAACATGCAGAATTCCTGAAAAGCATAACATCTCCAGGAATAACATACCCAGATTGCCTCTCTAAATTGGCGCATTAGTGGATGATTCTCTGGAGTTACAGCAGACTTGATGTTCAAAAACTCGGTCTCAAGCAACTTTTCAAAAGCAGTTAACTGCAACACAGTACGTTAAAATGACACTAATGCTGAGCACGAGCATGTGCATTACTGAATGACAAATTAGACAATAGACACGGTACAAGAAAAATCGAGAACCTCTGTCCCAGGCTGATAATTATTTGCGACAGATTCGATCGCCGATGCATGATGCATAGAGTCTTCATAAGAGTCCAGCAACTCAGCAACCATATTTTCAAGGCTTTTCACCTGAACAGGAAGATGATAGGTACCATTCGAAGAAGTCAAATATATATATGAAATGTAGCAGCTATCGACATCGATGTATCTATTTGGTAATGGGTATATCCAGCACGCAGAAACTTGATTTCATTTTAACAATTTTTGTAAATCAAACTCAGGCCTTCAGAAAAAGGAAAGTCTGAACCAAGGAGGTATAAGACCTAACAGTAGAATTCAATCCAAAAACAGAAATAGCAGAAGAACACATATAATGTTGGAAGAAATGTTTACTATACCTTTTTAGATTCATTGCGTCTCTCTAAATCGACCGCAATTTCCTTGATCATATTCAAAGACCTACGAATTTCCTGAAACAAGCAATGCGGTTAAAAAAACATATTCTAAATGTTTGAGAAAAGAGAAAAAAGGTACTTACAGCAGTTAGGGATCGGGTATCGTCGCAGAGAGTGGAGGCGGCTATTTTAATTCGAGATTCGGCGCCGTCGCTGCGAGAAGCCATAGTCGGAGGGAGATAGCTACAGCTTCAGTTCAGTGATACAGAGGTACGCTCCAACTGCGTGCAGAGTGTGTTTTTGGAGGGAGAGGGCAGTGTAAGTAAATTTATTGTCCTTTTGATCTTTAGATTATTGCTTTTTTTTTCTAATCTTGACTAAGTGTAATAATCTAAAACTTAAAGAGCCCGTCCAGCCCAAAATCTTTGCAAAATGGGTAAATTTGGGCCATATGAATCAATGGGCCGACATACCCATTTGGTGGTCAAAAGCCACTTAAATTCTATTAGAACTTATTCATATCGGGTCAACTTTTAATAGTTTTCTTTAAAAATAAAATAAATTCTCAATTTTTTAATGTTTAAATTTTATTTTTAACATTAATATATTATTCATAAAATATCCTTATTTAGATAATATTTAATTAATTATTCACAAATATCTCGATAATGTTAAGGTTCAATATATAATTATAATCAAAATATTGAGGACTTACTCGTAAAAACTTAGAAATACTACGAATTTATTCTTACATTTTGGCCATGACATTTCAAGCCATGAATGGACTTCTCTAGCAAAATGATTCTCTTCTTTCAATGATTAAATTTGAAAGAATTTAATAAAAGAATTAATATTTAAATTGTTTTTAATAAGAATCACATATTTCAATTTTAATTACAAATATTAAAAGATATTTATAAAATTTGATGAAAAAGAAAGACATGTATTAAAAAGAAAATTTGGGTTTTTGTTTTTAAGAAATTGCTTTTCTAGTTAACTCAACAATGCCAATCAATGCAACTTATACACTAAATTAAATGGATAACGCATTATTAAGTCTTGGAGTTAATCAAAATTTACGGCAAAGCATAAAGCTATTCTTCTTACTTCTTACAATCAAGTGGGCAACCATTATTTGAAAATCTTCAAAACCATTAGCATCTAATTGATGTTGCTAAGGCTTTCTAAGGAGGAGATTATGTAAGAGTTTAAGAGTTAGATCCCAAATATAAAGAATAGCATAAAATAAGAGTTGCGAGTTAAAATAAATAAATAGCCTCAGCAACTTGAAGCCGCCGACATGTAATTGATGTTGCTAACGTGAAACCGTGGGACTAAGGGACTTTGACTCCTGATTCAAATTAACCAAAGTATAAGTTCTAGAGTCATAGCAGCCTGACTCCGTCATGGTAAAGGGTAAAGACTTTTCTAGTAGACAATGACACAAACGAGAGGGAGAAGACTAAATTAACAAGCAATCAAAGTGATGGACTAATTTGCAAGAGAAAACCACGACTGATAGCTTGCACTCACAGGACAAAGCTCATCCTTTGATCAATTTTCAAACCTCTTTATCCATATTATTTAATGTCTTACATGATTGCATGATGAATCACGCTGAGAATGATATAAAATTTGCACATCCATTAAAAGGTTGAGTAGAAACAATTTTTCTTTATGTAAGCACTACAACCAAGCCATAATCTTATTAAATTGAAGGGTTCCTTATTCTTTTAACTTTAGATTTCTAATTTGATGCTAACTGAACAAAATGTTGTAATAGTAGTAGTAGTAGTAATAATAATAATAATAATAATAATAATAATAATGCTCTAAATACTTTTTATGTTGACCTAAAAATGTAAAATGGAATTAAGTAATCCTTTTCTACTTAGCCGTTGTTTGGTTAGGCTTATAATAGTAGAGCTTTTATAAATAGAGTTTTTTCTGTAGATCTTTTCTGAAAAGAACTTTTCTAAAAAGCCAGTTGACTGTTTGGCTATCATTTAAAAAAGAGATTTTTTGAAAGAGTTCATACAGTAGATTGTTTGGTAACATAAAAATAAAAAAGTATTTTTAATTTTAACTATATTTTATTTTGTAATAAAAATTATTTATGCATATAAATATTATTTAAAATATATTAAATAATATACAAAGCACAATATATTAATTATTATGTTATTTTAAATCATATGAAACGTAAATGAAAATGTATCTAACCAAATCTTTTATATGGGTTATAATATAAGAAAAAATAAATATTAAAAATAAATATTAAAAACATATAAAAAGCTAAATAATGGGTTTGCAAGATAAACATGAAGAATTTGTAAGTATTATGAAAATTATGCGTAAAAAATAAAGACAAAAGGGACAAAAATAGGCTCATTAATTGATTTAAAAAGTCTAAAAGTGATTTGAGAGGCTTTTTTAAGAAGCTCCAAATTTGAATTTTTTAAAAGTTATATTTTAGCTACCAAAAAAGTTATATCTATTAAAGAAGTACTTTTTTATTTTACAACAAAACATTAATTTTTCTTTAAAAAGACTGTTGTGATAAAAAAAGTGTTTATTGACTTTCTAAAAATTTATAACAGTCAATTAGTTTAATGAATGAGAATCTCCATTCACATTTATAATTAAAGGGCTATTTATTCTTTAGTGAAAACTTAGATTAAAAACACAATATCATATATTATGTTTCGTTATTATTCTATTTATTTTAACCTCAAAACAATATAGGATTTAAATTTTAAATTTTAACATAATGTTGTTTTGGAGATATGAGTTGACAAAAATTTCAAAACATAATGGAGGGAGTTTACTAAACAATATAACAAGAGCCAATAATAATTTTTAAAATAAGAGGAATGGAATAAAAAATATCAAATTGCAAAGATATATCAGTATAATTAATCATCAAAATTCTTACAAGACAATCTTATTGTAGAGTTTTTTTTTATAGTATATGACCCTTTTTAATTGAACACTGAATTATTTTTTAAGAATGAAATGGGAAAAGGTAACTATATATATGTGAACCCTTTTTTGTCATATTTTCCTTATTTTCTCATAGATTCATTTTATACAATTTAATTTAATACCATTTTATTAATAATTATAATTTAATTTTTCATACACGCATTACAATGTCCATTGCACTATATATCCTTGTATCGAGAAAATTAAATTAAGATTTTTTTAGTAGACATTAACTTTATTAATGGACCATAGTCATTAAACTTGTCATGTTCTTTTCCAAGGTTATCTCTGTCAATCTCCATAACCAGAAAGAAAGAACAAAGAAATTCTTCTCACCAGTAGAGAATAGAAGCAATGGCCCCAAGCACTGTCAATCTACATTTAAGTATATGATCACACGTCTAATTAGGGTGTAGTGAACCACTGTGTGGCAACTACAATAACACTACAACATTTACTATAACTTTAGCTGAAATCCTGGTGGTCGAGTGCAATCTCATTGTCATAAACCTTATTGACTCCAAGTAGACCCACCACCAATCAAACAAGCATAAAGCTCATCAAGTTGCAAAACCTCATCATGACCGTTGACGTCTTCGTTATGCAAGCTAGAGCTACCTCCGTCGTCACAAGAAGAGTTACAATTAGAAGCATTATTACTGAGAGGAGGAGGAGGGGGAGGAGGATGATGAGAAGGTAGTGGTGGGCTCAAAGCGGATAATATGTCATGAGCTTTCCTTAACTCCTCATGAAGCTGCAAAACTTCTCTCTCCAGTCTTCTCTTCTCACCCAATGCCTCCTCCAGACTCGCCTGAAGAGTGCTGTAATCAAGTGCTAGGCTCTGTGTCTTCCACCTTGCTCTCTTATTTTGATACCAAATCGCTACTTGTCTTGGTGGCACACCTAGCTGGTTTGCTAGATGGAGCTTGAGCTCAGGGTCAAGCTTCTTGTTGGACGTGAATGTCCTCTCCAAGAGCCTAACTTGATCTGGGGTAAGCCTCTTTTTGTTATGGTATCTGGGTAGGTGTTTTTGCTGGCTTTGGGTGTTGAAGTAATCCATAAGAAATGAGATGAACGAGGCAATTTTGGTTACTGAAATTGGTGGGTGTCATCCATATTGGCTGATTTATAGGACAAAGGAGACCCTACCAAAATTAAATGTAGGATTATTTAAAATATGTAGATCAAGTATCTGGCAGGTACCAAAGAGAGAGAGGCGGCTAATTAAATATTCGTGGTAGCGCGTGACCTTCACGTGAAGTTGGTCCATCTCCATATTTTTTATTATCATAAGCTATCGCCTATTTATATCGTCAGAAATAATAAGACTTGGATGCAATTAATCTATAAACATGTGAAGTTTTCCAACTGCTCACATTCATGATTAATCTTGAAATGGCAATTGCTTTGTAATTTGTCGGCGGTTGATTCACCGGTTCACATGTTTTGTTTCCGAGATTAGGCCTAATTAATTACGTAGCAGTTGATTAATCCGATAACAGGATTGTCATCTTCCCAATCCAATCATGTTCACTGTTTGTAAGTAGTATGACATAAAATACTAAACGAGATGTGAGACACCGAGTCACATTAGTCATTCCTAATACGTGATTAGGAATTATTCATGACGTCTAATCTTGATAAAAAAAAAACATTGATGTCAAAGGGCCCCAATTCTTCTGTACTTCTCTAGAAATAATCACCTCACCGCTTGCTTAGTTTGACTTTTGAAACGTAAAGAAGCATATGAAAGAGGTACTCAAGCATTAAAAGATATTGCTTGGGCAGTTGAGTAATTTTATTATTTTATAAGTCAAAAGAAAGCATTAAGATAATAAGGAATTAGTAGAAAAAATTCCTCAATTCATACTCTAAAACGATATGAATTAGTAAAGAGTATACGTAAACCAGCCCAAAAGCAGTACCTGAGTATAAAAAGTCAGAAGAGGAGAATCCAAACTTGTTATTACATAAAATAAAGAGGAAACTATGACATGGTCCCTATCTAATGCGAGTGGACGAATTTGACCGCATTTTTCATCAGCTCGTGGCGGCGGCTTGGAGGCTGCTGCTGTTACTTATGCTGCTGCAAGTTAGCAATTAAAAGGTGATGACTTTCTTTATAAGAAAACAAAGTTAGATTCCAAATTAAGGGGATGGTCATGGTCACGCTTTTCATCACCCAATCACATATTGTTCCCACAAAGTTTTAAGAAGCCGAGCTTTAGAATGAAATTTCGTCGCCTAGCTTGGCTAGTGATTCCTATGCTCACTCAACAGAAAGCGTTCCACTATTTATACTATTCGTAGAGAATTGGGATTGAATCGTGTATAATGGATAAGGAATCCAAATTTTGTGAATAGCGTATCAGTTAAATTTTAGCTTATTGAAACGTTTCAATTGGTTAACTATTGTGGCTCCGTTTGGTAAATAACGTATCAATTAAATTTTGAT
Source organism: Erythroxylum areolatum (assembly GCA_024520975.1). Lineage (NCBI taxonomy): Eukaryota > Viridiplantae > Streptophyta > Magnoliopsida > Malpighiales > Erythroxylaceae > Erythroxylum > Erythroxylum areolatum. Next base: position 81,333,947 of record JANIJH010000225.1, on the reverse strand, counting down.
TTATTGAAATGTTTCGTCTGGTTGATTGTGTCATCCAACCGATAGAGACATTTAGAGAGTAGCTGAATGGGTTAGTTGATTTAACTCAATCAATTAATTTCATAAATTCTGTTAAAAAAGTCATGCATGAATCATATATAAGAGAAGCCAACATTTGTTAATGAAGTCATCAACAAAACCTGCCCTTTAAATTTATTTTACAAGGCCATGCATGTAATATGCTAGCATGTTAATGTAGATTAATTTATTTTGAATTATGCCAAAATAACATGAACTAGGTTCCTGTGGCATAATTCAAGGAAAGGTTGTAGTCATTCTTCTAAACTCGTGTCCTTATAATTTGTTTTAAAGTCATACCCTATTAAGTTATTTCACTCATAAACAGTAAATACTAAACAAATATTTTTATCAAATGTTTTTAATAAACAGTAAATATTATTTGCCAGTTAAATCAATTGTTATAATCCGCTATCAACTGACAGCTGATGTAATCCGTTAATTGTCAATTAAAGCCTGTTTATAGTTCAATTAGAGGTAATGATTTTAAAATATACGAAATAATTGCGTTGCATTAAAATATGTATTACAATTTTATATTAAAATGTAACAAACTCTCAAATGTCATTAACAGTAGCACATTATCGACTTCAAACAAATAAAATCCCAATTGGAGTGTATATGAGCATTAGTTCTAAAGAATGTTTAAATTAGAACTAACTATTTTTTGATTTAGATAATCTATTATAGAATATCCCTCTGGCAGTAGAAGGATAATGAAAGCAACATGACCCTTTGTGTACGAGTCGTATAGCATAAACTAGAGTCCAAATTGCAGATATATAATTAATTCTAGAGAGAAGATGCATGGGCATGCATTGTGTACAGGGCCATTCATGATTCACTCCCGTCTTTACCGTTGAATTTGGATTTTTCAGACTTTTTGTGGGTCGATGTAGGAGTTCTTGTCCTTCTCTCGGTAATTGGGTCAGGAACGTTTAACCAAATTGTTTACTCCTGGATAGTCTTAGTCTATGAAGGCGGTAATTGGTGATGTGACCTTGTACCTTTAATCAACTTGTTGAAATAAGATAATCTTTTTATCTTAGGAAATTGTATAACGAAATTGAATATACCAAACAAACAAAAAAAGACAAAAGGATGGAATTGTGATTACGATTTATGATGTATTAGGTAATAGAATAAGAAGAAATATAGGTAAAAATATATTTACTTTGATATCTCAACCTCGTCATACGTATTGTCTTTGAGTGAAAATAACACTAGAGGAATATTACTATCCCTTTCAGACTTTGTATATGATACGAATAGCATATTATTTATAATTTGATCAAAATCAAGTGACAAATCCTAAAATAAATATCAACTCTAAGTTCTATAAAGCTTAAAACTCCTTCGTATACACAATAGAATGTATTTATTCTTAGTGATAGGTTTTGTTATATTAGAGTATTTCATATTGACTAAATATGAAAATGTTAAAGGGATTATGAGTGGTAAAAGTCAACTATCTAAATAATTAGTTCTAGTTATTTGAACAATGGTTGACCCAAGCACAATTCTTGTAAGTGGACTCTACACTCTGTCCATATTAAAAATTCAATATGGTATCAGAGCAAGTTTGCTCCGGATTATTAATTTTCAGGTTGTCCGTCTGGATGTCTAATCCCAGCGGCCCAGTCCGGTTACCACTGCGTATATTTCAAGTGACAACTGGATGTTCAGTCCCAGTTGCACTTGAAGGGGAGTGTTAGAGTATTTCATATTGACTAAACATGAAAATGTTAAAGAATTTATAAGTGGTGAAGGTCAACTATTCAAATAACTAGTTCTAGTTATTTAAACAATAGTTAATTCAAGTTCAATTCTTATAAGTTGACTCTACACTTTGTCCATGTTAAAAATTCAATATGTTATGCCATCCACTGTTACCAGACATTAGTGACTGAACCTCATTATCACAATCCTTGTAAGCATTATGTAAACCATGTGAACTATTTTCTTCGCTTTGTGAGTTCTTTTTTAAATAAAGTTTCATCCTCTGTTGCAATCTTTCTAACTACTGTGAGGACTCTAATCAATAGTACTCACACGATCAACAAGATTATTTAACCAATAGCATACTAATTAAACAATATTAATAACGAAAAGAAAAATTGGACATAAGATTTTACTTACAAAAAATTCATTAAATTCAATAATAGCAAGATACAAGTGTTAAGGTTTCAAGCAAAAAATACCCCATAAAATAACTATAGTTAAAATATTTTTAGCTTTGTCTTTCTCTCACACATACACATACACACACACATATACTAATACTATTCTTAAATAAATTCTGAAAATTAAACTTTAATAAAATTGTATTTGATGAAAGTTATTTAGACCCTAAAACTCTTTTATCATTACGTATTTTTGTCGCCTGCAATTTATATCTCTTAAAATTATCTTTAAATCTTGAAAAAATAAGACTTTGCATACATATACATTATCGTGTTCTTCAAAACTCGACGTTATGGAGATACACGATCCTAATGACTTATACGGTCAAAGGACATGGTTGTATATGCTTACATGACTATGTTTGATTCTATACGACTGTGTTTGTTCTCAAAGTATTAATCTTTCACGTAGTTATAAATGTTTACACGATCATATACACAGTCGTATCCATCATTAACACAAACATATGTCTCTTATACACGAGCATGTACTTTAGATATAGCTTTAACTTACCAATTTTTACCTTAAACACTAGCATGATAAATTCATGGACTCTGTATCTTTCTTCAACTTAATCTTGACCTTATATATTTTTAGTATCCATCTCTTTCTAATACCTTACTGTAATGGGAATGAAGAGTTACCAACATTTACATTATTAGAAAAGGTAGGAGTAGTAGTTGACAATTCATTATATTTTTAGTTCATAACAATGCTCATTATCAATTAAAGAAAATGACACACATTATATTCAAGGAGAGGTACCTTGGTGTATGTTATTTGCGGACGACATTGTCCTAGTGGAGGAGACCAAGGAAGGAGTCAATGCCAAGTTAGACTGTTGGAGAGAAGCGTTAGAATCGAAAGGTTTTAAGATGAGCAGGTCTAAGACGGAGTATTTAGAATGTAACTTTTCAGG
>JANIJH010000225.1:81264280-81288171 GCA_024520975.1 Erythroxylum areolatum | reverse complement strand
ATTTAAATTACACTCTTTACAGAGAAAGATGCATATGAGTACAAAATGTCTGTACATCCACAGGAGGAGTTGTCGTCAAATTGAGTCGTCACTTTTAAATGATTTTCTTTTATTTTTGTTGATATATTTTAAGTTTGTGGAGCTGCAACATTAAGGCATTCCCAAAATACCACCCACTGCATGCTCTTGAGTTGAATGAACCATATGAATTTTCTAGACATTTGCTGAAATTTGAAATTTTTAATATGTTTAAGACATAAAATAGAACTTAATAGAACAAATTCATAGAATCGATATCTACTTGGTTGCATTAGGTGTAATTGTTCTCAAAACTCATCAGATACATTGTAAGTTATTTTATTTTACATGGTTCCTCTCAATGCTTTTGCAGCTACTTTAAAACGTGTTTCCAGCATTGAAGCCCTCCAATCAGCTATAAGGTATGCCCATTCTTGTAGTTTTATGTTTGTGCAACACTTTGGTCCTAAAACGGGGACAACCTTTAAACTGACTAATGTGATTTTATTTTGTTGCTTTTCTTGAAATCAATGAACTGTAGCATTTGTTTATCCTTGACATAGTTTGTGCATGAGAGATTTGAATCGTGAATCTGACCATTTAGAGTTGCGGACTAATTTTATTTTACCATACTGTTTTTACTGAATTTGATCTTTGATAATTTTATGTACATGGGTTTATTGTTTTGCTCCCACTAAAACAAAGTTGTAGCCGTCCTCGTAGTGGTGACAACATGTGATTTGTTATTGGAATAGTTCATGTGATTCCCACTAGGAAGCTAAACATCCTTTTCCTCCTTCTTCTAGGAGGAAAGTAAACTTCATTAGTATGACATGCATGTTTTGCGTGGACATTTAAAAATTGTTGGTTTACTACTTCTAAGTAGAAAATTTATATTTTCATTCTCCTGTTCTTTTCCAAGTATCATCACTACTTGAAAGTAACGGTTTTAAATGCTTTGTAAGATAAAAATATTATCTAAAATTATATAATTTCCTAGACAACTTTTGAAAAACTTTTTATAGTTTACACCAAAAGCAATCATGGTTGCTTAATTATTATTATTTACCAAGTGATTAGCTTTTCGTTGATTTAGAACTCGACATCTTGCAAGCAAAAGCTTGTGTTTTGGACATTAAAATTCGAGGTTTGTCGGTGTTATGATGAAAGGGAATTCATCTAAAGTTTAAAAGTTATTGCTTGGAGTTTAATTACTTTACAGATAAATAACTAAGATTGTGTAACAAATTAAGCTATCCTGCTGGGCCATTTGCATCTGTAAGGTAGCTTGTGGATGCCACTAACCATATTAAACTTATTAAGTGTATTTGAAACATAAAACCCATGTACATAAATTGATCATTGTTGGCTTTCGCATCTAATTTGACTTGTTAGAGACGTTGTTGGCGTAAGTGCTTGCGTAATTGCCACACAACTTTTATGTAAGCTGCTCTAGTCACGCGATTGATAGGAAAGAATCATAAGCCTCTAAAATCAAAGGCTTGTTGACTTCTTTTCCTTTTCTAACCATATGGAAAAATGAGATAGTATCTGCTAATAATTATGCCCTACTTTTCTAAGGACCAACTTTAGAAATAAAATGTTGTAATATTAGAATTATTTCATGGTTGTTCTCTTGCATCGTACATTGAAACTATTTTGAATTATTTCTTGGTTGTTCCCTTATATTGTATATTTTTTGAACAAATTTATGTAAATATATTATAAATTTTATTTTTTGCAATCATTGCTCGTTTCAGTTTGAGTTTACGTAGAAATGTCGAAAGAACAAAAAGGATTGTGGTTGTCTTGATTGTATGGTTGCAGTTGTGTAACGTTGTTAATTTGCTATTCAGTTTGTTGGCATTGGTGGCTTCTTTATATAGTTATAGGCCAAGGGTTAGAAGTTATTTTTCCAAATTTTTATGCAAATCAAGATTATGTGAGGTGAATTGTGCACGACAATGATGAGTCATGTATTTTAATGGTTAGGATGAATAGGCAAGCTTTTTATAAACCATGTGAAAGCTTTCTACACCTGACATCTTATGTGACTTAGCCATGTCAACTCTATTAACGGAGACGTTAATGTCGAACTATATTTGAGAAAAATTAAAACTTCAAGTATTTAATAATCACCTTTTAATATTCGGACTATATTTACAAAATTGAGTAAAGTTTGAGATTTTTTTAGTAATTAATCCTATAATTAAATACTAATCTGTAGTTATTAATGCAATTTGTTTTTGTTGTTTAATTGTAGATTGTCTCTTTTCTCAATTTACTTAGGTTGTTTAACGATGACAATATTGTGGTTATTGTTTAAGATAATTGTTTCAGATCATAATCATTGATTGAGAAATATATAACTAAATTTTTGGAAGAGGGATTCTAAAAGAACTCACTTGTAATTAGGTGTGTGTTAGTGCATGTATACTCTTCGTTAAAATTTATTATTGATTAATTAAGTTAGATAATTATTTATTTTTAAACTTAGTTTATTAACTAACTTAAATTGCAGAATTATTGTACACTTTCCAAAAAGTTCCTTTATTGAAGAAAATGATAATATTAATGAAAAAAGGTGCATTTTATTGTACAGAATCAGTGGCGATTACAGTGAAGGCTCAGGGGCAAAACGGGAAAACAAAGAAAAAGAGCCAAGAGTAACAAAAGCCGAAATCAAGTCAACAAAGTTGCAGTGAATTTGTGAACGGAGACGACGATGACTCTATGGAGGTCTCGGTCATTATTACCCCTACGGAGGCTTCTGCAAGTTGAAAGCGGCAGCTTTAACGCTTTTCATCACTTCTCCACAGGTTCCTCCTCCTCTGCTATCACTCTTCGAAAACCCTAATTCTTTTTCTCTTCTCCTCCATGTATGATTTGTTCTGAAGATGGCGGATTTTGTGGAATTTTTACTGTTTGCAAATGTAGGAAATATTTTGTAACCTGAGAATTTGAGCACCTTTTCGATTCTTTCTAAATTATAACCCAAACTGTTATAGTCAGTACCTAGACCTGATGTTGCTCGTTATGCCTAAACAAAAGAAATTATGAAAGATTTTGTGGTTTGCATTCTCGTTCTTTCTTCTTTTACTCTTTGTTCGAACTTATCTTGATTTTAGTTGATTGATCTCGGTAATGTGTTCCCCAGAGGTTAGCTCGGTAGTGAATTTCACTTTAAAATTCTCTTTTAATTGTCAAGTGTTTTTGTAGTTGCTATGACTTGCAATATAGATTGATTACCGTTGTTATGTTTTGTTTCCTTTCTACAGCCTAGAAATGTTGAAATTGTGAGATTTCAGGTGCTTTTCCTTATTCGGGAAAATTTGCAAATTCTGTTCTATGTATTGTTTACGATCCTTGACATTGTGGAGAAGCTATTAAAGAATGGCAACTTCAAGTTCTACAATTAACGGGTGACTGAATTTTGAGGGAAAAATCAAGCAAATTCAATTGTGTTTTCCCCTAGAAAAAGTGTTATCTAGCATGCTTTTGATTCGACTCCGTGTTTTTAAAATTTTCTTGCCCAAATTTTATTATTTGCTATATGACGTAAAAGAATTGAAAGTTTATGAGATTTATTTGTCAGCAAATATGCACAACATGCTATATGCTAGCCCTGATTTTCTTGGCATAATCCAGATACTGCTGATACTCAGTCATTGCGGGAGAATATGATGAGGCAAAAGTTTCATCTTGATATCAATTCACAAATTGGAAGTTGTATGCCGCTCAACTCCATGCGTATTGGCACTATTATACACAATATAGAGATGAAACCGGGCCAAGGCGGCCAGCTGGTTCGAGCTGCTGGCACCTCTGCAAAGATATTGAAAGATCCTACTTCAGCTTACTGTTTGATTAAACTCCCTTCAGGTGCTGAGAAACTGATTGATTCTAGATGTCGTGCCACCATTGGTCAAGTCTCTAATCCTGATCGGAAAAATCAGAAGCTTAGGAAGGCTGGACAGAGTCGATGGTTGGGTCGAAGACCAGTTGTTCGAGGTGTTGCTATGAATCCAGTAGATCATCCTCATGGAGGAGGTGAGGGTAAAAGTAAGAGTAGTGGGTGTTTTGGAAGAGTCTCGCAAACACCATGGGGAAAGCCCACCAAATCAGGTTATAAGACTGGTCCACTCAAGCGCAAGAAGTAACTGCTTGATCTTTTAACCAATTTTCATATTTGATTTGATTGCTTCTTACCATGAAATTACTTCAGCTTAGAGTGTTATAATTGAATAAGGTTTTTGAAGATTCATTTTGAATTATAAACAATGCCTGGTATCCATTCCTTCAGTTTCTATCTCATATAATCAGATAGTCTATATTTTTCATACTTTGCACCGTCCGAATGCAAGTCAAACTATTTAATCTTGTGTTAATGCAGTGGTCACTAGCACGTACTCTGCTTTATTAGAATCTTACGGAAGAAGAGCATGCTGTATGCCCCGCTGCATTTCTTGTTCTTGCCTCGTACTATTGCCACATGAATCAACCTCTGCCCTTCTGATGCTTCTCTCCTCATATCTTCATTCCCTCGGAAATTTACATGAACAATAAGACGTCTTCCTCTATCTGCTCTGAAACCATGAAATGTTATACAGTAAGTTTCTGCTACTTGCTCACAGACAAAGCAATCCATAGAAACGAAACGAATCTTGAGAATTTCTCCAACGATTTTCGGTAGGATCTCGCGAATGAACACTGTAACTAACCGATTTGTAACTAATGAATCATAAATTAACAAACGTTAGCTTGATCATCCTCTAAAACCATAATGGACACATCGGAAGCAGAATTTTGTTTGGAGCAAAATGTGTTTGCGGTGAAAGTAAGCGATCCTAAACAGGACAAGGTTGGACTGATATCAAAACATGTTAGAAAACTACGTCGCAACTCCTCAATCTGAATTGTTTATTTTTGGTGGAGCCGAAGACATCAAACAAGAAACACGGCATTTGGTATTTTTATGAGGGCAAAGGAGAATTAGACAATTTTAACTTCTAAAGTGTGATGATAATTAGCTAATAAAACAAAATAATTATGAAAAAATAACATTTTTGAGAAGCATTAAACATATTTTTGTATATTTCTTAGGATCAATAGATATGATAAGAGAACTATTACATGGTAGGTATTCTTTTGGAAATTACAAGTTCTTATAATTTCTAATTCATACAATTTATTGGTAGCTCCATCATGATCATCATCAATCTGTCGTAGGATTATTGGGAACTTTCTTGAGTGTTAGGCTCCTAAAATACGACTGGCATGTCTTTGACAGAACGATTTCACTCTTCCCAAAGCCTCTTCGAGCCCTGCCGGATCCACAGCGAAAGTAATGCGAATCCAATCCTTGAGCCCCACAGCAGTTCCTGTAAATTATGACAGTGATCAAAAGTTTAGCCTCCAAACTGAAGATTGTTTAGTTCTTGAGAATATTCTGTTACTATTGGAAGAGCTCTACCTGGAAGAACAATAACAGATTCCTCTTTAGCCAGTTTGAAGCAGAAATCGATATCATCACTGATGCCTTCCAGCAGTGAAAGATTCAACTTCAGCTGCGTTCAAAAATTCTTACTTTCAACAAAATGTAATTGGCTCAAGTAACATAAAGATGAGTAAATCTCTGGTTTATCCTCACCATTACAGCCATTGACCCTTCTGGCTTGTAAGGGCAAATAATGCACGAGATCTCCCTTATCTTATCACAGCAAATGTCAGAGCTACGCTTAAGTGTCTTTATGGTGTTCTTGAAGAAAACATCATCAGTTTGCTCCATAATACGAGGTACTGCTGCCTGAAAGACCAAGAAGCGTATTGAGACTATAGAACTAAATCTTACCACTATCAGATATACACAACTATTTTGAAGGCGGGGTCTGAAACAAGTAGCAACTTGTTCAAATAATCACAGACGGACCTGAATAAATGTTGCAGGCCCTCCCAAAATATCGAAGTACTTCTTGATGCGCTCAACAGTCTGAGAACAAAATAGAGGAGAAGGAAATGAGAAGGAAGCACAATTTTGACTTGGCTGATTCGGTAATCCAATCAGTAAGACCTAAAAGATTTCTACGGTATGTTATTCTCTTGAATGTAAATCACTGCTTAGTTCGGTAAACTATAGTATCCCAGGTTTAAAGCACACTCAGGGTTTGACTCAAAAGGAGACATTAAAGAAAAGAGGACGCGATTTAATAGTAAGTACATTCCGTAGAAGTCAGCTTTTTAACAACTGTTGTTCTGTCAGGGGGAGAGAGAAACTGTTTTAGAACGAAATGAAATTCGCAGAGTAACATGCAATCCTCATCCAGTATTAAAATGAGGAGATTATGTTCCTTGAAGAGACAAATGTTTTGATTCTGTTTCAATGCCCTGTGATTAATCAATTAGGAAAATTTCAGGCAGGCTTTCAAATCAAGTTAAGTTATACCAGATCTTATGTGAATCATAAACAGAAGAGTTAACCTTGGGTTGTCTAAACATGCCGGAGGGATCACTTGTTACAAACCAACCAAGTCGCCATCCAGGCACTATCCATCTTTTCGACAGCGAACCAAGAGTGATTACAGGAACTATGGAGCCAAAAACTCCCATGGGCACAAACGGATTACGCCCAAAAGCCAGATGCCCATAAACTTCATCGGCAATAACAAGAGTTTTGAGCTTCTCAGCAGTTTCTGCTATCTGAATCAGTACAGAAAAAATTAAAAAATTGAGAGAGATTATTTGAGCATGTACTAGTATCTTCAAATTTAGGACATTATCAGTAGGTTCACTGACCCTTTTCAAATGTTGATAGGAGTACACGTTCCCGCAAGGATTTCCAGGATTTATAATGGCTATCGCAACAGTGTTGTGATCTGCCAGTGATTCAATAGCGTCGAGATCAACCTCCCAACCTTTCTCTGGGAGAAGATCGAAGTGACGAACTTTGATGCCCCGGAAAGCGGCACAAAGCTCGTAAATTGGAAAGCCAGGCTTTGGAAGCAAGATGTTGGCACCAGGACGAGCCAACATGGCCAAAGCAACATCAATTGCTTGCGTGCAGCCCGACGTTATAAAAACATCATCGGTTGATAACTTGTAAGGAAGATCACGAGACAGGTACTCCGCTATTGCTCTGAATAACAAGAAACACATTCGATATGATTGCATTAACAAAAGCTAACTACAGTTGAAACCCAAATAGTAGCAGAAAGAGTATTTAAACTTGAGGATTGCATAATTAGTAAATTACCTTCTTGTTTGAGGTAGGCCAACTGTGGGAGAGTAACCATTGAACTTGTCAGACTTAAGGGCATCAACAACAGCATCTTGAGCAACAGGAGTGGTACGGAAGCAAGAATAAGCAGAAGGGTCGCCCATCCCCAGTGAAATCACACTCCTCTTATCAGTCTCATCTATATGCTGCATTAACAAGCTCAGAATGCCTTTAATGGTGATATTTGTTGGGGTCTGTACTTCTACACCTCTCACGTTGCCGTTCTCCATTTCTTCAACCACCCTCCTTGTCTCCTCTAAAAGGATAAAAAGAGAAAGGACAAAAGCTTCCTTCCGGTTCGAAGGGTTTGCGTTGCTAATTTGGAGAGTTGGAAGTGATTTTTCTTTGCTGAGAAGAACCAAAACTGAGAGAGTTAGACAAAGGGGCTGGTGGGTGAGAGTAAATGCAAGCGCACGGCCACACGTTGAAGGGCTTTAAGATCTTTCAGTCTGCATGGATACAGTGTGGGGGTTGGACATCCTTTTATAGCCCAACAACACTGGAAGATGACAAAGCAACTTCCACCGGCTACTTTTATTACGGACTGACTTACATGAATATGGTCATCCATTGATTCATGGACATAATTTAATAACAAAATCAATACAAACATGTCATGTGTATCTAAGAGTGCTCAAATCAAGAAATATATTCAAATTAGTGATGTTTCCTTATTTCAACTGATTTGGTTTAACAATTGAGTTGGAATTAACATATTTTTAGTTTTTAGCTTAGCATTGTTTTTATTTCTTTCTAACTATTACTTCTAATTTAGTCATTGAAATTTGTTAATCACGTTATGTTACTACTTTGCTTTTATTATCGTCATTAAAGACAACTTTTTATTGTTATAATATTATTAAATTTATAATTTGTGAATTGTGTGCCCGTCTAACCAGAATGTCACCTAATTTTTCTGTTAAAGAATAGTGATACAAATACCATATTGGACCTAATATTAGATTGGATTATAGTAAAATATTGTCAATATCGAGTACTATTTTGGGCAATTTTTAAATTTATAAAACAATCCCTAATTTTTTTTAAAATTGCAAAATAATCATTCGTATAATTTAATCCAACATGTCTCAAAAAATCATAATAATAGAAATTTAAAATAACAACAATTTATTTATTTTTCTTAATATTATTTTCACATATTCCATATATAAATAATAGTCACAATTAACATAAAAAATGTTATTTATCATCATAGAAATATAAAATTAAGAGAAATATAAAATATTTAAAATATTATAATTTTATCATATAATAAATAATAATTACATCAAAATATCAAATAAAAAGAATAATTATTATCAATAATAAAATATAATTTCTATCTTAATATTTAAATTTCAATAATAAAAGTATATATTTTACCTTAATATGTAATTGTTATTAATAATAAAATGTTGTTATATTTATATTAATAATTTTAAAAAGAAATACAAAAATTTGAGACCATTTAATTTTCACTTTAACATATTTTTAATTATTCTTCGTAAAAAATATAGCTATTATTTAATATATGGGTTTGGTTGGGGGGTTTTAGTTTTCAAAATTTTTCTTTTTTTTAAAAAAAATCCCCTGATTTTAAATATTTTTTTGATATCCACCGGTATTTCAAATACCGATAGTACCATATGATACTAGGTGAATCAAGCCAATAATGGCTCGTACTGAAACCCAGTAGTTAAACATTCTATTTTGTACCGTTTTTCGGTTGGTGGAGTACGAAAATCATTACAATAATAATGATAGAATCATAATGTGGAGTGATGGGTAAATTTTAAATTTTGAATTAAGAATTTAGAAGTTAAGAGTCTGAACTTAGAAATAATATTCAATGTAAAATATATTTATTCCTAATTAATTTTCTTATATTAATAAAAATTGTTTTAAAAAATTAGACCAAAAGTTAAATCGATAAGATAAGAGGTATAAATTTATAAAGGTTCGACTAGTATTAGACCGTAATAAAACTTGTTAAATATTGAATAAAATTAAAAAAGTTTGAAATATGATTGAAAGATATTTTTCTTACTAATCAAAAAATTTAAATTTCAATTAAAAAAGATTGTTAAATGAAATTAATGATTGATTTTAACTTATAAAAATTTATTAATTTACAAAAATTGACGAATTAATTAAAAAACTAATTGATTTTTACCAACAAAAGTTATTAAATAAATTCAAAAAATTAAAAATCGAACCGAAAAGTTAAATGATTCAAAGTTTTTACGGTTGAACCATCAAGCTAGTTGGATTTTTTAACCGTAGATAATTATAATTTTATAATATTAGTAAAAATATATAAGTTGTGTAGTTTTCCTTGATAAAGACATTAATTTCAAGGTTACAGTGAGGAACTTAGGTCTACCTTTCTCTTCTCTTAATATAAAATTAAGCTCATTCTGTATATATTATAACACTAAATATAAGTCACCAAATTGCACTCGTAATTAATGAATTGACACTCTTTCCTCATCCTCCAGCAACTTAGATATCATAAATCTTTTTGTATTAAGCATTCCGCAAAGAATCCGCATTGATTCCAGTGCGAATGATACCCTCACGGTATTTCCTTATCTTACCCTCCATAAGTTGCCATAAACAGACACCCTAAAAATGACCCCAAATGGAAATAATAAGATTCGAATCCTAAAAAGATGGTTTTGATTATTAATTCTCCATAATCAGAGCACCAAACTATGCTGAATTAAGTTAACTAAGGTTATTTAGTGAAACCAACATGCAAGATTTGCAGTTTAAATGGGCACAAATTTAGGAAACCAACCATACATGTGAAAGCAATTAAACTAAAAGTTTGCATGAGCCATGCTTTCACACTATATCAACAGCCAAGATTCTTAATTAAAGACCGAAATTACCTCCAATTAGTTCCTTAGTCAATTTAGTTTAATGCAAAAAAAAATTATTGACTTCAATACAAGTTCAAGTCAGTCTCCTTTTAAAAACTAAAGTAATTAGTAGACATAATCATCAACCGGGCGATTTGGTCCACATTGGCTATAATACTTTAGATCAAGTTAAGTCTTGTATAATTAGGTTATACGAATCTTGAACACAAAACTAGTTGACTTGTGGTGGAAATAAGCCTTCAACTTGAATTTCAGTTAATGTTCCATGCATGTGGTGTACCTTCCTCCGAAAAGCGTTAAGAATCCAAGAAAACGTTTTAACGGTCGTCGGTCAAGTTGGATTCTGTAATAAGGAATTGAATCCAACCTTCAATCTCTGGTAGCCAAGTCAGCGATTTGACAAGATCGAGCAAAACTATACTAAACTCGAAACCTAACATGCGATTAACTGAGGATGCGGTTCCGAGGGAGATGATAACATTCTATATATGACCTCAAATCCCCGATTCCGATAACAACACTACGTAACAATGTTACATGAGCAAGAGATATAAGTACGTACTAAATTCAGCAATGTATGTTAATCAGTTAATGTCTGTATTGCTGATTCAAAATGAACAAAAAAGGAGAAAAACGGCATGCAATTGCCACAGACTGAAGCATGTTAAGATGTAATATAACATGCGTTTGTTTAGTCCTAAACTAAATAATATGCGTGGGTTTTAAAATAAGAAGATGTCCTTTGGGTAAATTTTAGTTACTTGTAAGCAGAACTACTTAGAATACTAACTTGTTAATCAAAAATTAGTCAAAGGAATATAAGCTATTCATTTCCTGGGTTTGATCTGTCCATATGTATTGTGCAAACAGAAGAAGGGGTACGGCAGTGTTTAGTTACGGAATCTAGGAACTCCTCATTTATTATTGTTTGAATTTCATGAATGCATGAAACACGTATTTTGTGCATTCCTACGGTGTTGAATTATAATAAGGATTAACAGACAACCCACTTCCTCGTAGTTTTACTTATTTTAAAGAATTCTTTTAAATTTTTTCTGATCTTTATATTTTTAGTGTACCCCACTTAATTAGGTTATGTAGAAGTAATTTTTCATGAAATTTACTAGAATAGAGATGATGATTTGGATTTAATTTTGTTTAATACTCTTTATGCATAAGTATTTTGATAGTTATCTTTTTCTAATTTTTATGAATTTCTCTTCTTTAATTGAATTTCTTATACATTAACTTATCTCTAAAATATTTTAAGAAAATTCTCTGTTATGGCTTTTCTTTGAAAAGGCTCAAGCATCCATCACCTTCTTCATCCTTTGCCTTTAAGCCTTTTCTTTTATAAAAATACCTTCCTTTATTTTTTTTTCTGGGACATGTCTTTTTATCATTTGTGCTCTTGCTGCTAGATATTGCCTTGTTTTGTCTAGACATGCAAATTATATGTTCTATTTCATAGTTTATTTTGAGATCTTGGGTCCATTTTCTTTTTTTGAGTTCTTCTAATTATTGATAAGTTTTGTGTGAGTGTCATATTATCATTAGAGATGACGCTTTTAGTTCAATCTAGCCCAAAGAAGGGTTGATAAAAAAGCTTATGATCTAATCCAAACATATTTTTAATCATTTCATTTTTTTTGGATTTCAAAATAAACTTGGGCTTGAGTTTTATGGCTTAATCTTTATTGTCCGACCTGGTTTAAAACTCAACATATATATAATTTTGATAACCCATCTACATTAACCTTAAACTATCTAGGTCTTCTTAGTTGTCATTCTTTTTAAACAGTTTATGTGATCACTTTTGCTTGACAACTCTAGGCTTCATTTGTGTAAGTTGACAATGTAGGAAGAAGGTTGTGATTTTCAAGGAGCAACTTAAAATCAAGAATAAGGTAGGAACATAGAAATCGATATGATGGATGCCCTAACACAGATGAAAGATGAGGAAGGAAATAGGTTAGACAACCAAGAAGCACTAGACAACATTGTTAGCCTTGTTACTGCTAAATACTAATCCAAAATTGTGGCATCTATGTAGGCTATGTATTATCTTACTATCTTAATGTCCAAAAAAGGCTATGACCATGACCATCATTCTTAGACATAAAAACAATGTCCTTTTTATTGCTCGTAGATATATGTCTTTAATGCATTATAGGAGGAGAACATTATCATGAACAAGATGAAGAACAAGTGTTTTATTATAAGCAAATATGTTTACAATTGAAGCCAAATTGATTGGGTTTGTATTGTTATCTACTGGTAATGATAGCAACATGACGGAGAGATTTGGGTTGAAATCAATTGGGATAGATTAATTATTAGGTTGGGAGTTGATAGTTTGAACTTTGAGCAGACTTTAGGTCATCCAAAGTTTGATTGAGCTCAAGATCAAACAGTATGAACCAAACCTGATTAGGCTTAGTTCAAGCTCAGACTATCATTAGAGGTCTCAAACTATGTTTGGATGATCTCAAGCTAGGCTTAACCGATTTGACTTATTTTTATTACTACTTTGAAATTAACAAACTAGGTTTAAGTTGATCAGAATTATAAGGACTAACTCGAAGCTTGAACTAAGCTCCTACCGCTAAAATTATATTATTTTATATGATTAACCAAAATGATATAATTTTGGGTTATAGATTTAAGGAAATACACCAAATATATAAATTATTTTTGTTTAGGTTCTTAAATATATCTCAAGTCAGCCAAACTTCGAATTAGACACAAACTACATATAGGAAACTTTAGGCCCAAGGTGGCTCGACGTAGCCATTGTGTCTTTAGTTGTCTTCCCTTTTATAATCAATTGGGTCATATATAAGTAACTTTTGTGGGCCTTGTTATACCAGATATGATATTTTAGACTCAATTTTATATAATGCTCTTCATGTTCATAGGTATGTGGTAGTTATCATTTTTATTTTTAGGGATTTCTCTTCTTTAATAAAGTTTGTTCTACATTAAGTTCTCTTAAAATTCTCTTAAGACTCTTTGATTATGATTTTTTTAATGCTTAAGTATCTTTTACCTTGATGTCTCTTTACTTTGAAGCTTTTTCTCTGTATAAGTATCTTTCTTTATTTTTTTGAATTGTGCCTCTAGAATCTATGCTTTTAATGTTATGTATAGTCTTATTGCTCAAATATGATAAATCTTATGCTCCATTTTACAACTCATCTTGGTATCTTGAGTCCTTTTTTCCTATATTTGATTTCTTTTAGTTAACTATACGTGTTTTTGTGAATGTTATAATATCACCCTTCCTCACTTGATTGTATTAGATAACTGTGATTTTTTATGGATTTCATTGGATAAAAATGATGCTTTAGACTCAGTTTTGCCTACTACTCTCCCTATTAATCAATATTTTGGTAATCATTGTTTTTTTTAATGTTTTTTCTCTTTTAAATGTGTTTGCTCCACATCAATCTCTATCCAAAAATATCTAAAAAAAATTCATTACTTTTGATTTTCTTTAAACATTTAAGTATTCTTAACTTTCATCCTCCTTTTCCTTCTAAGTTTATTTATATGTATATATGTAGCTCTCTTCCTTTGCTTTTTTGGACTTATGTCTTTATAATTTATGCCCATAGTTATCAGATCTAGTCTTGCTTTGCTCATATAGCATAAGTCATATGTTTTATTTTATGGCTCATCTTAATATCTTACGTACTTTTTTTTTAAATATTTGTTGGTTACCTTAAATTTTTATGGGTGTTATGTTATCAACTTTAGCTTCTTAACCAGGTTTGCAACAATAACTTTTAGTGGGTTGCAATAAAGCAAATATAATAGTTTGGCCTCAATTTTATTTAATTATCCCCATATTAATGGCTATTTTGGTAGTTATTACTTTTTTTAAATGCTTTCTCTCCTTTAACGAAGTTCATTATACATCAAGCTCTCTTTCAAACCTTTAGGAACTCCTTGATTTTCTTTAGATGCTTGAGGTTTTCAAACTCCTTTCCTTTTAAGTTTTTTTTGTTATATTTATCTCTTTTACTTTTTTAGACTTATGTCTTTACTATTTGTACTTTTGGTGTTATATTTGATCTTTCTTTATCCAAATATGATAAATCTTATGCTTCATTTCGTGATTCATCTTGAAATCTTAGGTTCATTTTCTTATATATGAGTTCTTTTGGTTACCTATATATTTCTTAAGGTGATATGTTATCAACCTTTCTCGTTCAATTATGTCATTGGTAACAACTTTTGGTAGGTTTCAATGGATCAAGGATAATAGATTGGACTAAGTTTTACCTAATGCTCTCTTTATTCTTGGATATTTTGTTGGTTATTGTTTTTCATTTTATTGGACTAAGTATTGTCTACTGCTCTCCTTCTTCTTGGATATTTTGTTAGTTATTATTTTCATTTTTATGGTTTTTATGTTTTAATCGAGTTTATTCTACATCAATTTCTCCCTAAAACTTCTCAAGAAAACATATTGCATATTATTTTCTTAGACACTTTGGCCTTTCGAAAGAAAATGAAGAGTTATAACCCTTAATTTTCTTTCAAGAATTATGTCTTGATCATCTATTCTTATGGTGTTTGATCCTGTCTTTTTTATTCATGTATGATAAATCTTATGCTTAATTTTGTGCTTTATCTTAAGACCTTGGAACATTCTTAGAATACTAGTCCTTTAGTTACCCATATATTTATTATGTGTGTTGTTATATTTGCCTTGTCTACCCAATTTTGTCACACAAAACTAATCTTTTTTGGTTTTCATTAGAGTATATATATGATAGTTTTGATTTTTTTATTTAATACTCTCCTTGTTCATGATGATTTTAGTATTTATTATTTTTCTCTAGGATAACAAATTACAAAGTTTCAAACTTTAAATTTTTAATTAAATATCAAAATTTTAAAATTTTTGGATAATTTAGTTTAAAAGGTTGTCTTCGTTAAATTTCCAAAAACACGGTTGTCTCTTTTAAGGAAGTAATGTAAAGGTTAATATTTAAAGGTGTTACGTGACATTTTCTTCCTTATTTATTTTTTTAGTATCAAACAAGTGACACATTTTTAATAGATAATCACTAGTGTGTTTGCACAAGAGACTTAATACCATATTGACAAAGACGAAGAGCCATATAGCTCCTTAAAATGCCAATATTGATGCTATTTCATAAGTCAGAAAAAAAAATGTAAATTAAGACAAATTTTAATTAAGATGTTTAATTTTTAAAAATTTGAGCACCTAATTGAACTTTTCACAGGTTCAAAAAATTTAAAAATTAACAAGATTTGACACTTTCTAATTTATTTCTCCTATTCCTTTTTGTATAAAATGTAGTTTATTCTCCATCAATTTCTCTATCAAAAGGATACATGTTTCAAAACATGGCTATGTCAAAACCATATTTATCTTTAGAAAGATGCATAATAAAGTGGTAGACTATGTGGCCTGGAACACGATGAAAGTAGATCAAGTTATCTCTATAACTCATTAAGATATACTTGAACATCTTTCACTTTCATTATCCTTTATTTCTAAGCCTTTTCTTTTATTTATCTTTCTTCCTTTATTTTTTAGGACTTAATGGTGCTGCCAACTTTCCTCTCTCTAGTTTCTCTCTATAAAAAGAAGAACAACTCTTTTCGATTTCTTTGTCACGTATTTTGGGATTGTCATAGAGTCCCTCAACCAAGAGGGGCACCTTTCCAAAAAAGTGCATGCTTGCAAACTTGAGGAAAAACCACTACCACGTCCTCAACTGTCCTATAGAGCTGCAGTGATAGGGGAAGTGATGGAGGCCTTAACACTTGAAGACATTGCATGGCCTGACGAAGAACCAGTTGAAATAGAAGAATGAGATATCTTGCAATTGCCTAGGGAGTTAGGGAGGGGCATTACGTTATCCCACAACCTCAAGACAAAACTGGATAAATAATGGAAAAAAGCAATCATCGTGAAACTACTTGGTCGACGTATTGGATATCGACTTCTAAGCTCTAGTTTAAAGACTATGTAGAACCCGCAAGGCCCCATGAAGATTGTTGATCTAAAAAATGATCATTTCCTCATGAAGTTCATTGAAGAAGACAACTTTCTTAAGACACTGACTAATGGTTCGTAGGATATTTTCGGACAAGCTCTCTCCGTTCAACGATGGCTGCCAAACTTCCGACCATCGCAAAGACAAATCAACAGAGCTGTGGTTTGGCTTTGGTTCTTAGATTTATCCATCGCACAATACTATCTAATGATCCTAACAACTCTAGGGAACATGGTGGAGATAGATGAAGCAACCCTATAGGCTCGACGGGGGAAGTTTGCTCGAGTCACTATTGATATTAACTTGAGTGTCCCTTTGTGTACAAGTTTGGAACTCGACGAGGAGACGATATTGGTGACCTATGAAGGATTGCCACAAATCTGTTACACTTGTGGACTGGTAGGACACGACTCTTCCGATTGTCCAGAGCGGCAACATACTCAACCTGAACCTCATAACCCAATCTCCGATGAAGGCGAAGGAGTGACAAAGAAGAGGAGTACATCTGGTGTAGTAGCTAGGAAGCAAACAGGCGTGAACAACAAGGACTATGGACCTTGGCTTAGGTGCAACAGAAGGCTTCACGAAATTTCAGGAAACGTCAGGAACAGATGGGAAGTAACAGGGAGGCAAATCAAATGGGTGGCTCGAGGTTTTCAATGCTGATAGAGCAGGAGCTCATAGGAGAAGAGTCTATAGTACAGACTAAGACCCCACTAAATAGTAATTTTGCTAGATTCAAAAAAAGATTTAATTTGGCAAACTTAATTGGAAAAGGAAAGCAAAATCAACAGGGGACGACGTCTACTTGTTCTAGGCTCAAATGGAATTCGAGGAATGGTTCAAAAGAAAAGTCGGTAGCCTCAATTAAGCAGACCGGGAGAACATTCCCAGGCTAACAGTCACTAGGAAAAGAGATCGGATACTTTCCCTATAATTCAACGCCAACCCACATCACTGGATAAACATCTAACAGTTGAAATCAATTCTCTAACAGTTGAAATCAATTCTCATACTGAAATGGTATGTGATAGTCGGGTTATTGAAGACAAAGAGCAAGCTGTTGAGAAGCGACTCCATCTGATGGAAAGAGTCGAGGACCCCGAGGAGGTTAGTAAAGACAGGGGGTATAACCACACTTCATTCTACTGAACCTCCAGATTTAGCAGTAGGTTCGGGTATTCTGGAAGACATGAATCAAAAGGGACATGATGAGGAGATTGAAACGAAGACACAAGGCGATGGAAATAAGGAAGCCCACACAGGAGGTACAACTTACACTCAGTTGTAGAGTAGATTGTTCACGTTTTTATTTCCTTATGTCAATCATAATAGGGAATTGTCAAGGGGCAGGGGGACCAGATTTCATGCCATATTGCGTAATTACATTCGTAATTACAAACCTCGTATCCTAGTTTTGATGGAAACCTGAATTAGTGAATCTCGGGCTAACAAAGTAGTCCTTAATTTGGGGTTTGATTATTCGTTTAGAGTAGAAGTCGAAGGCTTTTCTGGAGGGATATGGATGTTGTGGATGGATGAATTTGATATCTCAGTAGTAATAGCTCATTGCCAATTTATTCATACCACCATCAAGTATGATTCTTACTCTTTCGATTTTATAGCAATTTATGCTAGCCCATAATTTTCTTCTTAAACCATTCTTTGGCCAGTTTTAAGATGGGTAGGACATTGTATTTATAGACTCCGGCTTGTGGGAGGGAATTTTAATGCTAAAATGGAGATCTTGGATAAACGAGGTGGAGCCAAGTCAGTGCAGGTGGTGAATAAACAGTTTAAGGAATGGGTGCGTAAGAGTGGACTACATGATTTGGGATTTTTTGGGTCAAAGTTTACTTGGAGGAGAGACATGGTACAATCTAGGCTGGATAGAGTTTTTGATTCGACATCTTGGCTGCAAGATTTTCCTCAAACGGTGAATCATCATTTACCCTTTCTTAGTTCAGATCATAGACCTATGCTGATTCACTTACACAAGCCACAACCAAGAATAAGAGGGTTCTCAATGTTTTGATTCCAAAATGCTTGGCTAACACATGCAGGTTTTGATGATGTGGTAGCAGAGCATTGGTTACCAGAAGAGGAGACGTTGATTAAATCTTTAGCCCAATTATCCAACCACCTTATGAGATGGAATAAGTTAGTTTTTGGCAATATATTTTATCGGAAAAAAGGACTGCTAGCATGGTTGGAAGGAATTCAGAGGGCCATGGAGGTCAGCAATTTGGATTCACTCTTAGTCTTAGAGGGAAAGCTGGGTGGGAAACTGATGCAGGTACTATGTGAGAAGGAAACTTTTTGACATCAGAGAGCCAGATGTGAATGATTTCGAAGGGTGATCAGAATACCAAATATTACCACACTATCACTTTATCAAAAAGAAAGAAAATGAAGACAGAGTGGCTCATTGATTCCATCCAGAGCAACTGTGCCTATTAGCCAGGACATTTTTTGTCCAACTTTATACTAACGAAGATGGGAATATGCACCTGTTTTCGATCTCAAAAGCTTTTCCTTCGCTATTGAAGGAAAGGGTTCATGACCTTCCAATCCATGAAATCAAAATCAAGAATGCAGTTTTTCACATGAATCCTAATAAAGCCCTGGAGTAGATGGTTTCAATGCATTATTTTTTCAAAATCAATGGGGGAAGGTAGGGCCAAAAATGGTGGCGTATATTCAGGAAATCTTTTAACTGGAACAATGGGAAAAGGATTTGAATCAAACCATTCTGGTATTGATCCCCAAAATCCCCTCTCTAAATAATATCTCTCAATTTCGACCAATTAGTTTTTGTACTGTGCTTTATAAGATTATTTCTAAAGTTATTGTGAATCGTTTGAAAAACTATCTAAATCATTTAGTGGAGGCGAATCAATGCAGTTTTATACCTGACAGGCAAATAACCAATAATATTGTCATCGCTCAAGAGGTCATTCATTTGATGCGAAAGAAGAAGGGGAAGACAGGGTACTTTGCTATCAAGGTGGATTTGGAAAAAGCATACAATCGGCTTTGCTAAGATTTTATACAAAACACATTAATGGACATTGGGTTATCAAAAAATTTAATCAGTGTCATTATGAAGTGTATGACGACTATGTCTATGCAAGTCCCTTGGCAGGGCACCTTTATTGATTCCTTCAGTACCTCAAGAGGTATAAGACAAAGTAATCCGCTCTCGCCTTATCTTTTTGTGATGTGCATGGAAAGACTAGGTCACCTTATTTCGAAGGAGGTGGGTCACGGACTTTGAAAACCAACCGATAAAGCTGAGCCCTACAGGGCCTCACATCTCCCATCTTTTCTTTGCATATGACCTCGTTCTACTTGCTGAAGCTACAAAATCACAACCGTAAGTGATAGCAAGAACTTTGGAGGTGCTTTATAAAGCCTTAGGATAGAAAGTTAATACTGTTAAAACTCGAATTTTTTCCTCCTAGAATGTTTCTCGAGCAAATACGCATTGCCTCAGTCAAGCCTTGCACATTACATGTATGAACAACCTTGGAAAGTATTTAGGAGTTTCATTGATTCATGAGCATACAACGAGAAATACCTATCATTACATCCTCGATAAAGCACAAAAGAAACTTGCAGGATGGTGTGCAAGAGTGTTGTCTTTAGCGAGGCAAGTTACTTTAACCCAATCAGTAATCTCGTCCCTCCCAATTTTCATGATGCAAACGGTGAGACTTTCGCGACAACTTTGCGATGATTTGAAAAGAATCATGAGGGATTTTATATGGGGTTCAACGAGCGAACGTAGAAAAATGCATTTAGTCAAATAGGAGATAGTGTGTCAGCCCAAAAATGCAGGGGTCCTAGGCATTAAATACATTCGTTCTTCCAATGATGTGTTATTGACAAAGTTAGGTTGGGCTTTGATTACTCAAACCACAACTTTATAGGTTCAGATCCTAAGGGAAAAATATCAAATAGATACATATCATATCTCTCACATGCTAGATAGGAAAGGGGCTTCGGTCATTTTGAGGGGGATATCTGCAACTTTGCAGTTTGTATGTTAAGGTATCAAATAGAATCTAGGTAATGGGAGGCATATTTTCTTCTGGCTGGATAATTGGGCGGATGGTTGGGGACCATTAATAGTCACGGTGACCTCTCCAATTCCTGATAGTGTTCTTTACCCTACAATTGCAGATTTTACAGATGAAGTTGGCACCTGGCAGTGGAATTTATTCCGACAATATCTTCCTTCCACAGTATGTATGGATGTTGCGGCGATTCGTCCTAATGAAGAAGGCATAGAGGAAGATAAAATGGTGTAGGGACAAACTGATCATGGGAGGTTCACAGTGGCATCAACTTATGACTTAATCGAAGTTAGTACCACGGATGCTAATAATAGACTATGGGAGTTAATCTAAAAATGGGCAGGACCCTAGTAGATTAGGGATTTCTTTTGTTATTGGCTAAGAGAAAACTACTGACCAATCAACAGCGAGTAGTTCGACATATCACAACAGATAGCAATTGTCACTTCTGTGGCTAAGAGGAGACAACATTGCATATATTATGGGATTGTCCGAGAGTGAAAGCCTTCTGGTGTAAATTTCCCCTGAGGTGGATGATACGGATTTTTTTTCAACAAGATGAAGGGATGTGGGTGAAATCCAACCTTATGAAACACTCATAGGTGAAGCAAGTAGAGTGAGTTACCATATATGGAGTA
Source organism: Erythroxylum areolatum (assembly GCA_024520975.1). NCBI lineage: Eukaryota > Viridiplantae > Streptophyta > Magnoliopsida > Malpighiales > Erythroxylaceae > Erythroxylum > Erythroxylum areolatum. The sequence goes on along the minus strand of JANIJH010000225.1, from coordinate 81,267,240 downwards.
AGCTGTTGGTTCTTATGGCAATGGAGAAATATAAGTCTTTTTTAGGCTGAATTTATTTGGTCGGAAGAAGGTCCTAGAGCCATTATGGATTATGTTGAATGGATAGTCAGGGTAAGAGCTGCAGAAAGTTGCGTGTTTAAGACACAGTGTTTGTCTGTGGGCAATTTAGTTGGTTAGACCAAACCGATAGAGGATTAGGTCAAATTAAATATAGATGGAGCGGTTAAACAAGGGTCTAACATTGCTATTGCTGGAGGATTAATTAGGGACTGTCACGATCAGTGGTGTGGTGGATTACTATAGAACATTAGAAGGGGCTCGCCTTTAACAGCCAAACTCTGGGGAGTCCACGGGGTCTTACACTGGCATGGATGCTTAGATATCGACGTGTTGTCGTTGAAGTGGATTCATTAGAGGTGAACATTCTTTCCTCTTCTAATATAGTTTTGTCTGAGGATAATTTTTTAGTAGCAGGTATTCATGAGTTAATCCACCGAGCATGGGAGGTGCAATTTCAGCATGTATATCGCAAAGGTAACCAGTGTGTCGATAGCCTGGCTTCTCTAGCAGTATTATCCAGCCCAGGCCTGCATATACTTCAAGAGCCTTCGACAGTCGTTATGGAGCTCATACCCCAAGACAAGCAAGGAACTTTGTACCGCAGAACACCGCGCTAATAGGATGTTTGTTTTAGAGTTGTGTGGAGTTTGTTTGTTTTATTATTCTTTGTAAGCAAAAAAAAAAAAAAAGACTTGATGGTGCTAAATATAGTCACACAACAACACTAATCTTGTTTGGATTTCACTAAAGTATATATGATAGTTTGGACTTTGTTTTATCTAGTGTTCTCCTTGTTCATGGTTATTTTAGTATTATTTTTCTTTAGGATATCAAATTACAAAGTTTCAAACTTTTTTAATTTTAATACCTAGTCTTTTAAATTTTTAATTAAATGTCCAAATTTTTAAATTTTGGATAATTTAGTTTAAAAGGATGTCTTTGTTAAATTTCCAAAATAACAGTTGTCTCTTTTAATATTTTACTTATATAACTAATGAAGTAATGTAAAGGTTAATATTTAAAAGTGTTACGTGACATTTTCTTCCTCATATAATTTTTTAGTATCAAACAAGTGACACATTTTAAATAGACAATCAGTAATGTGTTTGCCACGAGCGACTCAATACCATACTGACAAAGACGAAGAGCCATATAGCATTATAGCTCCTTAAAATGCCAATATTGATGCTATTTTATAAGTCAGATAAAAAAAATTAAGACAAGTTTTTTAATTAAGTTGTTTAATTTTTAAAAATTTGAGCACATAATTGAACTTTTCAAAGGTTTAAAAACTTTAAAAATTAACAAGATTTGACACTTTCTAATTTATTTTGCCAATTCTTTTTTGTATAACTTTCTCTTATTTAATGTAATTTATTCTCCATCAACTTCTTTATCAAAATGATATATGTCCTAAAACATGGCTATGTCAAAACCATATTTATCTTTAGAAAGACACATGAAAAAGTAGTAGACTATATGACCTGGAACATGATGAAAGTAGATCAACTCATCTCTATAATTCATCAAGGTATACTTGAACATCTTTCACTTTCATTATCCTTTATTTCTAAGCTTTTTCTTTTGGTTATCTTTCTTCCTTTATTTTTTAAGACTTGCACTTTTACCATTTGTGCTCGTGGTGCTAAATACAGTTACACAATACTAATCTTGTTTGGATTCCACTAGAGCATATATGATAGTTTGGACTTTGTTTTATCTAGTGCTCTCCTTGCTCATGTTTTTTTTAGTTTTTTTTTTCAGGATATCAAATTACAAAGTTCCTAACTTTTTAAAATTCTAATTTTAATATCTAATCTTTTAAAAATTTTAATTAAATATCCGAACTTTTAAATTTTGGATAACTTAGTTTAAAACGTTGTCTTTGTTAAATTTTCAAAATAACAGTTGTCTTTTTTAATATTTTACTTATATGACTAATGGAGTAATGTAAAGGTTAATATTTAAAAGTGTTACGTGACATTTTCTTCCTCATATACTTTTTTAGCATCAAACAAGTGGCACATTTCAAATAGATAATCACTAATATGTTTGCCACAAGAGACTCAATACCATACTGACAAAGATGAAGAGCCATATAGCATTATAGCTCCTTAAAATGCTAATATTGATTCTATTTCATCGGTCACATAAGGAAAATATAAAGTAAGATAATTTTTTTAATTAAGTTGTTTAATTAAAAAATTTTGTTAAGTTGTTTAATTTTAAAAATTTTGTGCACTTAATTGAACTCTTTAAAGATTCAAAAATTTTAAAAATTAACAAGATTTGACACTTTTTAATTTATTTTTCCTATTCCATTTTGTATAACTTTCTCTTATATAGTGTAGTTTATTTTCCATCAACTTCTCGATCAAAATCGATACATGTCCTAAAACATGGCTATGTCAAAACCATATTTATCTTCAGAAAGACACATGAAAAAGTAGTGGACTATACTTGAACTTCTTTTACTTTTATTCTCCTTTATTTCTAAGCTTTTTCTTTCGTTTATCTTTCTTCCTTTATTTTTTAAGACTTGCACTTCTACCATTCGTGCTCATGGTGCTAAATATAGTCACACAACATTAATCTTGTTTGGGTTTCGCTACAGCATATATGATAGTTTGAACTTTGCTTTATCTAGTACTCTCCTTGTTCATGATTATTTTAGTATTTATTATTTTTCTTTAGGATATCAAATTATAAAGTTCCTAACTTTTTAAAATTTTAATTTTAATATCTAATCTTTTAAATATTTTAATTAAATATCCAAAATTTTAAATTTTAGATAACTTAGTTTGAACTTTGCTTTATCTAGTGCTCTCCTTGTTCATGATTATTTTAGTATTTATTATTTTTCTTTAGGATATCAAATTATAAAGTTCCTAACTTTTTAA
>JANIJH010000225.1:81211839-81260448 GCA_024520975.1 Erythroxylum areolatum | reverse complement strand
AGCTTGTTTTTATCTTTCCATTGATGTAAAGCACGAAAATTTTGGACAAGAGAATAGAAAGTTATGATTTTTAGAAGTTCTGATGCTGTTTAGTGTGAGGTTGATCGAGCAGTCAGTTTGTGTGGAGTTTTTGACCCATTTAGAGGTCGATCTGATTTTTAAGGCCTTCATGAAAGTTGTAGAGGGTTCTTTTACCGTTCTATAGACACCGAGTTTGTCAAATTTGGAGTTCTGGGTCAAAAGTTATGATGTTTACAAGTTGAGGTGCTGTGTAAAGTTTTGAGGAGATTATCGATTGGTTATCTTCGAGCTCATTTTTGGCTCCTTTAAAGACCGAGCTTGCCTTTGAGTCCTTCTTGAAAATTGTAAATCTTTCTTTTATCTTTCCAACGGTACTGAGTTTGTAAAATTCAGAGTTCGGAGTCAAAAGTTATGTGTGTTAGAAATTTGAAGGTCGGATTGGGTGTTGGCCGACCTCTGTTGGCCAACCTCTGTTGGCCAACCTCTGTTGGCCGACCTCTGTTAGCCGACCTCTGTTGGCCGACCTCTGTTAGCCGACCTCTGTTGGCCGACCTCTGTTGGCCGACCTCTGTTGGCCGACCTCTGTTGGCCGACCTCTGTTGGCCGACCTCTGTTAGCCGACCTCTGTTGGCCGACCTCTCTGTTGGCCGACCTCTATTGGTCGACCTCTGTTAGCCGACCTCTGTTGGCCGACCAATCTTCGTTCTGGCCGAGCTTTGATTTTCTGACCGAGCTCTGACCTCCCTTCACTATTTTGAGCATAACTTCTTCGTCCGACATCCGATCGACCTGATTCTTTTTGGAAATTAAAATAGAGATATGGGGCTACAAATGTTATGAAGGAGCCGAGCTATAATGTAGCCTCTAAGACTTTCAAGTATTGAGTTTTGATTAAGGAAGATGAAAGAAATGAAAAAGAAAGGAATGAGAAAAGAAAAGAAAAATTTATACCGATTTCGGATTGAGGTTAGTCTAAGGTTTCCAACGTGACAGTGATTCCTAAAATATTTGTTCACGGATGTCAGAAATTGGTTTTCGCTTTATGTTTCGTTTCTTTGCTTTGATTCGATTGATAGTCGTTAGTATTCGTATTCGCTTATGATTTTGCTTCCGCTTTGTGCTTTCCGTTCCATTCGTTCGATTTCGTATTCGTTTGTCGTTTCGTTTTCGGTTGGGATCCGGTTTCCGGATCGGGTCCCAACAATCCTCCTCCCATGCGACGTCGTCGTCTTCCACCCCTCCGACTCCTACTCCGTCTACACCCTCTCACTTACCGACGTTGAACCCATCTCCTTCATCCTTCTCTAAGCACGTCGCGGTCTCCCTGCCCTCCCATGCAGCCGTTATTATCCATGATCCCACCTATAACGACGTCATGCAGGAGGACGGGCACTGTCCTGTAAATGGACCACCCACACTTGCCGAAGGTAGGACCCTACCCTTGCCTTCGACCACCATCCTTGCTAACATGTCTCCGGGTCAACCCCCGGATGCTGATATTGACATGCAACCTGAGCGCGAGCCCTCCATTGTCCCAGACTCGCCACCGGAAGCTACGCAGATGGACTGCATGACCGAACTCATACGGGCATCAGAACCCGCCCCAGTAAACACTACGGATTCTTAGTGTTTACTTCCATCTTCATCTAGAACTGCCAAGGAGCGGGTGGAAAAACTTTCCAATCCATCCTTAAAAATTACCTGAAGATCCATACTCCTCTTCTTACTGTCTTAGTTGAACCACGAATTAGTGGTAATCGAGCCCGAAGGGTTATTCGGCGATTGGGCTTTGCACATTCTTTCCGCGTTGAAGCTACAGGTTTCTCCAGGGGCATATGGCTTATGTGGAATGGCAATATCTCTGTTCGGATTCTTGTTGCGCACCGCCAATTCGTCCATACTAATATTGACTGGGGTACATTTACCTTTGCCTTTACTGCCATCTATGCTAGCCCGACTCCTATTTTGCAACCCTTTTTGTGGGATCATCTCCGCAAGCTCGCCCGCCTTACCTCTAAACCTTGGATTCTGGGTGGCGAATTTAATACCAAGCTCGATAGTACTGATAAAAGGGGGGGCTCCAGACTCCTTCCTATAGTCAACAATCATTTCAGGTACTGCGTTCATCACTGTCACCTGTATGACCTTGGCTACTCGGGACCCAAGTTCACATGGAAGCGAGGACACATTTTAGCTCGATTAGATCGCACCCTCTGTTCTTCTGCATGGCAATCCACTTTTCCTCACTCTTCGGTCCACCATTTACCCTTTCTTAAATCTGATCACCGACCGCTCCTGGTGCAACTTCAAAATAATACCAGGAGGCAGCGTCTCCCAAAACCTTTCCGGTTTCAAAATGCCTGGTTGACGGATGAGGAATTTGCTCAAGTCATCGCCCACTCGTGGCATCCGGGGACCCAAGCAATTAGTAGTGCCCTATCCAAGCTTTCTAGCTCCTTACAGGATTGGAATGCTCGCACCTTTGGGAACATCTTTCATCGGAAGAAAAGGCTTCTAGCTCGCCTTCAGGGAATCCAAACAGCGCTGGAATCCCAAGACTCGCAGTCCCTCCGCGATCTCGACGAGCACCTCCGCATGGAGCTGGTTAGGATTCTCTGTCAGGAAAAACTCTATTGGCATCAACACTTTCGAAGCCAATGGATCAGCCAGGGCGACCGTAATACGCAGTATTATCATAACCTTACCAAGAACAGGCAGCGTACTTCTCGGCCCATCACTATACAAGATGAGCAGGGCCTTATGCACTCTGACACTACAAGCATTTTACGAATTGCTCGGACCTTCCTTACTCAGCTGTATACTCACGACAACTTGACCCACAGAGGTTCTCACCTTTCTGCTCAGTTTCCCCATCTCTCAACCCAGGCTCTTTCCGACTTGCAGCTGCCTCCCAACCCGGAGGAAATCAAGTCTGCATTTTTTACTATGGGCCCTAACAAAGCGCCTGGAGTTGACGGCTTTACGGCTCTCTTTTATCAATCTCAGTGGGCCACGGTCGGTCCGTCCCTAATTTCGTTTATTTGACAAATTTTTCGACATGAAGTATGGGACACGGAACTCAATCGTACCATCATGGCTCTCATTCCTAAATCCCCCAAGCCCACGTCAGTCTCCCAATTCCGGCCCATCGCGCTTTGTACTGTGGTGTATAAGGCCATTATAAAACTCATCGTGTCCTGTTTGAAACCGCATCTGGACACCCTGGTCGCACCGACTCAATGCAGCTTTGTCCCAGGGCGTCAAATCACGGACAATATAATCATCGTTCAAAAAATGCTCCACTCTATGAAACACAAATCTGGGAAAACGGGATTCATTGCTATTAAGGTGGACTTAGAAAAGGCCTATGATCGTCTCTCCTGGGACTTTATTCTTGACACCCTCTTTCAGATTGGCATTACGGACTCGCTGATCAACTTAATCATGAAATGCCTCTCTTCGGTTGCTATGCAAGTGAACTGGCATGGGGAACTTAACGATTGTTTCTATCTTACTCGAGGAATTCATCAGGGTGACCCACTATCTCCTTATATCTTTGCCCTCTGCTTGGAACGTCTCAGTCACCTCATTACTGAGTCTGTAGCCACAGGACGTTGGAAACCGATCCGATTAAGCCGGGGTGGCCCTTCCCTTTCTCACTTATTCTTTGCCGATGATCTTATCCTTTTCGCTGAAGTTTCCTTGGACCAAATCCAGGCAATACGTGAAACTCTTGACATCTTCTGTACTTCTTCTGGTCAACGGGTCAGTTAGGCTAAGTCCCGCTGCTTCTTTTCGCGAAATATTCCTTTCCCCCTAGCTCATTCCCTCAGTGCGACACTAGGCTTCAAATTGACGAATAATTTAGGGTGATACCTCGGTGTGCCCCTTTTACATGACGGGGTGACCAAAAAAACCTATCAACACATTCTAGACATGGTCCAACACCGCCTCTCGGGCTGGGCATCTAACCTTTTATCGCTTGCAGGTCGTATCACTCTGACTCATTCCGTCATTGCTGCGATTCCCATTTACACGATGCAGACGGTCCGCCTACCGCGGCACCTTTGTGATGAGCTAGAACGAATCATGCGCCGCTTCTTGTGGGGCACGACACCAGACACTTAGAAGATTCATTTGCTTAATTGGGACACCGTATGCTTGCCCAAGGAGATGGGGGGTCTAGGTCTTCGTAAAATTAGGGAAACCAATGACGCCCTACTCACCAAACTCGGCTGGACTCTAGTTTCTAAGCCGGACACTTTGTGGGTCCGTGTGCTTTCTGCTAAGTATAAATTTAATGCTCACAATTTTCCCGTTTCCCTTGATGTTTCAGGTGGCTCCATGGTCTGGCGCAGTATCCAATCCATTTGGCACCATGTCCTCCAGGGACTGCATTGGAAGATTGGCGACGGTTCCAAAACGAGATTTTGGCTCGATCCATGGGTTGAGGATTGGGGTCCTCTTTTGTATCATGTTGCGGCACCGATTTCCCCCGACATGCTGGAGCATAGCGTGGATCACTTCACTGACGTTACTGGTAACTGGAATTGGGCCATTATTCATCACTTTCTCCCTCATACGATTTGTTTGGCTATTGCAGGTATCCATCCACCTACGGCATCCCTCGGGCCGGACAAGCTTACTTGGGGCCGCATGGAGCATGGCAACTTCACGACATCCTCGGCGTACTACATGATGTTGCACCGCGCTGACATCAGGAACCATGATGACTGGCAGACTATTTGGAGGTGGCAGGGGCCCCAACGAATCCGTGCTTTTCTTTGGCTCCTCTTGCATGATAAGCTTCTCACTAACCAACAACGTGTACACCGACGACTCACGATGGATGTGACCTGCTCCCACTGCCACCTCGAGGAATCCTCTCTCCATGTGGTCCGGGACTGCCCTCGAGCCCGCACTTTATGAGCACGGTTCCCCTCGCAGGTTATCACCACCAAGTTCTTTACCATGGCTCCCCATGACTGGCTCGTCACGAACCTCCGAACCCACAGGACGATTGGGGGGTTTGACTGGGCCATTCTCTTTGGGACGGCATGTTGGTTTCTTTGGTCCTGGAGAAACAAGGCCCTTTTTGACGATCTATTCTCCTGGCCGATTTCTCCAGAACAGCATGTGCTGAGCTACGTTTCCCACGTCCATCTGGCTACAGTATGGCAGCAACGAGCACACTTGAGCCCGGTCCCGCGCCAGCCACTCTTGATAGGTTGGAGCCCACCTACCCAGGGCTGGGCAAAGCTCAACACAGATGGCGCTTCCAACGACTACACTAATTCGGCATCAGCAGGTGGCCTGCTACGTGACAATTCAGGCGTTTGGTTGGGAGGCTTCGTCCAGCACATTGGCAGGTGTTCCCCGTTAATGGATGAATATTGGGGGGTTCTATCGGGTCTCAAGTTAGCATGGTCCTTGGGGTACCGACATATCGTCTTAAAGGTGGATTCGCGTACTGTGCACGACATGCTCTCTTCTTCTCAGGTGCGGGCTGCCTCCCCCCACCCTTTAGTATTGAGCATACATGCCCTTCTCTCCCGTAACTGGGTTGTAATCATTCACCACGGGTACCGGGAGGGCAATCGTTGTGCGGACTGGTTTGCCCATTCAGCCTCCCAGTGTTCCTTTGGGATCACCTATCTTGAGCATCCTCCCAGCGGATGCATACCTCTCATCTTAGAGAATGCGTCGGGGATATGTCACCCGAGATTTACCATGTAATTTTGTTGTTTTCCCTTTGTAAAAAAAAAGTATAACACGAAGTTGTAGTGACACACAAAAGAAGAACAAAACAAGCACATGTACTGCCCATTCAACTAAACCGTTTAATAATTGATCTCCATTTCATTTATAATTGATCAAATTTCTTCGTCATCACATCCAGTTCAACGTCCTGTAATAAAGTAAAATTTAGAGAAGTCTGATAGTACGCAATCTTATTCCTATATAATAAAAAGGTTATTTCCGATAAATCCACTTATAAATATGAAAATAAAATAGTAGTTTGATATTGATTATTTAAACCTATTGTATATATCAATTATGAAGTACAAAAACCTGCGTTTTAGAAATTTAAAATTCAAAAAGTGAAAATGGAATATTAAAATCAATGTCAATATATATTGTTATTATTAACAATTGAATCAGAAAAAAGATTAAAATTCACTTAAAATTTTAGAAAACAATTGATTGAGACTTGAGAGTGGAAATACATTAGCACTTTAAAACATCAGTTAATTCGAATATATTATGCAAACTTATCAAATTACTTATTTAAAAATGTGGTTTACAAATTATTATATGTGGTTAATATTTTACTTAATATGAAAGGGCATCAAATCTAACAGCTAACGTTTGCCAGCTGTTGTTAAATTTGGTTTTCTTTTCATAAAATTAAAAATGAATCCAGTATTTGACTTTTTGTTGACGATGTTAATCCAATTTTCATAACCTAACGATGTCGTGCTTTATCAAGAACGGACTTGGGTCTTGGTTAATCTATGATGGACTCAATCAGGCCGTGCTTCAGATGCATTCAGCCCATAAAATACAGCCTTGTAAGTAAGAATTACTCGTATTACAAGTTTTTTTTTTTTAAAAGAAAAGTTGATTTCTTTGGTTTGTAGAATTTAAAGGAAATCTTTGTTTTGATTGTATGTTTCTATAGATCCAAAGGCGAAGAATAATAACGTGGAATAATTGGACTGACAGGAAGCAAGGGGTGCGTACTGCGCACATGGGGATGGGGGGGGGTGGTGGATGACAAGAGAACATTTGGACAGGCCTTTCTTGACTCGCACTACGACGCGTCGAAGGCGGAGGGCGGCGGGACTGTGGAGAAGCTGACATAATGTTGTCGTCATGCGCAACCTTTATGCTAATCTCTTGGTTATCGAGCCCCTAACTATTTGTTTATTTTCCACTATTACTTTCACCTATTTTACAAAATTAGTTATTAATTATAATAACAGATATTATTAATTCAGTTTCCACCCCACTCCACACCACCTGCTACAAAAATAAATATCACGCTACTCGGAATACGGAACTGAAAACACAAACAAGTACATAACATCACATCAGATTCAGACATCAAACACAGCTCTCCCCTTTTTGTTGTTCTCCTCTTTTCGTCGATTCTCTGTTCATTTTGCATTATTTCACAAAAAGTCAACTCTTCCCCTCCGCGTAATTTTGTTCTGAAATCACAAGATATTTAATGCCTACACTAATTCGATTTCCAGAATTTTCCGATTGCAATTTGAAGAATGAATGAAAGGGGACGCAGACAGAAAAACAAAAACCAAAAAAAAAGACAAAGCGGGTATAAGCAAAGCTAGGGTAGAATAGATTGAAACTTACACTGGAAGTGATTTGTCAACATGTTATCCGCTCTTTTATAAAGTGGATGATTTGATGGAAAAGCCTGCGCTACTGTTTATTTTATTTTGTTTTAGGCTTGGTTTTTTTTGGTTCGGTTGACGAGCACGATGTGTCAAAATCCGATTGCGTTAAACGCTATTACTTTGATAGATGGATGGACTGATTAGAATCCTGAATGGACGCATCCATGCTACACTTCTAATCATTTCTTACGCTGAAGGCTTTTGGACATAAACCTGTCTCAAATACCTCGTAAATATTAATGACATCTTAATCGTATATCTTTTAAAAATGAAAGAAAAAGAATCTGACTTCTAATATTTCAAATATTCAAAGATGCCCTATTCTCTAATTATATCAAATAATGCGAAAAGCAACAACTACAAACAATTTTATGTCTCATTTTTAAGGGTTGTATTGTCCTAAGTATTAGAATATAATAATTGAGGATTTGAATACAACATGACCTCAGCATGCTTTAATGCATCATTTCATATTAAAGTAACAATTTCTTGATCAACTTTGCAGTACTTTCCACTTGTTAACACCAACACACAAGACACAGTAACAATTCTTTTTAAATGCGAGATTTGGTGAGGTTTAGGAGTTCGTTGCCATAATTTTATCTAATAGAAATGATATTTTCAATAATACTTTTCACTTGTTCTTGCTAGCTAAAAATATGAAATACAATCAATGATAAAAAATGGATCATTTTTGTAATTTATTATTTTTATAATATTTGTAATCAATATAAATTAAAATGCTATAAATTATTATGACAGTGGTGACGCCCCAATACCTCTCGGGAAGATACGGGAGTGTCATATCGGACTCACAAACAGAAACTAATAACAGGTCAATACGAAAGCATTAAAAAAAACATACTAAACATTCAGTACATGTATTTTTCAAAACTGAAGCAACATACATTACAAATCATTCCAAACTTGTTCAAAAAATATATTTATTATATCACAGGAACATGATACAATTTTTTCCAAAAAAACCAACTTGAAACATAGTTATTACAAAAACTTACAACAATTAGGAATCATACATTTTATATATAAGCCAAAATATACTCAAAATATATTTTTTTTATCAAAACAAGATTCAAACTCCATTAGCTATTGCGGTTGACTCATCTTAGTGTTTATATTCCTCGTTTTGAACCTACACGAGACAAATCTACCGTGCTAAACATATAGCTTAGTGAATAATAATTAATATATATATATAAAGCGATAACTCATCATACTGAATCATGTAATAGTATAAGCATGTATTAACAAATTGTTTAAACAATAAATCAGACATAATGCATTTCAGAATAGATTTTATAGTTAACAAAGTTGAATATCCAAAGAAGGTATAAACCCTTCAGAATCATAACACAATTTTATTTATGTATATCAGAACACAAAATCAGATGACTGCTAAGCCATTTATAAAAGCGAGTAACGGAACTTATACAGGAGAGACCGAAGTCTCGACATCGAAGTGTCACAGGAGCAGCTGCAGACCCTTCTAGGCATGCCTATTTACCCATAACTAGGACAACAGTTTTAAAACAAAACAAAGTCAATTAAGACATTTCATGTACAAAGCAAGTAGTAAATCATATTCATATGTAAGTAGCATTTCCAATGATATAATCATGCATCAAATACCTCAAACAATCATAGTTTGAAATTCAGAACACAATTAGCATAAATCAAATTCAACAAGCAGAACAAAGTAAGGTGTGACCATCTAAGATTACTCACTAAAAGCTCCCTTACTGTTTATTGCCTCGATGTCCCGACAGTATCTGAAAGTGTTCGTTCTATGCATTCCTTTATAACATTTAACACATATACAAATCACTATTGTGCATAATTAAGAATTCATTTATGTATTTCTGTATCACTCTCTTCTAAAAAAATTTCCTCAATGTCTTAAGTTTCTAATGATACTAAGATCATACAATTCGGTTTATTATTCAATGAGTTATGCTCAAAGTACCACAGACTGTGTGCATTTGAAATTTTTGGATATAGAAATTTTGGCTAGAGCATGATCATGCATTCAAAATTTACAGCCCCTATCTCTCAATTCCAATATCCAAAAATCACAAACTTTATACCAATTTAAAGCTAAGAGAAAAACCTATAACTTTCGTGAAGACAATTTAGTCTAATTCGGCGTACATCAGTACAGTTTCTGTGATAACCTCAGGATATAATTTTTGTCTCAGTTAGTACTACAGTCTTAATCAAGGCTCAATTTCAAACTAGATTTTGAAAGTCTTAGAGACATAATTAAAATTCAACTTCTTCAAGAAAGTTATAAAGATATGTCTCTACTTTAATATGAACTATGAATCACCTCATTTGGACATCTAAAGATCAAGATATCATAAAAATACTAGAGCATGTTCAATGAAAACAACCATAAACCTATCAATTTTTTAAATTTTTCTTAAGCAAATTTCGGGTCTAATTTGCATGACCATTTTGACCTCAACAATGGGGTATTTAGGCAACATTTTTCTACTAATCAAATATTCCTCAATGTTTTGAAAGTCTAATGATACCAATATCATGCATTTTAGCTCAGTATCCTGCAAATTATAATAAAAAATCCACAGACTGTGTTCATATCTCTACAGAATACCAAGTTCAACTTTAAGCCAAATTTCCAGACTCTTAAGGATAAAATTCAAATTCAATTTCTTCTTAACAATTGTAGTCGTATGCCTATAGTTTAATCTAAATCAAAAATAATTCCATTTGAAAATCTACAGATCAAGTTATGGCTCAAATACAAAAGCTTAATCAGTGGAAACTGTTATAGTTAACATTTTCCAACATACTCTTCATCACCATTTAGTCTCTCAATTCTCCCTTAAAACAACTCATAAAAACCATTACTACATTAAAACAGAACATACAACTATTTATTGCAACATCAACGTTACACATATCTCAACTCTTCTATCATGATCATTAAATACTAAGCTATTATCATATATGCTTCATTTAGCACACAATGAAGATTAATAATAATACTCTAACTTGTTTTGGCTCAAAAGTTGCAGATCACGTAACCCTAACTCCCAAACACCCCAAGATCATCTTCATTTATGAAGGAGAAATGAGGTTTTTCTTGTAACAAGAAGAAGAGCATGTTGAGAGGGCGAGAAACGAGTGTCATGGACGAGAACAAATAAAAAGGAGGAAAAAGGTGAGAACATTTGGCAGAGAAGTCAAATGAAAGACCAATTAAAAGATGGCCTTTCCAAAAGTTACATAGGTTTAATGCTAGGCTTGGCAAGTGACACTTGTCACTTGCCACATGTCTAATTTCTAAGGCTCTAAACTATGTTCTCTTATTTAACTAGTCCAATCAATTCCAATTTCCACTCCATTTGTCTCTCAATTTTCGATGACACTTATCAATAAATCATAAGGTCATTTATTAAAATATCCATTGCCATTTGTTAGTAATTTCTACTACCATTTATCAATTTTCTTGTCACTTGGCATTTTTTCTAGTCTAAAAATATGCAAAATTTTAGAAATTTCCTAAATTTCACCAAAAAAATCCTAAATCTGTAAGTATACTCTCTACATCAATTTTCAATACAAATAAACCACAATTCTCAATAAAATCACATTTATAAAATCAATTATACCTGAAAAATTTCAATTAATGTATATACAATTATTCACGTGCATGTGTATGCCATATATTGCGTGAAATGCATTTCTAAATTCTCAATAAATTCTTATATAAAGCATCCTAGGCAGTGATGGAACCAGGAATTTAAGACAGGAGGGCCTAAATAAAATATAGAATTCACAAAAATTTTTATTTCAAAACTAAATAAAAATAAAATTTTATTAAGAATATAAAATAGTTAAAATTACAATGATCCTCGCTTACTTTTCATAGATTGAAATTTTTTCATAACAAGATCATTGTCAATATTTGCAAATACATCTATTTCAATGTAACAAACTAAACAATCATTCAATAGGTCATCTCCCATTTTATTACGAAGTGAATTCTTTATAATTTTCATTGCGGAGAAAGCTCTTTCTACTGTGGCTGTAGCAATAGGTAAAAGTAATGACAATTTGACTAACAAATAAACCAAAGGGAATATATGATGCTTTCTTGTAGCCACCATTCTCTTAGCAAGGTCTCCAATTTCACTCAATTCAGATAAATTCTTATCCATATGTATATCAATGATAAAATTCCCAAGTTGATATTCAAGTTCAATTAAAGCAATAAGAGAAAACTCTTATGGATAGAATTTTGCAAGTTCGGTCAATTTGTCCATGTCAAATGCATAAAAGTAGTCTTTAGGATCAAAACATGTCATACATAAAAGCAAACTTGCATTGTCTTCATCAATCGATTGTTAAGCTCTTGAAGTTATATGTCAATCACATAATAGAAAAGCTCAACATGATAGTGATGAGATTCGTCATGTCTTCACTTCTACACCTTGATCTCCCTCTATATAAATACTCCCAACCATCATCTCTAACTTGTTGCAAATGACGTTTTGAGACTTTAACCAAATGCATTGCATTCACTATATTTTGATATCTTTTCTGTAAAACTTGAGATAACCCATTTGTGATTCCCAAGATCTTTATCATAAGATGCAACACAGAGAGAAATTCAAAGCGAAGCATGATATCAATTAAATCAATAGCTTCAGCCCTTTATGAATCACCATTCTCATTTTCTCCAACAAACTCAAGAACCTCAATGACAGAAGAAAATAAATATAGCAAATTAATAAGAGTGCCAAAATGAGAACCCCAACGAGTATCTCCGGGTCTTTTCAGCATCATTTCTTGATTCAACCCTTGCCCAGTTTCTATCACCCCTTGTGAAATTCCTGCCATCACTTTCTCCATTTGTTTTTCTCGAAGCATATCCCTATGCTTACAAGATCCTCTAATAATATTGCATAAACGAGTAATAGTATTGAAAAAGGAACATACATTTAAATGCTTTTTAACAACAGCAACGAGTGTAAGCTGAAGTTGACGTGCAAAACAATGGATGTAGTAAGCACAAGAATTTTCCTTCAAAATTAGAATTTTAAGACCATGAAATTCACCTCGCATATTACTAGCTTCGTTATAGCCTTGACCTCTCAAGCTAGCAATACTCAAGCCATAGTTAGAGAATAATGACTTGATACCTTTTAAAAGCGAAGTTGCACTTGTGTCACGTACATGCACAAGACCAATAAATATTTCAATGACACATCCAAAACTATTAACATACCGAATGATGACTCTCATTTGCTCTTTTATTGACACATCTTGACATTCATCTACTAAAATAGAGAACAAATCATCACCTATATCTAAAATAATGGCCTTTATTGTCTCAAATGCAGCTGCATTAATGATATCACGTTGAATATGGATGATATAAGTTTGAGATTTTCAGGAGCATTTCCTAGAACTACATTCCTAATTTCTTTATTCTTAGAAGCTATGAATTTTAGTAATTCTAGAAAATTCCTTTGATTTGTTAAATTCTCAGACTCATCATTCCCCCGAAAAGGCAACCATTGCATCAATAGATAACGAAAACACCCTATTGATGCATTTAGACTACATCGATATTCAATTTTTGATTTCTCTGATTGCCTTGAAAAAGCCGACTCAATAGATTGAGATTGGTTCATTAAATTTTCACAAGCAATTCAACATTTATTTTGATCAGATTCATGATTTCTTACATGTTCTCTTAATCTTGTTTTCTTTCGCCAAGCACTAAAACCCTTAGATACAAAATTAGTATGTTTTCTTTCACGATCAGCTGAAAAAAGATAACAATATAAGCAGTATGCAGCATCTTTTTCAACACTAAATTCCAACCAATCCTTAAAATCATCAAACCGTGATACAATAAATCTCCGCTTATGATCTCTATCTATGGTTCGAGGAAAGTTATGATTTCAAGGTTGACAAAGACCTTTTAATAAATAAGCTCTACGCACTTGATCTCGTTTTTTAAGAGGATACTCCATTATATTAAGTTTCAATCCTGGATCGGAAGGAAGATTTTTAAAGTCAATCACAAGTTCTTTAATAATAACCTCCTTCGATGCTAGAGGTGCTTTATTAACATTTTGATTTAAATAAGACGATGATGACTGAACAGTCGGTCTTAATTTTTTAAAGTATTTTTTATAATTGCAAAATAAAAAAAAAGTTAGATCAAATATTTACTAATTTCATAAGCCTTAAAAACTCATTCCCTACTACAACAACTTAGTTAAATTATTGATCAAACGATCATACATGCATTCGCTGAAATATCCATAAATCCTACCATGGAATAAATATTATAAAACTTGTTAATATAAAAAGCAAATGTGACGAAATAACAAAAAGTCAAGAAAAATGGTCAAACATGCCAGTTAGCTATGAACAAGTATTACATAGGAGTAAATCTAGTTTAGCTCGATCACGTAGGAAAAAGGCAGGAAAACATTGATGATCTAGATTTGAGTTCCGAAACTACCTTGAAAGCTTTATGTTTTTCCTATTGTCAATCTCTTTCAAGATTGGAGCATCAGAAATTTCAATATCTAATTTACGGGCAATCTCAATAAGCAAAGGAAAAGTAACTTCAAAGCCGATTGGCATGTGCGCAGGATCTTCATCCTCAAGCTTATGTAAGTTATTCTTGAAAAATGCCAGTCCTGATAGACGGAATTAGTGGTGACACATAATCAGCTAGTCAACAAAATTCATTTTTTCCATTAAAGATTAATCAATCTGCATAATCACTTTTCTATTTAATAACAAAATGCATTTTTTTCATTAAAAACTAATCAATCCGCATTATCACTTTTGTATTTATCTTACCTTTTTCAACTTTGTTGGGATGTACATTCCATGTCTTCAATGCAATAACACAACCTAAAGTGTTTAATATTCGATCACGAGCTTCAAATATGTCATCGTCACCCTATGAACCATCCGAGAACTGATTTTCTATAATCCACTGAAGAGCAAATGGGAATTGAGGACAACCACTTCCATTAAGATCTTTCACAAGAGCAACCTATGTCATGTCATAGGCTGATACGCTTATTTCTTCATACAATCTTTCACAAAACACAATGACGGTAGCGACGTGACACATTTCAAGATAGGGTTTTGTTCAGTTATCAAAGATTTTGGTATATATATATATTTAAAATAAAAATATTTAATTTTTTTAACATTGGGCCCCAAATAACTCCGTCCTCGATCTTAGGTTTTAACCCTAATCATGGGATAATGGTATGTTACAGTAGTGGTTAAAAAACATGTGATAATTCAATATAAAATTAATAAAATCCAGTTGTAATATTCATAATACTACAATCAATATACTTTTAAAAGTAATTTTAAAATAAAAAATTAATGATTGCACATGCCTAACTTTTATATCCAAAATGAGTACATGAAATCCTCTCTTTGTTTCAATCATATTCTATTAAATCTCATTTATATAAACAATTTTGTTTTATTAAATCTCATTCATATGTTTATATAAACCTCACATAAATGTATGGACGTGATTTAGTAAAACATGATAAAAATATTATAACCGGAATAGAACAAAGGATAATTCATTATATGATAGTAATTATTATCTTTTTGATGCAAGTATTACGTTGTTTTAGTAATGTACCTTTTATATTTCATTATAATAATTTAATATCAATTATTACAAAAAAATTTATAAAAATGTAAATATAATGTTTTTAAAATTATATTTTATTATAATAATTTAATATCAATTTTTGCAAAAAATTTTATAAAAATGTAAATATAATGTTTTTTGAAAAATTAAATTTTAGAGCTATAACATTTTTAATATTTTTATAAATTTATAATGACTACAAAAAGAGATCAATTCCATGTAAAATAATTATATTTTGTTGAAGAATTTGAATATTCTCAAGTTCAATGTAATTTTATATGTTGAAACAAAATTATTTATTTAAATTTGTATTCATATTTACATCTAAATTTAATGTTTAAATAACTCATATATTTAAAATTAAAAGTTGTTAATTTTATTTATCTATATTTAATAATAAGCAAACTCAATAAGTTATGACTTTATTACTTAAAACTTCTTTTTGAGTTTTTCTTGATCACCTTTCCAAAAAAATCATATGAAATTAAACTAATATCAAATACTTCTAAAATGATATATAATTAATAAAAATATCAAATTATTCACTAATTAATCATCTATATTGAACTAATTGAGGTTTTAACTCCACTTAATGGGATGTCACAGGAATTTTCCTAGACAATAGGTAAGATCTCGGCCTAATGCAGATTTATATCAGAAATTGTGGACTTCAAATTGCACCAACAAACAATATCACCTCCAAACTGTAGAGTTACTTTCACCGCAAGTATCACATGCATGGTGAATGTGACTCTTTTGTATATGTACTTTATATAATGTTTTATTTAAATATTCAGAATTACAAAGTATATAATTTTGTACAGTGCAATATTCAACGTGAACATATTTAAAAATATTTATCAAGTAATCTTGATATTTAAATAGAAATTTATTATTCGTTATCTAACATACATAAATTTTAAATGACTTGAGCACAATAAAAATTAAGAATATTTTGATATATTTGAAGTAAATATATAATTTTAATACTGTAAATACTTAATATTTATATATTTCAAAATAATTTAATTTATATCTATTATTTTTTTGATATTTATTAAAATTTTTTGATTTTGTAATAATAAATTTATTATCATGTAGCCTTTTTGCCTCCTCTTTTAGACTTTGTTGTTATTTGCTATTCTGTTTTGATGAGCTTGTATCAGTAGAGTTTTTGTGAGTTGAGTTTTTGTGAGTAAAACTTTTATAAGAAGAGTTTTTCTAAGAAGTTAGTTGACTGTTTAGCTGTTATTTAAAAAAATTTTTTTTAGATAGCTTCATACAATAAGCTGTTTGCCAACATAAAAATAAAAAGTATTTTTAATTTTAACTATATTTTATTTTGTAATAAAAATCATTTATACATATAAATATTATTTAAAATATATTAAACAATATGCAAAGCACAATATATTAATTATTATTATATATTTTTAAACCATATGAAATATAAATAAAAATATATGTAACCAAATCTTTTATATGGATTATAATATAAGTAAAATTAATATAAAAAGGTCAAATAATATTATATAAATCTCAAAATAAACTTGAAGATGTATTTGTGGGTATTGTGAGAATTATGTGTAAAAACATAAGAATAAAGAAAACTAAAAAATAGGTTTATTAATTGATCTGAAAAATTTACTTAAAAAAGTTTTTTTTAAATACTTTAAATTTGAGCTTATCAAAAAGTTATATTTTAGTTTTAGAAAAACGGTTTTTATAAATTTTTATAAATTGTATTATTAAATACTTATTTTCTTTAAAAATAATTTTTTCCATGAAAAAATTGCTTATTCAATGTGTAAAAGTTGAAAGCACGTAATTACGTGAAAAAGATGTGTAGTGGACATTACGTTGTTTGTCATTCGAGGGAATTGTAGTTAGCTGTATCAATCAAAATGACTAGTGATGGCATAGATAAATAAAGCATCCCGCTCCCTCGGCAATCATCAAAGTTGTTGCAATAATGAATTTTGCATAATCAAATCTCGTGGCACCTTCACTGTGTTATTTTCTAAACGTACCTTACCTCAAAGATTGGGAACTTGAAAAGGACTTGGGTCTACAGTGTCAAAATGTGAGGCCGTCTCGAGTACTTGTAGCCTAACTAAGTGAGCAATATCATATCTATTTTCCCTTACATTTGTATTATTTTAACTTCAGTAATTACTGAGTTTATTTTTATCCTGGGTCAATTAAATTTAGAGTTTATTAACCCTAAACTAACTTATAAGAGGGGTTATTATTATTTAAAAATACAAATTTCAACCATAAAGGTATTAGTGAGGTTTTTGAAATTAAATTAATAATGTAAGAGATATTTTTAATTTTCACCATTATTAATATAATTTAAAAAGGTAAATTTAACTTCATCCTTATTGGCAGAGGGCAAAACTCCTGAGAATTGAGTTTGTTAAAAGCATTGAAACTCGCAACAAATATTACATCAGCTACTGAGGGCAAACAATTTGAGTAGCTGCAAAAGGCTACGTAGTCTAGAAAATGAGAGGGGATTGAATCGGAGGGTGAAGGGTAGGGGGTAAAGCTCTTTTGCCACCTTGCCTTTAGCTGCTCCATCAGGATATCTTTTCGTCTGATATGTTCTCAAACTGTTGATGTAACCTATTAGCATATTATATATAATAATAATAATAATAATATAAAACTAGTAGGCAAGGCAAGCAGTCATTTCAAAGTTTGTATGTAATCTGTGAATAAGATTATATATAAACATGGACATGCCACCTTCCTTAACAATGTCAAGAGAGAGAGACATTTCAATCTGATATTTCACAGTTAAAGCAAAATCATAACTGCTGTATCATTGACTTATGCAACTTGGCATACATTAAAACTTTCTTTCTACTGTTGGACTATTACATCTTGGAGATTCACGAGTTATGTAAAATATGAGTATAGGTAGGCAACATGCTCTTAACTTGCTTGATGAAGCAAAAGTAATTGACATGCAGTTTCAGAAATGACAAGAGGAAAATAGAGGAAGAAAACCAAAAAAAGAGCAAAAGAAATGGATTGGAGGAGAACAGAACAGAGATGGCGTGTAGTGACAATGCCTTTGACAAGACAATAATTTAATCTTTTTGTACTGATTATTGTCAGATGAGATATATGGAACAGCTTTATCGATTCATGGTGAAATCTTCCTTCCTATATCTCTCACGCACACGAAAGAGAGTGTACTCTCTTGTTCCATCTTCCCCTCCAATTTTTTCTTCACTACTGACAAAGAATACCTGCACACTTTCTCACGCACGCACGCATACGCCAGACAGAACCCTACACACACAAACCACTCCTTCTTCTTCTCCTTCTTCCTTCTCATTGCTATATGCCCTTTATCATATGATCACCTAGCTCTCAAGGAAAGAGATAAAAAGAGAGACGGCAGAATACGACAGAGCTTCGAAAACTCAGAGATTTCCCCTAACCTACCTTTCACTCATACCTTCTCTATTTCGCCTTTTACCCTGCCACCGCCCTTTTTATCTAATCCCCATAAAACCCATCCTTTATATTACTATTACACCTCTTACTTACACCCCAATCCTCTCAACCCTTTGCCAGCTTCGTTTTCGACATGGCTTTTGTTGCTTGATTAGGGTTGGACTTTTGTCAAGCTAGGGTTCTTTGTAGAAGTGAAATAGTTTGGCTTTTGTTTACGTGTTTCCTTTATTATTTAGCTTAGCTATTCTACTTATTGGATTCTTCTCATGGAGAACTATCACCGTCATTTTGACAATGCCGACACGCAATTGCCTCCTGGCTTCAGGTTCCACCCTACTGATGAGGAGCTTATTACTTACTATCTTCTCAAGAAGGTCCTTGATAGCAACTTCACTGGTAGGGCCATTGCAGAAGTCGACCTCAACAAGTGCGAACCGTGGGAGCTTCCTGGTAACCCTATTATACTCGATCACTACGTTTTTTGAGGCTGCCTAATTCATTCTGAGTCATTTTCACTATATTTTTTATTTGCAGATAAGGCGAAGATGGGAGAGAAAGAGTGGTACTTTTTTAGCTTGAGAGACAGGAAGTACCCAACTGGGTTGAGAACCAACAGAGCCACTGAAGCTGGCTACTGGAAGGCGACAGGAAAAGATCGGGAGATTTACAGCTCCAAGACTTGTTCCCTTGTGGGAATGAAGAAGACTTTGGTGTTTTACAGAGGAAGAGCTCCTAAAGGAGAGAAAAGTAACTGGGTTATGCATGAGTATCGTCTTGAAGGCAAATTTGCTTATCATTACCTGTCCAGGAGCTCAAAGGTGATTGATTGAACTATCCGAACTTTTTACCTGTTTTAGCTTTTTCGTTATAGCGTGATAGTTTAGTCGTTATTTGTTAGATAAATGTCCTTCATGGATGCTGGATAGACTTTATAGCTTCGTTCATTCTTTCACAGCTTTGTTAGTCAGTACTACGATCTCGTGCCTATTCATCTTCTAGATACACTTCCTTCTGTGGCATAGAAATGCTGTGCTAGATTGATGTTTAAAAGATCTTGATATCGTTATCTTTCAATGTTTGGTTCATAGTTATTATTGTAGAAGTTCCAGTGTTCTCAACCTAAAATGCCTGTGCTACTTAACCCTATTATCTAGCAAGTGTTGCTTATAGTTTTTAGATATGTTGATTTATCGAGCATAAAAATTATCATCAACCGTTCGTGGTGCAACCTTTTATGTTGTGCATTCGTTCATGACATTACCTTGCAGAGACTAGCAATTATTAGGCAAGTTTATTTGATTAGAATTTGTTGGTTGGTTAAATGGATATGTTTACGAATGATGTTAACTTACGCGTAATGAATAACCAGGATGAGTGGGTGATCTCTCGTGTCTTTGAAAAGAGCGGGAGTGGCGGCGGTGGAAGTGGCAACGTCGTAAGCGGCAGCAACAAGAAGAGCCGTTTCAACCTCCATTCAGAAGCCAGCTCTCCTTCATCAGTCTCTTTGCCTCCTCTCTTGGACCCGGCCACCATCACCACCACTTTCACTGACCGTGACAGTTGCTCCTACGACAGTCACTCCCAGCAGCAGCAGCTGCCCGAGCACGTGTCCTGTTTCTCCACCACTGCCACCAATTTCGACTTCGCTCCGCCGCCTCCAGCAGTGACTCGGTTCCCGAGAAACATGGGCATTACTAATAATTTCCCTAACCTTAGGTCACTACAAGAAAATCTGCAGTTGCCTCTCTTGTTGCCCTCCTCAGCTCCACTTCCACCGCCACCATTCTTCGGCGGTGCAATGACTTGGATGGTCGGGCCTGAGGATGGTGGCGACGGCAATGGCGGTGGAAGGGTGGCAATGGGTCCCTCTGAGCTAGACTGCATGTGGACCTACTGAGACTGCGATGTATGTGATCCATTAATTAGCTATTGGAAGACCTATTCGGGTCTCAAATGTCTACTGAGTAGGGTACTATATTAGGAGGAAATTAGTAATGAGTCCATGTCTGCTTAGATGTCAGTTTCAGTAGGATTTTCTGATTTATGTATCATCATGACCACTAGTGATTGTCTGTGTTAGATAGGGAGTGACTTGGATGTTGGTTATGTTGGTTGGTTCGTTCGTCTGATTAATGCGCTGTTGTGTTATGTTCCTTGGGGAAGTTATTAATGGGTATGAATGATTTGTCTTGTTTGTTACCTTCTTTCTTCGTCTACAGTTTTATGGCAAGCGCGGTCTGTGGGTTACTGTTGGTATCATGCGTGTAATGGGTACAAAAGGAGAAGCGAGGGCATTTAATGGGCGGTAAAATTAGGTGTGTCTAGCCGTCGTTGAGTATGGGTTCAATTATCACATGGGATGGGGGGGTCCTGATTCCTGGCCTTATGATGGGACTTGGAGAGCAGTGAGGAAGTGACATATTTATTGTTTCCTCTGCAGTCATGTATCCAATCTCTTGCTGTGAGTATATGTATGCATTGTAGCTTCTTCAAAAAGAGTTAGGAAACCAAGTCATGACTTAACTAGGATGTTCATAAACTGGCAATTAGTTGGAGTTTAATTGGTCACTTCCAATAGTCTGTGTGAGTGAAGAGTTCGAACTGGCCTATGACTGATCTCTCCCTCGTCTATATGGTGAAAGTTCCAGCGAAATATATAGTCGTCTTCTTTCCTGAAGTAACTGGTAAAGGGTAACGAGCATGTCTTCAAAGAAGACCTATTATCTCCAGTCAGTACATCGCTTTAATATGAAAGTGAAAGATTGAGCATAATGAGTGAGCATCAAACATGCCAAGGTAGATGCCATCTTCAGGAACAGCCACAGCCAGCCTACTTGAGTACAAAAAATTACTAGGGGACTTAACACCGAAACCGCGCATTGTGTAACTGTCTTGGCATTTGCAATCAAAAGCTTGTACAAAAATGTTGCAAAACAAGAAGAAAAGCAAAGAGCCTGTAGATGGCTGTGAATCTCGACACTACTGACTAAAATTTGTTGCCACTTGTTTTGGCCAAATTGAAAAGGCCAAATGTTATGTAAGATGATGAGGACGGTGATGATGGTGGCTCTGGCCAGCTTCTTTGGTATGTCGAGGTTGAAATTTGGCACAATACTGCTGCATAATTGGGAATGCAATGAGTACCCCCTCATTTTGGGATCTGCGGTGGTGGAGGGGGTGGCCACTGGCCAGTCAGGCCAGTCCATTTTGTGCATGGAAAAGGCATAGCACGCGATGTACCATGTTTGTGCAACTTTTGGATTTATAATGTCTTGGCTCCTGCCATTTCTGCTACACACAACACAAATATACAATATGGTTGTGTAGATAATATAGTTTCTGGACAAACATCCAAAGGATCAAAATGGCATTGACCAAAAGCTGGGTTTTGGAGGCTTATCTAAGGAGAAGGGGAAATTATGAGCTTAGAAATATGGAATCATATATGTTGTACTCAGTGTTTTGTGGGGCCTGGTTTATACACTGCAAATATAATTTACCTTTTACATCTATATGTTTTGCTATTTGCTGTTTCAGTTAAATGAGTCGGTCCTTTTTATTCCAGGAATTATGTGGGGTAGATATGGCATGTGGCAGATTGCCTCCCAAGAATCTTTAGACCAAGGTTTGGGTCCAGGATAAGACGTCTCTTTGAAGTTAACCTTGCATTCCCCGATGTCCAATCTATACAATTTAATTCAGTTGATGACTTAATACAATGAACTGTAAAGTTTGGTCGAGGATAAGGTCGATTTGGACTGTAATCCTGTACTTTTGCATGTCCAGTTCATACAGTTTAGGTTCACTTTTGATTTAGGTGAAAGAGGATGACTTGGCACGATTTAGTAAGAATTTAATGAGCCGGTTACAAGTACCTTAATGCTACAACCAATCTTTTTAGAATCCTAAGTTCCAGAAGTCTTGACCTAGCCAGTCTAGAGGTTTACAGATTAAAGGTCAACATACTGTTGATTAGTAATAGTTGTCCGATTTATAAAAAATAATTAAAAAGTACAAGAAAATTTAAAAACATTTATAGAAATGAGTACATCTTTATACATTTTTCAATTAAATCCTATATCTTGGTTCTTTTTTTGGGTTATAAAAATCAATATTATAAATTCATCTTAGGCTCAAAATAAGAATAAATAATTACTTTTAAAAAATAATTTATTTTTATTTTATTTGAAGAAAGACAAAAACAAATTTAAAGAAATAGAGAGCGAAGAAGAAATGTAGAAATACTCTGTATAACTGTTTGTATATGTAAAGTGATGTACATCCGCTATTTATTCCCTTTAGGTAACTCTAACTAAAGAAACAAATCAACTAAATATTGCACATTATTAATGTACATGATTTTAGGAGAAAATTAAAGCTAATTAGATGATGATAATTTATTGCCAAAGATTATGTCAATGCCCCATTAAATTCAAGGTGGTAGTGAAGGCAATAATTTAAGTTTGGAGAGAAGACCTTGAAAACGTCGAGGTGGATATATGTTAGTAAAATGATAAGCAATTTGTGCTTCAGATAAGATTGTGATAAGTTGTATAGTTTCATAAAGTATATAATGACATACAAAATAACAATCGATCTCGATGTATTTAATTCATTCACTAAAAAAATCATTATGAGCAATTTTCGTGACAATATGATTATCACAAAAGGGATTAATTGTTGAAGAAAAGAATTTATTTGTATTTTATTTCAAGAGAAACAAAAACAAATGGCAACCGGAAAGGCATTGCTTCTCATCTCTGCCATAATAATACAATTTTTTCAAAATCTCTTATAACACATGTAAAGACAAGTGGTCGATCAATGAACTGTTGACCATGTGTGTGCAAGAAGAGGAGAGGTTGCTGATGGAAGATGGTGAAAGGGTGAATCTGACCATTTAAGGCAAAAAGAAGCAAGATGATGTCAAAAACAAGGGAAAAGGCAAAATTTCTTCTCAATCAGATATAAAGAAACTGTCAAAGTGTTTATTCTGTAAGAAGAAGAAGGGACACATGAAAAAAAGACTGCGCTATATTTAAGAACTAGCTCGAGAAGAAAGGTGCTCCAATTTTATTTATTGGTTATGAATCTAATATAGTTAATGTTCATCATAACACATGGTGGAATGATTCTGGTTCTACAATCCATGTTTCAAATATCTTGCAGGGTATGCAAAACCTAAGGAAGCCGGTGGGAAGTGAACAATACATTTATTCAGGAAGTAAGACGAGGTCATATGTGGAAGCCATTGGCACTAGTAGTTTGGTTTTGAGCAGTAACTTTATTTTGTGCTTGGAAAAGATCTTTTATGTTTCAAATTTCTCTAGAAATTTGATTTCTGTATCAAGACTTGTACCTTTTGGTTTTTCCTTTAACTTTTCAAAATCTGGTTTCAGTTTATGTAATAGATCTAAAGTTATTGGTTATGGTATATTATCTGATGGTCTTTACTCCATTCAGTTACAAAATGATAATGCTTATAATTCGATGCATATCACTGCTGGATTGAAATGATGTATTGTGAATGAAGAATCCTCTATGTTATGATATCGTAGATTACGACACATCTCTGTTGAGAGAATTAAGAGATTAGTAAATGAAGAGTACTTTGTACTTTGAATTTTGCTGACTTTGAGACTTGCGTGGATTGCATTAAGGGTAAACAAACTAACAAGTCTAAAAGGAGTGTCAAGAGGAGTATAAACCTATTAGAAATCATACATACAAATATTTGTTGTCCAGATATGGAACTCAAATAGTTCGAAATACTTTATTACCTTCATAAATGATTATTCGCGATATATGTATCTCTACTTACTTCGTTCTAAGGACGAAACTTTGGATGCTTTAAAAATGTTTAAGGCTGAAGTGGAGAATCAATGTGAAAAAATGATTAAAACTGTGAGGTCAGATAGAGGTGGAAAGTACTATGGTAGATACATTGAAAGTGAACTAGTGTCTGGTCCTTTTGCGAAGTTTCTTTAGGAATATGGGATTGTTGCCCAGTACACCATGCCTGGTTCTCCAGATTAGAATGGTGTGATAGAAAAATGAAACCGAACCTTAATGGACATGGTAAGAAGTATGAGGAGTAATACAAAACTTCCTCAATTCTTGTGGATTGAAGCTCTAAAGGCTGTTGTGTACATATTAAACCGAGCTCCAACCAAGGTTGTCTCGAAGATACCTTTTGAGTTATTTAAGGGTTAGAAACTGAGTCTGAGGCGTATACGCGTTTGAGAATGCCCGTCTGAAGCAAGAATTTACAACCCACAGGAGAAGAAGCTAGACTTAAGTACCATCTGTGGGCATTTTATTGGATATATTGAAAGGTCTAAGGGATATAGATTCTATTATCCATCTCACAACACTAGAATTGTGGAATCAAGAAATGCAAAATTTCTTTAGAATAACTTGATTAGTAGAAATGGTCATTTTCAAGACATAGTTTTTGAAAAGGGCCATTATGAAGCTCAACCATCTTGTTCAAGTGATAGGTTGATTTTCATACACACCTCTCAAGTTAAAATGGGTGTTGGACAACCAGTTACTGAAGTTTCACAAGCTGTTAATACCAATCTAATGGATCAAGTTGTAAATGAGGAATAACCAGAAATTGTTGAGCAACCAATTGAACAATAGGTTGAGCAATAGGTTCTTCGTGAGGATGATGATACAACATTGAGGAGATCTACTAGGGTTAGAAGGTCAGCAATACCTAGTGATTATATAGTATATCTACAAAAGTCAGATTACAACATTGGAGCCGAAATTGATCCTGAAACATTTTTGCAAGCCATGAGTTCTAAGGAATCAGAATTGTGGTAAAATCCTATGAAGGGGGAGATGGATTCTATGGCATCTAATCAAGTCTGGGATCTCGTTGAGTTACCAAATGGTGTGAAAACCATTAGATGTAAATAGGTATTTAAGACAAAGAAAAACTCATGAGGCAACATTGAGAGACATACAGATAGACTTGTTACCAAAGGATTCACTCAGATGGAAGGAATCGACTACATAGAGACATTTTCTCTTGTATCTAAGAAAGATTCTCTTCGAGTAATCATGGCAGTAATAGCTCATTTTGATTTTGAGTTACATCAAATGGATGTAAAAACCTCGTTCATCAATGGTGAACTAAAGGAAGATGTTTATATGAAACAACCTGAAGCATTCTCCTCTAGTGATAGTGAGCATTTAGTCTGCAAGCTTAATAAATCCATATATAGATTAAAGTAAGCCTCCCGATAGTGGTATTTAAAATTCTATGAGGTTATCACTTCAATTGGTTTTGAAGAGAATATAATGGACCAATGTGTATACCAGAAGGTCAGTGGGAGTAAGACTTGTTTCTTGTGTTATACGTGAATGGCATTTTACTTATGACTAATTATAAGGGTTTGCTATATGAGGTGAAACAATTTCTCTCAAAGAATTTTGATATGAAAGATATGGGTGAGACATCTTATGTCATTGGCATTAAGATCTATAGAGAAAGATCTCTAGACATTTTGGGTTTGTCTCAAGAGACCTATATCAACAATGTTTTAGAAAGATTTCAGATGAAAGATTGCGTACTAAGCGTAGTACCCATAGTGAAGTGTGATAAATTCAGTTTGAATCAATGCCTGAAGAATAATTTTGAGCGGGAACACATGAAGAACATTCTATATGGTTCAGCTGTTGAAAGCTTTATGTATGCTCAAGTCTGTACCCGACCTGACATCACATATGCTATTGGAATGCTAGGTAGATATTAGAGTAATCCAGGTGTTGATCACTGGAAAGCTACAAAGAAGGTTATGAGATATCTTCAGGGCACAAAAGATTGCATGCTTACGTACAGGAGAACTGAGAACTTGGAAGTAGTTGGATACTTCGATTCATACTTTGATGGCTGCATTGATTCAAGGAAATCAACATCTGGTTATATTTTCATGCTAGCTGGTGGAGCTATATTTTGGAGAAGTGCCAAATAGACCCTGATTGCTACTTCCAGAATGGAAGCTGAGTTCGTATCATGTTTTGAGGCCACCTCGCATAGTGTATGGTTGAAAAGTTTCATATTTAGGCTTAGAGTTGTTGATTCAATTTCTAAGTCATTAAGGTTATATTGTGACAACTCAACTGCGGTCTTTATGACTAAAAATAACAAAAGTGGAAGTCGAAGTAAGCATATCGACATTAAGTATTTAGCTATAAGAGAATGTGTTAAGGAAAGAAAAGTTGTCATAGAACACATTAGCACTGATTTGATGATTGCAGATCCTTTAACTAAAGGCATGCCACCTAAGCAGTTTAAGGATCACGTAGTGCAAATGGTACTTGGTTCCATAATGTGATTTTTGTTGTACATTTGTTGCTTCAATGAAACTCTTATTTAATTTGATATTTTCTCATATGTTTTTGTGCACACATATATTTGATTGGTTTTGAGAAATATCATCTAATTTGAACCTAGAATAAACATATGGTTTATTCATTAAATTTAAGGGTTAGTAATGAGAAATTTTATATAAGTAATATATGGAAGATAATACTTACTATAAGAGGACCTATAGCCATGATTCATATATTTAATTTCTTGTTATATTTGTGTTGGGTTAAATGGATCAAGTTGGAGAGTGTAAGATTTTTTTTTAAAAATCTACCTACTCTTGCTACTGTAGAGATTGTGGTCCATTTAATGCATTACCCTCTTAATCACCCACACGTTAGCGCCTATGCTTCTGAGTTTCCTCCTCTGTGATGGGCAGAGGTGTTGAAACGGTTTAAAAACCAGTTTTGGGTCATTATCCTCCAATACATGCAAATTAACACCATCGCATCGTGTAAGAGTGAGGCTAGAAGATTCAAAATTATCAGAGACGTTGGGACATTGGTGGAGCAATGGTTGGAAGTATGTCTCGGTTATGCTTCCGTTGCTATATACATTAATAATATGCATATGTCTCATGTAAATGTTGTTGTATGAGATGCATACAGTGTTTATTTCAAGTTCCCCCTGTATCTGCTAGCTACTACTCTTCGTCTCCATTGCACATCCCCGCCTACTGGTCTGCCTCTCCATCGAGTCTTCTTCACCTGCTGCTCTCTCTGCCCACCGCACCTAGCCCCTACTTAGCTGCTCTCCTCCACCATTACTGCCACTACTTACTGAAATCATATGATTTTGACCCGGCCCAAACCAAAAATCCTAACTTGACTATTGAACCGATCTAACCTATCGAACCAAATTGGAATGTTAACTTTTTTTAGTGTGTTTTGAATTATTTTTTTCCGCTCCGAATGGTGCTTTGGTTGTGTTGTGTAATATGAATTACTCGTCAGTTGAGAAGTGAGAAATTTGAGTTTGAATTTTGAAGGTTAGAAATATTTGATAATTGCAATATAAATAATTTCTTAATCTAATAAAATGTAATGCAAAAATTTTCTTCATATAATGAAGTTAATGTGATGAAATTGGTATAAAAAAACAACTAAGCATATTTAACCAAATTTGTTCCTTATCTACAGCCATAGGTGGAAAACAATTTGTTTCTTGTAAATATTGTATCGATTCACGACTGACCTTTTCTACTATGCCAAGATTTGTAGAACTTACACTAGAAGCTAGTCATGTCTCATCGTAATGTATTTAGAATATAATGCACCTTGTTACAATTGAATCAATCTAAAAGGTAAAATCTTACTTATATCAATGTGCATGAAAATCACACCTTAAGGTTAATGTCCTAATGTTTTTCTATGATTTGTTTGACTATTTTGGTCTATTTTTATGTTCAATAAACATGTATATTTTTTAACATATCATATAATAGTTGCTATTTGTATGATGATTAAATGATTTTTTTCATATTAATTGTGATTGTTATTTATATGTGAAATATTTGTAAATTAATGTTAATAAACATAAATAAATTGTTGTTATTTTAAATTATTTATTATTATGATATTTACAAACATGATTGATATAAAATTATAAAATATACAGTACAATATACTAATAGACTATTCTGTAAATTTTAAAAAATTCAGGGACTATTTCTTAAGTTTTAAACATTATTCGAAACGGTACTGGTATTAATTGGACGGTATTCATAATGTTGACCATCGGAATATTTTCTATATAATTTACATATGCTTTATAAGTCCTTGCAACTTAAAGCCCAAGTATCATTACAATCAATATTCTTCAATACTGCGATTAAAAAGGTAGAAATACATGTCCTCAAGTTACATAATAAGTGATTTTTGTTAACCATCAAAATTTAATCTTAATAGTAACTAAACTAATTAATAAAATCTAACTTAATTCATCCCTGACTATATGTTTGTAAAAGCTTATTTTCTAAATCTAAAAAGAGATAATAAGATGAAATGAGTGTGAAGATGTTAAACATAGTGTAAGATCAACTAATTGAATTGACATAACATAGAACAAGATATCCAGCACATTTAATTTCGTAACATGCTAATTCCTAATTCCTAATCGTCAATTAAGTTCTTCGAAGCATCGATTCAGTCATATATAACCATTTAGGAAATAAATTTTAATTTAATAGTTCAAGAATATCAACCAAATTTCATTTCTCAATACACTACATATTTTATACTATTTCCAGTCCCGATAACCATTATAATAAACCAAGTTATAAATCATCGTCTACTAATCATCAACTCACTAAATTTTGGACTATTGAGATTATCATTTCACATATCATTTTATATTATATTTCACCAAAATTTTAAAATATTATCATTATTGATGTGAAAAAGCTTGGATGATTTTAAAATATTATCAAAAAATCTGTATTGATACAACAAATTCAACATCTAGTAGATAACAGGGAGTTTGAAAACCTCTAATAGTACGCATGCTTATTCTTAATTAATAAAGAGATTGTTTTTAAATGACCAACAAGAATAAATAAATGAAAATAAAAATAAATAAGTAATATTTATTCAACAAATTCATCAACCAAAATTCCCATTTGATCAGTTAGAAATTTAAAAATCATTAAAATGTAAAACGAATATCACAAAAATCGAGGATTAAATATTTTCTCACAAGACTTTTATGGAAGTTAAAATTACATTTTTACATGATTTCGATATTCGAAATAACAATGGGGTTGTCTCATGATCAACTTTCCATGCCAAAATAGTCACTTTTTATGATACTAAAGTCTTGTGAGGGAGGTCCAATCAGAGGCGGTGGCATTTGAAAATAACAACAGGCAGATGAATTACGCATTGAAGGGTCCCTAGTCTAGTTACCTATCTAGACATCATAGCAGCATATATGTATAAGTTCCAGCATGTGGGAAGATTGAGGAACACAGTAGTAGTGGTAGTTATGATATTGGACAAGTCTGCCTGGGTGTACAAGGTTCATAGTACAATTAGAGACCAACTTGTTCAAGATGTTGTAGACTCCTACTTTTACCAACCATAAATTGTGTTATACCCCTACTAAAAATATCCCATTTTTAAGTACCCTAACAATGATCTAATGAACAATGTCAGATGTTGGGAGGTCATGTGGGGATTACTCAGGCTCTTTACATTCAAGTGGTTAGCCCAGTGGTTGGGTGAAGAGCCAGTTCACTGACTTGTTACACACTTGGACTGCAGATTCCACAAGTACTATAATATATAGTACTATTCTAAAGTCATATAGTAACTATACGACTATATCCGCTTATTCTAAAGTGAAGGTTATTACTTTGGGTGATAAGCCGTCAGTGAAAGCATCAGTACATGATGGAAATGCAAAGGAAATTTGTTAATAATGTACATCAACTGAAGCGAAGACTTTTAAGTTTTAAACGATTCTAAAAAGCCACCGCTTCGTTCAAAACCTGTCAGCAGTCATTACTTCAGGTTGTGCTTCACGTAGCTTGGCTGAGAGATAGGGACCCCTACTAACAGCTTCCTGCAACTGCAATTCAGATGCCAAGACACAAAACAACTAAATGTTATGAAGACCAAGCTCAAGTACTTCTAGTTTCAACAAGTCAAATACCACAGACGTCTTTACCTTGGTGGCTATTCCAGAAAGAGTAGGATTGCTGCTGAGCTTAACCGAAGAAATAAAAGCCTTGTGGATTGCCTTGCAACAATTATGTCTACCCTCCATACCTGACATTTTTTTATGAGAACATAAGATTTGAAATTGTGGCAGCAATTAGCAGCTTCGTAGATGAAGAAACTGAAAAACAGGACTGCTTTAAGATACGAAGACAAAATTATGAAAACTTCAAAAAAGAACTCTCAAGATGGTAGAGATAATGAAGTGCTATTTTTCGCACTTGGCTAAATAGTAACAATTTGTCTTTTCAACAAGTAAAAGACATTGTGCAGTCACAGCAACACAGATGCGCAACTATGCACCTTGCCTCATACTTGGGCCATCCGCATAGCAGTTTAACAAAAGATGTAAACAATCACATCATCAATTTGCTCTCCACTTGAAATCTTTCCAATCAAGCTTCTAAATAAAACCAAACAACTGCAAGGCGGCTCCTATCTTGCATATAATAGTAATGCATTCCTATCTCTTTTGATACACATAATCTATAAAATAAGAGTGATTTTTTCCCCAAAAAAAGATCAAGCCTTTCGATCTATTTCTTTGATAACTAGCATCGAGAATTTCATGCAAGTTAACTGAAAATATAGCTATTGTTCCAAAGACATGCCCCAGAGCAGTTCAACTTTTGTGGTGTACTTAATTCAACAGTATAACATATCTAACCAAATATGTTTCAGACGCACGGAAGTCATTTTGAAACATTGATGAACTAGTAATATATCGGCTGACAGATGACAGCTACCAATTCCTATTTAAGGTGGCCCCTTTATATGTACCAAAGATACTGTACTGAAAAAAGTTCCTTCTATTCAGTTCATATCCTATTTACAATTACTAAGTGCAATGGCAACCACAGGAGAATAAAAAACAAGAGAAACAAATGTAAAGATCTTAACCATTGACCATGATCATTATGAACATGATATTAAACAGGTGGTGGAGGGCAAACCTATTTTGGTTGTTTCAGTAGCTGGATCAGTTACTATGTCTATTATTTCTTGCTTAGAACATACTTCCATCAGGCACCATGGCCGAGCCACTAACCCACTTATCATTCTGTAAGCCTGAAAATATTCACATAAGAAAGCAACAATAAAAACTCCACTAACCCACTTACCATAGATCAGGCATAAACTACAAGTGAAGGCCAATTTTTAATTAAGTGAAAAATATAGATCAAAATGCTACATCTTTAGGAGGAGCTTGGCCTATTTAAGTGTGAAAGAGTTAAAACTGTAACTGCGATAAACAATAATTATTTTTTTTAAAACTTCTGATATCTGAACAAATCTCATATTAAACCTTAACCTTTTGTTTCACTTTATCCTTCCATAGAGACTTCATTAGAGGAATGCACACATCCAGGTCTTATGTGACAAAGCCCGTCATAACAGACCAGGACTTAAAACTCTTTTCTTTAGTGTAAAATAGTTTTAACACAACTATAAGAACATAAGATTTAGCACAATTTAAAATTTGCTCTATGGTTATTTTTCACTATGATAGCTTAGGCCTAAATAGGAACGCTTCCAAGCCATCCCGCCTAACAAATAATTTCAAGAAAATGAGAGAGCAAGTGCTTAGGATTTGTTTGTATTGCAGTTTGTTTTTGTGGTTGTAGCTTATAATAATGTGGTTTATGAACTTATTGCTGATCACAAATAAATAGTTAACTGAGTATTTCATTCAAAAACAGTGATTAAGCATTATGCAATATTCTCATCTGGCTTAGAAGCAGCTAAGACACTAGTAAAAGAGTTCTATGCAATATTGTCATCTAAGCAGCTCCAAGAATAGATAGCCCAGGAAAGTAAGAAGCCCTCACCGCCAAACGAACTTCTGAATCCTGCTTAAGAACTGATAGGAAAAGGCCCTGCCAATTGCAAAAGCTTTAGTCTTGTCAGCAATTCCAAAAGCATATCATGTCAATTGCCAGCGCAAAAGAATAAAAATCTAAGCTATGCAACAAACAATCAATGAAGTAACACGTGTTTATTGCTTGGTGCAAGCGAGAGTAATAGTGGTACTTCAAGTACTGCAGTAGAACAAAGATAAAGTCGTATAAAGCTATTTAAGAAAAATTCTCACCGATGGTGTTAGCTTTGTGCTTCTGGAAGCTGTTTCATAGACCAAGCGTCTCAGGTTATCTTCCGCATCCCCATTCAGTATAATATTGCCTTCAGATCGATTCTCTCCCGAAATATTTCCAAGGGAATGCAAGGCAGCCTGCGTGTATCATCCAATTATCTTAGAGATGCAACACAGAAAACAGAATCTGGCATTTCAATTTGATATTTGAATCCCTACCTTTAACATAATCATTTTAGCAATAGGACTAGGAAGAAATTTATGATATTAGACAAAATTTCTGCTATGATACTGGCACAATGCATCCTTTCAACAATATGATAATTGAAAATGCAGTAACTTGTAAGGACACAAGATGGAATAAGTATATGCAAGTCCTAAAACTCGTAAAACTTTTACCTTCAATTTAGGAATTGACAACTAAAACTTGACAAGGAAAGAAAGAAAGCAAGTTTGCCAGGAATGTGATTCCTAGTCTAACCTGGCAAACAGTATGCATGCGATATCAAATCAGCATCAATCGCCAACATTTGCTACATCAGCTCAAGCTTAGGTAGGAAGCAAACTTGAACTCTCCTTTGTAGTCTTGTAACTATCAGGTTGTACCACTAATTTGGAGATTTTGACAATAGGACTTGTACAATTGATTTTCCGAAGTCCTTGAATTATATTTTCAAAAAAAACATTTATTTTGGAAAAACGATTTCCCCATGTCAGACTATTGGTCAAAAGGAGCTTGTAGTGCATCATGGTTGAATATAACTGGATATAAGATCAATGATTCTCAAATATCTATATGAAATGAATCCATTATGTACTTTTGCAGCCAGATATTTGATGTGATTGTCAAGGAGAACCACTTTAATACTTCAAGTATCGTTAGCAATTTTTAGATATAATCCAGAACTAGCACCTACTTTCCACCAGTGAGTTTATTCATAGGCAAATTCTTGAGAAAGCAAGCATAAAAGCAAGTTACATGCAAGCCATAGAATTGTTGACTGGAATAATAAAAAGGCACAAGGGAATATAGAGTTAAGTTAAAAATAGTTTTTTGCATCTCCCTTAACCTTTAAAGAGACTTGGTTGACCATTATCTGACAGTCTACCTTTTAGTTGCAAGAAAATAGCAAAGTAATTATTATTCATATCTGCAGTACAATAAAATTTAGACAGTACAGCGTTAGAACGTTAATAGATAATTCTCATCAATCTTATATAAAATGAATTGTAATAATGTCCTCTCTATGGAAAGAGCAGGAAGGGACGGTTCTGTCAAGAACATGATGATTATTATCTATAAAGGTTAGAATGCAAGGACTGAGAGAACTTACCAACTGTCTACCATGAAACTGTCGCTCAAAAGCTGCATCAACTACATGTCTTGCAGCAGGAGGTGAAGCTGAGAGCAGCAATGTTGCCCCTGGGTAAGCTAATAGGAAATTGGAAAAGTCACACGTGATTCAGCTTCAGTAAACATTACAAGCACATAAAAAATTTCACTTTCTTAGGTAGCGAATGACTAGAAAATGACATCAATAATCAGTAATTTTTGCATTTTTTGAATAAGCTTATTAACCCACATCATGTCACGTGACTCGTAACAAATAGAAGATCCCTTAGTATCTACATATTACAAACAACAATCACATATCGACATATTACAAACGACAATCACCAACAACATGAGGATTAAATCTATTGAAGAGCAAATTTCATTCTAGCCCATAATATGTTGCAATCCGTTTAAAATATCATGCAAGGAAGCATAGGATGTCAATAGAGATACCGAACTTACAACTTCAACAAGTCGGATTATCGACTTTTGACATAACCAATATACTATGTTCATTAGGACTTGCAATAATCAAAACCACCATTTATTGTTTCACTGTACATTAATCTAAAATCCAAACACCACTGCAACTGAGTGCAATTGACAGAGGATACAAATTACGTCAAGATCAAAGATGTGGATCTATTTTATGTGATAACAATTATTGGTTAATATGTAAGTAACAATTACAAGTGAAAAATTGTTGCAAAATTATTAACTGTTAAAATCTTCCTCGCCTCCTGATTCTCAGATGAAAACATCTCCTACCTATTTATCCACATTTCCTAGCTTTTTCCGCTTAACTGAGCTGCAACAGATATTGCTTCACACTCCAGCATATCCACCAAACATCAACAAAGAGCACATCATTCATGCTTTTAAAATGTTCACTTGGCTATTTGATCCCAATCCTGGCCCAGCTATTAGAAAGCTTCACAAAACTTTTTTGGAAATGAATTTGAGCCGCATGTACTAAACTCATAAAGATAAAAACATCTAACTCTAAACAACAATACTAACAAGAACAAGAAATGTTGTCAATTAATTTGCATGAAACACATAGATATGTATCTAATACCTAAAATATGTTTCAGAATATCAATTGGAGCAAAAAGGTGAATGGAAAAGGCACTTATTCTGAAACACCTAAAACTAGAAAACGGATACTGCTAGTTTTTCACACAGGTATTTAAGATAATACACGATGCACCGCAGAGTACGCAACAAAGTTCAAGTGAAGTTAATTTGTGGATTTGTTGATGGCAAATTGTCACCCATCTAAACAACATGAATATGACATTTATCAGCTAACAGTAGTTAGTCATTTACTTACATGATCCTATCTGGCCCAATGCCTCCAAGGCAGTTTCACACTCATTCAAATCTTCACTTCCCAACCCAAGTCTTTGATCAATGGCTGATATAATTGTTCTAACACCTGAATTTATAAGGAGAGTTAGTACAACAACAAAGAATTCCTGAAGCCTACCAGTTTGAGATTACATATCATAAAATAAAATCCAATAATTTGTACTTTTGACTCTTCAACGGATATTATAATAGACTTTCTCAGATATTGGCATAAACTGAACACTGACAATTAACTCTCCCAATTTCCAAAGGAGCGCTTCCAAAAATAAAGACTGCCCAACATATGTATATGTTCCCAATAAGTTGCAATCAAAGTGAATGTACACGATATGACTCTAGTCTATTAGAAACACAATTACATCAAATTATGTGTTCATCAGCATCCACGAACAACCAGACTCAAGCACAAAACTCACTAAATTCATCAAGAAATGCAAGTACATTCTCTTTGGCTAGAAGTCGTCCAGTTATCATCATTGCTCTTGATCTTAACACGGCATCCATCAAAGAATTGCTTCAAGAGAAGAAAGGAGGAACTATTACAATGTAATAATAGCAATACTGACAGTCAGAATCTAGGCAAACAAACTTCTAACCATCTATGTTAAGGGGAACCATTCAAACTACCTGATCATAGAAGTAAGCAACTGGATAAGTGTTGTTCTTGACAAGAACTCTGTACCATGCTGAATTTCTGATAACTTCAATTTCCACCATGGAACAAGAAAAAGTAAGATTATAGCTCACGCCACTTACAAAAAACCAAAAAATAGATCCTAACTATTTTGTCAAGGAGCTATAACAGTAGATTGATGGATGGTGGGCATAAATAACACCAAAAAGTCAAGGCTGCAAACTCCTCCTTGTGGTTATAATGCCAAAATATGAGGCATCATTGTGGATTCAAGACAACAATAGAACAATTTTTGAGTTTTTTTTTTTTTGTATTTAAGATCTTGTCTACCTAACTAAGTTTGTATCTATCCAAAATAGAAAAATATGATTCCTAGACGCAAGAATTTACAGCAATTTAGAGAATAGAACTTGCAGATGTTTTAAATCAAGGAACTATCAAGAGTCCTTCACATGTTTTTGTTTTCTGTTGGGGACAAATTTGACAAGTTCTATCAGCAAATGGCAATAAAGTGTTTCGCATCTTTTGTTTGTTTTGTTGATTAGGCGACACCCGGATTTGAACTGGGGAAAAAGGATTTGCAGTCCCCCGCCTTACCACTCGGCCATGCCGCCAAGGCATTACAAAATCGACGAAAATACCGATCTACTACTAGAAATTCAATGCGTAATCTTAGCATTCAATGTGTATTCCTGAATAATCTCGAACTGGCGACACGAGGATTTTCAGTCCTCTGCAGCTCACGTCACTTACAAAAAACCAAAAAATAGATCCTAACTATGTTGTCAAGGAGCTATAACAGTAGATTGATGGATGGTGGGCATAAATAACACCAAAAAGTCAAGGCCCATGAATGCAGCATTAGGAGATGGCAGAGAAAAGGAGACAAGAAGTATTTAGCAAATAGCAA
This sequence comes from Erythroxylum areolatum, assembly GCA_024520975.1. Taxonomy (NCBI): domain Eukaryota; kingdom Viridiplantae; phylum Streptophyta; class Magnoliopsida; order Malpighiales; family Erythroxylaceae; genus Erythroxylum; species Erythroxylum areolatum. The sequence goes on along the minus strand of JANIJH010000225.1, from coordinate 81,223,394 downwards.
ACCTCATAAAACAACTCCAGAACACTTAACGTTGCTAGAGTATCATCTGTGTTCCTGAGTTCTGCCTCCAGTAAACTGAGTAGATTTGAATTGTAAACTACAGATGCCACATAAGGGGAAACAGAGAACAGCTTCACTATCAAAGATAAAACCCGTACACGTCCCTGACAGGCATGAAATGGCAAGAAAGAGCATGTGATTACTAAGAAAAAATACTAGCAGTTCAGAGAAGTTTTTTCTTGAAGCACTAAGAGCACACATAACTAAAGAATAACAGGATGCAATTTGCAAAGTGGCTGAGAAGTTAATTCAGCAAATATGTCATATTTTCATTGGTTTGATTGTCAGGAAATGGGGTCTATTTTGAGATATCTTCCCAGGAATAAACTATCATACCAATGAAGAACTTCGGGCTGATAAATTCACAAGGTGAGTGACTTCACTGTTGTTTGCTGGAAAGATGATCTGCTGCAAAATGAGTAAAATTCTTGACAATCTCATTCCAGATTTCTAACAAATAAGAAAAATTATGCCAATTCTGACAGCAGAAAGATTATTATAAAATAACTTAAACCTCATAATATGTGTTGAATAACAAAGTCCTTACCACACCCTGTGGAGAACCAGCTAATTTCACAATCGCCTCAATTGATTCAGTTGCCACTTTTTCATCCCTACAGGAAGAACAAATGCATTTCATATGCAGCAATGGATCAGAAATTTATTTTCAACTTTACATCACCTAAAAAAGTCATCTTTGAACAGCTCTGCAAAATCAACAACATTATTTTGATGAGGGGGGAAAGGCATCCTAGAACAACATAATTGACAAATTTCAAAAGCAAAATGCAGTGCCATTCACAGTCACTTATTGAGCGTTGAATTTTAGCGTGATGAACTACTTGATTAAACTCCCCACCTCTTTTCCCTTCTGATACTTCCTTCCACTCCTACTTCTGCACTACCCTTACCTCAACAAAAGGCAGTTATTCGTGAAGACAATAAACACACAACTGAAGGAAGGAACCAGAAGAGTGCAACTAAATCGCTGACAGCAGCATCTAATACAAATATGAAAAGCACCCGTGCAATCCAAATAAATACAAGTTGAAAAATTAAGATGCACCGTTTGTTAAGCTTCTCCAGTTGAAGACAGTAGATAGTGGACAGATCTAAGACGTGATAAACGAAAATTTTGTAATTCCTGGTCGCCTGACCAAAGAAAATGGCAACATGTGCTGACAGATATATGATGCTCTATCAAATTGGAAAGCCAGGCAGCCAGTTATAATATTAATCACAACTTCCCCCATCATAAGGTGTCAAGACCTGTAAGATTGTATTGTGCTAATCCATTATTGTTTACCCAGATCTCCAGTTTACATTTTTTCTGATTCCGCCATTTTTCAGATAACGATAGGTAAATACGCACGTAAAAAGTAGCAAAATTCTATAGGAAGTTGAAAATTAAAGGATTACTACTTACCCATTTATGAGACACTCAAGAAGAAGTGGATATATGTCATTTTCAATAATAAGCTGTGCAGCTAAGGCAGGTGTTTCATTGAAATGCTCCAAAAGACATGAGATCTGCGCACAATTGATAGGGCAGTGAAGTGAAGCTAAATTTTCCTCAATGTATAAGCATACAAAGTCATTTGTCTGAGCATGCAGATTAACCTGGAGAAATTTAACTGAGACCACATAAAATATAATGTGACATACACAGATAGCAGTTAAATTCATTCTTTACAACCGAAGTTAAAATAAACTATAAGATATCATGTCCCTCTAACTCAGCATACACATCCAGTAGCCTTTAGGATTAAGCCAGTTCCTTGAACTTCCCCTCACGTTTCTTGCTGTAACTAATGATTTGTAAAAACTGTAAAATTATAGCTAGCAAATGAGGTATCCAGAATTGCCCTTTTGTGTATCCCTCCCAATTCATTCACACCATAACAAGTTCTTGTGCAACATAGCTAGAAAGTAAACTGCCTTCTCATTAGGGTCCATTGACAACACTGTCATCACATAATTAAACAAGGCAATAATTTCATTCAACCATTCAATCACCTGACAATGTGTAGTGAACTCATAAAGTTGGTTTAACATAACTATCAAGTTTTCAATATTCAATCCGTCATCATATAAATTGGATGTTATCCATGTTTTCCACCCTAGACAGAGTAAAAAAGGAGACAAGTCATCTACATCATTCTAAAGGAACATTAAAATCACCTAACAGATGAAACTAGGTGCAAGCACTAGGAAATGACTGACTTGTAGGCTATATATAAAGAAAATTAAACGTGTATAGGAATTAAATAGTGTGTCAGAAAGTTGTAATAAGCATGATTAACCTCAAAGATAAAAATAAAGAAAACATAGACTTGAAGAAACAAGCATACAACTGCGACATATTTCAAGGTCTGGACCAATATGTCTATAGGGCTTAAATGTTACGTACCGTTTTGCAAGCCAGACATTTGACTGCCTCAGAATTTGCCTTCAAGCCTATTTGCACGAAAGACTAAAACAACCAACAAAAAGCAGAAAACATAAATGAAATCAATCCAACAAATTATACAACCAATAATACACACATTGCCTCCATCTCATCCATGGCCAACATACAGACAAGGACTTGTACAAACTTCATGCACAAAACGCAGCAGCAGAAAAACAAATACCACAAAATGCGGGATAAGAGACGCTCCATATCTGGTCTTAAAGATCCTCTCTAGGCAAGCAACCAAAGTGGTCTCTAACCCAGGAACTTCCGCTTTTGTTTGTAATGCACTGCAAGTTCAGATTTTTAATAAGAAAATGCATACGAAGTCAAAAGCAGAAACTTTACCATTTAATTGAAACATTAGACTCAACCCAAATTTTGATTGGAAGAGGAAAAGAAAGATTAGATGTCCAGTCGAAGAGCCGAGGAGGTTTACTTGATAACAAGAGGGAGGGGGTAACGATCAAGGAACTCTTTAGCTGCGGCATCGTTTTGGACTCCTGTAATGGAGGTGAGCATAGAATTTGCAGAAATTAAAAGTATAGTGAAACGAAGAAGAAAAAGAAAAGGAAGAATCTTGACCCTCCATTGTATTATACAAACCAGGATAGTAAGCGAAGTCGGAAGCAGACTGAAGCAACTGAGTAGGATCGTCCAACGAGAGCTCTTCGTCCATGGCTCGCTGCTTGTGCTTGCTGGTTAGGAGAAGCTGGAGAAATGGAGTTTGAGGCGGTGACGGTGAGAGTTGGTGTCAGCTTCAAGTTAAAGAAGAATAACAATATAGGAAAAGAAAACGGCAATTTTTTATATTTTAAAATTTTAGTTAAAATTTTTAATAATTTATATAAAATTATAAAATTAAATTAGTTTTCATTTACTATTTTAAAAATATGATTTAGCAAAAAACAGAATCCAACCTATAAATAAAACCTATTTTCTGTATTGCGGTATTGCCCCCATTTTTGGACGCGGGCATTTGCTAATGCTATAATACAATAGCCAGACAGCCGTCTCTTTGGTCGAACTGAACAGAACATCAACAAAAAAGCGTCTTCCGCAGAAACCTTAAACCTCGGTGGCGTAGAGACATGGCAGCTGCCATACGATCTTCTTGCTTCGTTAAACTCAGATATCTCTCTCTCAAAGACCCTTTTTCTTGTTCTTCTTCTTGTCCTAAAGAAGTTGCTCGGCGCGCCTTTGGACGCGCTGCCCCGTCTAGCTTTTGCCCTCAAACGCCGATTTCGAATTGTGTTTTTCACTCTGCTTTTTCCACTGCTGCTACTGCCGCAAGCGCCACTTTCAGGTCTCTTGGTTTTTTTTCCGCTTTCTCTCATAATGTCCTTAATAAAGGTAATTGAAGCGACTCCATTAGATTGTATCTTTTTCGTCGCTTTGAATCTTGCTGAAGTGCTCGATATCCTTGGTCGTTGGAGTGAAAGATAGAATCTTGAACCATTTGTTTGGTTTATTTAAAGTTTGGATGGAAAAGCTTGAAACTTTGTTTCATTTTCAACTTGAGAAATTACCCACCGCAACTAAGCTAATCATTGTGTGTCTAGAACTGAGATTCTTGTTTTCTTGTTTCTTTCGGGTCGTTTAATACCTTTGACAGCTAAATGGAGCTCAATTCACGTTTTATTCGATATCTAAATTGGGTCGGTCTTGTGGACATTGTAGGGTATGTTCCAATAAGCATGGTTCAAAAGTCAGTTCCCTATTCTACTGCTTCTGTCCAAAAGAGGATTCGGAGAGCTGAGAAAATGCGGATTAAAAACAAATCTCGCAGAACAAAAGTTAAAACCCGGATGAAAAAGGTATCTGGTTTTGATGTCTCTGTTTTTGATGTCTCTGTTGCTGGTAAATCTATAATCCGGTAATTTTGAAGCTATGTGAAGATAATGTATTTTTTTCACGTTAGTTGGGGAGAAATTTTGGTTGATTACATACAAGTTAAAATGTGATGAAGTCCCCATTACATAATGTTTAAGATCATGCCTTCTACTCATGTAAAATACATTACATAGTCTCCATTATGTAAGCCAATTACATTGCATCTCCATTCCTTTCCATTCCACACCTATCATGGTCCATATTTGTTTTCAGCATCAAACTCGCTATGTACTTGAAATGTCTTCGTTGGTGTTAAATACTCCTGGAAAAGTTAGCTTGTTGATCAATATATGATAGATTATTGAAGGTGCAGGCAAGCAAATACTTGCATTTGTGTACTGAGACAGAGAAAGAGAGAGTAGGGATTCCCTTTAAGCGAGTATTGTTGTTTTAGATGACACAATAACAATTTATCACTATTTAACTTCAAAGGAAGCTGGAAACTTTCTATTGGTTTTGAGAAAGGGTTTGAGTATTCACTTGCAACATTGGCCTGTTTCCCTTTCTCTTAGCAGTATGCTCTGATATGAACTTGATGTTGGATAATATGACAATGAAAGTGAAATAAATTGTGAATTTGTTTTCTGGTTGGATTGGATTGGACCTAATATTTTAACCTAGTCTCCCTTTTTTCTTAAATGTAAAGATTGTAGATGATGAAGTTCAACACCGGACTTCCCTTCTTTCTTCTTTTTCCTTTTTTGGTTTTGATAAAACCCCAAATATATGAAGGTTATAAGTCAATCATAACAAGCTTTACAAGCCATGTAGAGAAAGATTCAACCCAATTATATATAAGGTTTACATTTGTAGAGTGTTTGGCTAGCTCATGAGATGCGTCATTTCTAGCTCTAGGAATTAAATTAAAGGTCATATTAGCTTAGAACTCCAGCCAAATATTGTCTACTTACGTATTAAAAGATTCCAAGCCGAGGCCTCCTCCCTTAATTTAAATAGCAGAAACTAGGGTATAAAGGAAAGATTTGCTAGAAGGATGACTTTATCCAAGGTATGAAAAAATCCCGTGTTAAGTTCTCTTGGCCTTTGTATATGGAGGGATTCTTAGAAAAATCTATGTTGCTAGATATGATCTATAGATTTGGTGAATATGTCTAATTTATCATTTTTCTGATCATTTGTATATTCCTTGGGACAGGAGGTAATGTGTCTCCTTCTGCGCTTCTCTTATGAATGTTTTTTTCTTTCACTAATCACTGAAAGCTAATCTTATTCATGTTGACACTAATTTTTGTAGTATAATGAGCGATGTAGCTTTATCTAGCTGCTGTGATACGTAATTGTGTTGACTTCTTTATTGTTTGATATGGAAACTACTTTACTATGAAAAGAGTAGTTTATGACCATTGATTTTGACCAATGGGTTTATAATGGGAGCAGTCTATTGGTATAATGAAAAGCATAATGACTGTGCTTCTACAGTGTCCTTGTGTATTGGCTTTGATCTTTGAATTATGACATAGTCGACCTTAAGCTGGCAACTTAGTCTATTCGATTGCTTTTGTTTCTTTTCTGCATAATTTGGGCTCAAGACTAGGAAACTAGACATTGTAGCAGTTCGGTTTAAGTCAAAGGCTTAAAAAAAAAACCGCTAGGATAGAGATAGAACTAGACAACAAGAGCTTAATGTGCATCCTGTTGGTTCCTTTAGTGCTTTTATGCTCAGTAATTTTTCATTTGAACTAAATGACAGGCTGACAAAGCTGTTTGAGTCGTATTTTTCTTCTAATACTAATTTTTGAAAGGATAGTATATAAATTAGATGTTCTTCACTGACCTTTAAACGATTTTTGTTAACTGTTGCAGGTATTTCTTGCGTTGGATGAGCTGAAAAACAAACCTGAAGTACAACCTGAGGAGTTTGCTCATATTGATGAACTAATTAAAAAGGCACATTCAACCATTAGGAAAGCAGTGAGTGCAGGAGTTCTTCACAGGAACACTGGAGAACGCAGAAAAGCGCGGCTTGCTAGGAGGAAAACAGCTGTTGAACATCACCATGGCTTGATCACTCCGGCTCCTGAAGTGATTGCTACTTAGGATGATGTCCTGAATTAAGAACAGGGAGAAGGATCTTTTTAGCTTTGTGGCAGCAGGATTGTTGCAGTCTCTGTTTAAGCACGCATTGACTCTTACCTTTTGGGTCACACTTTATCTGTTAGAAAGGACTACAGAGGTTGCCTTTGGCCATTTTTAATATGTTTTACCATTCATATGCATGGAATGTGGGAATATCTGAAAAAGTAAATCTTCGTATTGTTAATGACTTGCAATTGACTCGCCTGGTAAAGCAGAAGCATATCTGCAAATATGACCTCTTGCGGTTTCACTTTGCACAAACTCAAGGAAAAGGTTATGACTTTTGGTCGCTTGGTGCTTTGGGGCTTGTTCACGATGAATTAGGCTAGAAACAAATGCTCTTGTTGATTCCAATGCTCTTGTTGGAATCTTTTCACACTGCACACTGCACACTGCACACTGCCATCCATTATTCTTATCTTCTGATAAGGTACGGCATGGCAACTTGAATATTTTATTTCTGTTTTTATTTTATTTTCGATTTTAAATTCCATAAAAACATTTGTTTTGATTGAGTTTTTAGTTCTATTTTTGTAATTTAGAAAAATAACAAAAAATTCTTCTAACCTTTGTTTTTGTTTTTTAGTCAAAATTTACTTATATTATTAACGGAACAAATATATTTCATTATGCAGAAATAATTAATAGTATGATTTTAAATATCGTAAATATATAATAGATTAATTATTTAATGAATTTAAAATTTTGATAGTTTTTATTTAATAATAATAACAATATTAACAATTAAATAAAAATTTGTGGAGAAGAGCTAAAATAAAATAAATAAAATAATCCTAAAATATATAATGGAGAAGTGAGGTGCCTTTCTCTTATTAGAGAATTTACTTTTTTTAATCAATAAAAATAATTTTTTTAAGTTTTATTTTAAGGGAAAAAAATAGGGCCTAAACAGAAGGCCTAGGGGTTAAAACATCACACATGTCCTCTAAGAAGATAGTAAGACATTCCGAAGAAGGAAATTGTAAAAAGGTAAGTCCAATGTTGAATGATGCCACATAAAAAGCTAACCAATTCACGCATCGATTTTTTTCACGAAAGACATGTCAAAAGCAAACCGTCCAGAATTGTGTTAATAATATCTGAATAGCTTGAGTGAGTGAAATATTATATATCGTACTGGAGGAGAAGAGAATATTGATGACCTCCAAAGAATCGACTTCTAATTCAAGTTGTCGATAACCCATATCCCATGCCATAGTGAAGCTCGAGTAAACCCCTCATAGTTCAGCATCTAAGGGGGAACAAAAACCAATATAATGGACGAAGCCTCCTTGCCAAACACCTGAGTTATCTCGGAGGAGACCACCCGTTGAAGCATATCGACTAAACCTTTGATGCGCTCCATTCGTGTTCAAACGTATCCATCCCACACTTGATTTATCCCACCCAATAGCCCGGTGTCTAGTAATAGGGAAACCCCCAACTGCCCCAGAAATAACCGTATTTGCTTGCTCGATATAAGATGCAAAGTCTTGTATCATCCCTTTACTAGTGGTCGGCCAGGAAAAAGCAGGCTCAAAAACACATTTCTTGGCCAAATCCACAAGAACCAGCAAGACACCCCATATAAAAGGGGCCATTGGAAACCATTGACCTCATCCTGTCGACAGAGGTTTGAACTTATCCATGTCTGAGTAAAACTGAAGAAAAGCTTTGTATCAATATGTGGGAGAAACTGACGTCAAAATTGTTGCACTCGAGGACAATCTCTAATAGCATGGAAAGCAGTCTTAGGGTTCCCACAATATTGACACCCTGTATCCGTAGCAAGATGTCGATAAACACGCTGTTGATTAGTCAAAAGGTTACCCTTGGCAAGGAGCCATAAAAATGATCGGATGCGTTGCGGTCCTTGCCACTTCCAGATCAGATTCCATAAATGACTATCACCGATATCTCTGAGATTTTCAATCAACTCATAAGCAGAGGCTATGGTTTAAGGGCCCTGACTGCGCATCGTAACACTAGTCAAAATAAAATAACTAGATTACTACTGTAGCGGTGGCAAGTCTAGGTCGATCCCACAGAAAGTGTGTGTAAAGTTTATGAAATGAAATTAATCGGTGTTTACACTCAATGGGGGGTTTTGGATTTTTCAAAGAAAAATAAAAATAAAACTAACTAATAAAAAAAATTAAAAAAAAACATGCAATAAAATGAAAAATGTGGGGAATTCAGTAGGGACCCAGTTCTTTGGTTCAATCTCGGCCTAAACCTTGACTAAGCATATTTTATTAATTTGTTGTTCTTTAACCTCTCCTAGCAATTATTAATCGTGGGTTAAAAATTAACCCGAGTTTTCCCTTAGAGTTTGTTTAATTAAGATACGATCGTTGATTAAACCTAACCACCGAATAACCTAGGATACGATCTCTAGATTTAATTAGGCGGTAGCATTATGAACTAAGAAAACCGATTAATCAAGGCAACAACCACATACGATGCGTCATTTAAACTAGGTCATGTTATCCCTAATGATTACGAATCATTAGGGATAACATGACCTAGTTTAAATGACGCATCGTAAATCATTAGTCGCTACATATGAATTTCAACATAATAATTACGGATTATATCGAAATTCTAGCAATGGGTTTTGCAATTAACAATCCAATGAACGCATTAAAATCATCAATCACAATACCCAATAGGTTCATACACAAATAACCGAATAATAATGAAAATCCGATTATCCATATAAAAACCTAATTAATTAAAATAGGATAACACATTTAATTTCTAATGAGAGAAAGAAACAACAAAATAATTAAAATAATACTTAACCCGGGTCGTCGGTGTCGATTTAACCTCCGAACCGGTGTCGAAATGTTTAGCCTTTCATAGGTATTTTCCGACAAATAACTTTAACCCCCATCCAACGTCCCTAACTAAAAAAACCCCTATTTGCTTCTTCACCGTCCAAAGCTTCAGCTCCTTGTCTTCACTATAGCACCTGTCATTGTGCTTCTGATTAGACAAATAAGCATCTGCTTCTTCCACCTCCTGTTGATGTCCAGCCCTGCGTGCTCCACGTCGCACCTTCTCCAAGCCGCAGCTGCAGCCTCCACGCCAGCACGCAAGCAAGCTGAGCCACACTCCTGCTTCATTCACGCCTGCTGCGCCTCCACCCTCTAGCCGTGCTTGTTTTATTCTTTCCTCTACTGTAGCTTCTCCTCACTATTTGATGATGTGACCAATAAAGGTGACACATCAATTAAAACATTGCTCCTCTCTGCTGCTTTCTTAAACGCCACCTTCTCCAGCGTTTTGCTTCCTTCTAATTGATTTATTTCTCTCCAGTGCTACTGTATGCGTTAGTTTGACGCCTCTCCTCAACGCTTGCTGGCATTTGCGTTTTTGCCTCTGCGTCGTCGTTCCTGTGGCTTCTAAAAACGCTGCATGGTTGCTTCCTAGTGTGCTGCCTCTCCTGCTTTCTAAAACGCACAGCATGTGCGTCGTTCACGCCCCTTGCTAATTCATGATGAGACCCTTTAATGCTCCTGTCTTGTGCGTTAAAAAGCTGTGTCTCAACTTGCGTGATTTGAGTTTTGTACGTTGTTGTTGTGCCCTTGGCAATTAAAAATGCAACAACTTAAAGCCTCCTCTAGCTTGCGTGGATGGACCTGTTGCTTTAATTTTTCTCAACTCAATGCTGCGTTTTCATTTGACAATTAAATTGCCATTCTTCAAACCTTCCTTCCTCCAGCAGCATAACGCTGCATTTCACGCAGTCCCTTGTCTTAATTTTTATCCTCAGCTGATTTAACTGTGCGTTGATGGACCAATGAGCTGCCCATTTAATTTCTGTCTCTCATTTAATTTACTGTCCGTCTCCTCTCACAGTTTAAGCCCAATGCATGCAAAATCATATTACCTTCTTCTTCCATAATTGTTCTATATTTCTTGTCTCATTATTTGTTCTTCTTCTTCCTCCATGAAAGCAAATAGATATTAATCTTCGAAAAATAATCCAAATTTCGTGCTTTCGACTCACTTTAATTTCTTTGCTCCCAAATTGTACCTAAAATTAAATATGAATTAAAGTGAGTATTTTAATCATTTTTATATCAATAATCGCTAAGTGAAAATAATTAAAAATATCAACAATAAAGCACATATCAGACCCCTTAGGATTGGGGCCCTATACTACTCGATCATCATCAAACTCTGCACGCGGAGGTAGTATGCTAGCAATGGTCGTACAGACGAAGGAGGGAATTAGGCCATCCAAATATGGTAATTAGGAAGCTCACCCCACAGCTTCACACTTCAAAGCCTTTTCTCGTACCCTAAAAACAATAGGCCATGTGCGATTTATGCTATGCTCCATCTGTCCCTTGCCTGGGTACTGAGGGAGAGTTTGCTCTTGTAAATTGACAAATGAGCCCTAATTTCACCAAGGAGATAATTGTTTCGATTGTTCCTTGAAGGCCCTGTTGTTCCTTTCCTCCTAGAGGAGCAATACCAAATATGAGAATGCAATTTCAAATATCCTCTTATTCTCTTTTGTTTTGTAATTGTATTTGATGCTCAATCCAAATGTGTCACGCCATGTGCCTTGTCGATTTTCGAGTCTATAACTCTGCAAGATAGGTTGCCAACCTTTGTTTGCATATGTGTTATTAAAGTATACATGATCTATTAGTTCCTATTCAGATTCACACTAATAGCGTCTATTCGGTATTGTTAGATGTTTTGTAAGCTTATCCATCGTTGGGAGTTTTCCTTTGACTACTATCCACATTGTATAAGCTACTTTTGGTAGTAAATGATTACCCCATATGAGTTTATGTGATGCAACTTCTGGTTCTACGTTTCAGAGGATTTTCCCCATGGATTTGTTTGAGAATTCTGTAAGCGATCTAGAAGGGGGGTTGAATAGATCTTTAAGCTTTTTGTAATTTTCTACAATAAGATCAGAAGTTAAATCACACAAAAACAATATAATCAAATCTAAATGAAAAGAGTAGGGAAGAAGAGCAAACACTGTTTTTATAGAGGTTCGGTGCTAAGACCTACGTCCTCTACCTAA